>LS990916.1:10720053-11045053 GCA_900464855.2 Musa schizocarpa | reverse complement strand
AATCCAATCTTGGAGTACTAGAAAGCAGTAAAGTGTATCCTTAAATACTTGAGAACGACTAAGGATCTTTTATTAATATATAGAAGTAGTAGCCTCAGTGTTGAAGGCTATACAAACTCGAGTTTTTAGTCTGATGTCGATGATAGCAAGTCAAATTCGGGGTATGTGTACACCTTGAATGGAAGAGCAATATGCTAGAAAAGTTCCAAGCAAAATACTAATGTTGACTCGACCATAGAGGCGAAGTATATTGCTCCAGTAGAGATAGCAAAAGAGGGAGTCTAGATGAAGACGTTCATCATAGATCTAGGAGCAGATTAAGAAGTTCATCATAGTAGAGGTATTCTGAGGAGGTTTCAGATTATTAGAGAGATCATGACCCGAAGAGATGTAATAGTAGAAAGAGTTTCATCCGAAGATAAAATTGTATATCCATTGACAAACCATTGTCTTTGAGCGTCACAATAGTCCTATAGGGATCAGACACATAGGTGATTGGCTTTAGGTCAAGTGGGAGGTTGCTAGTCATAGGTGCCCAACAAGCTAATCACGTGACTTGACATGCAGTCGTTTTGCTTATCATATTTTGGCATTTATCAGTTTATATTGACTATTGAATATATATATATATATATATATATATATATATATATATATATATTGTGATGTCCTTGGTTCTATACAATTGAAATCGAATCGTGATGAGATCACGATAATGAGACTGATTCGCCTTTAGACACAGATCCTAAATAATCCCGGTCATAGGTTACTCGAGATAGACATCAAGATAACCGGACAGACTGGTGTACTATATACCCGTCCATATGATGGATGTAGTTGGTCTCATAGCTGCTCGTGTAGGGACAGGGATATACGATGTCCTTAGGTAATACAATATTTACTATACGTAGTTTTCTGTTTTGTGGATTTTACGCACCAATCTTCGCACGACGATGAAAACTCTTTGGGAATTTGGGGATTTTGTTTTCTCTTTTTCCACTACGCATGTGATGTCGCCCTCAAAGATTTCCCAACATTCCACACATTTGGGAATTAAATTTTTCTAAGACAAGTATTCTAACCCGTTCCTATAGAACTCTTGATCTCTAATTTCATCTTAATCCTAAAAATTTGGAAGACTTGGGCTTCATACATGATATTTCTTTCATTTGGGAATAAAACTATGAATTTGAAATTTTTTGACAATTTAACGTATTGTTATAGTAATGACTTTCTACACCGTTTGAGATTTAGGCGAAATCAAATTTATCTGAAAATAGACTCAGAGATATTTCTTTTGATATTGAGATTAATAAATTTAGAGCCTCTTTGCATATCTAAACTATTATTTCAATTGATCCTATGAAATCTGTAAAACAGATATTGTTGGTTTTGACCTTTCAATACTCTCTTACTTATAACTTTCTGTTAGGAACTCTGAGTGATGCAAAATTTGATTTATTAGAAACTAGACTCATAAACCTTTATGTTAATATCTGATTTGAATGATTTAGAGCATAAATGCCTATTTAATCATTTATTCTAATTAACTCTATGAATTCTGTAAAACAGAAATAATGTTCTCTCACCTTTGGTTACTAAACTACTTATAACTCCTTGTTGGAAACTCCTGTTAATACAAAACATAATTTATCTAAAACTAAATTGATACATATTTTGAAAGATCTCTATTTGTACAAATTGGGGCATTACTGGTTATCCAAATAAATCATACAATGTGCCTCTCAAATTATGTCAGAATCGAGCTTTGATCAATTTCGTCTATTCTTGTTTCATCTCTTTGGAAATTGATTCAGCTAAAATCCTTACTTCAGTTTAGCTTTACATTACTACTTTAAATTTTTTGTATACTCTTGTCCTACATATATTTGCATACCTGAATATGTTATGTAAACTTTATGTTAGTAACGTAATGTTTCGTATAGTCACATGCATTTCGTTGTTCCGTATGTGTTTTCCGATATGTGCCAACTTTATTATTCACAATGCCCATTTGTACTATGGTGTTTATGAGATTATTTGAACCTTTGTTAGAAATAGTAAAGGGTTTATTTGAAACTTTACCAGAAATGATAAAGGGATTATCTGGACCTTTGCTAGAAATGATAAAGGGTATGTGCTTAGAGCTCACGATACTCTAGATTATGTTTGATAGTCATTCAGAAATGAATTAACCACGTTATGTTTGAGATCCCACATCACCCTTTATCTATTTAATATGATATAATAAGAGGAGGGAAATCTGCTCTCCTTCAAGAACATAGGAGGGAGGTCGGAGAAGGAGGGAGATCTACTCTCCTTCTTCTAGCGAGATCGGAGAAGGAGCTCCCCTCTTCCCTCTTCTCATCAATGAAAAGGGGCTCGGCAACTTGAGTGAGGTCGCCTTGCTGAGGCCCTCTGCTCTCCTTCTTCCTCTCCTCAAGAGGAAAAGAGGCACGGGCGAAAGAGGAGAGATCGCACCATCTGCTCTCCTTCTTCCTCTTCCCCAAGAATAGGGGAGAAGCAGCAGGCGACCAGTTGGGAGAGGAATCATCGGCAAAGGCAGCGATAGATCGACGACCAATCCACTCTGCAGCCAGTGGATCTGCGCTCTTCTTTTTGCGGTCGACACTTTTCTTCTTCGCCGAACAGCGGAGGAGAGATCGGAGGAAGACTGCTGGAATCGCACCCTTTCTATCCTCCTGCTCTGCTCAGTGGAACAGAGTAGGGCTTCTTTGGGGGCGGCAACTACGTGAAGGAGAGTTCCTTCTACCCCTTCTTATAAGGAGAAACAAAAGTGAGCTGGGCTGGGTGACAGCGGTGGCGGTTGCAACGGGAAGGCTGGGATCGTCGAACTGTGATCTCTCTCTGCAGCCCTTCTTCCCAAGGAACAGGGATCAACTTACACGCAGCCCCAGCTTGCCATCTTCCCCTTCTCATCAGAGAAATAGAGAAAAAGAGGCCCGGTAGCTCTGCATGCTACTCATCTTCTCAGTGAAATAGAGGAGGATTTCTTTGGTGGCGGCAAGTGTGCAGCCCTTCCAGTGACAAATCGGCTGCTGAGGACATGGCAGCGATAGTCCCTGGGTATGGTGATGGTAGGGCGCGCTCTAGATCGCGGCCTCCTGCTCTTATTTCCAGTGAACCTCGGTCTTGGACTAGCCTTTTCAAGGCTCCGATTGGAAGCTTGGACCTCAGTTTGGAATTCTTTGCTCTAGAAGTTCAGGCTGAAAAGAAGATTGCTGTGTACGAAATAGCTGATTCCGCAGAGCTGATTGAGACATGATCTATGACGATTGTTGGCTATGTGGTAGGTCTCAAAACATCATATTTTCCACTATCGTCATTTATCAAAAATAGATGGGGAACATCGGCATTTGACCTTCATATACTAGATAACAGTTTCTTTGTTTGCAAGCTATACTCTGAAGAAGATTTGTAACGGGTCCTTGAAGGGTTCTGGACTATTCGCGGCCATCGAATGATTCTACGACGCTGGTCCCCTGATGTCCGTTTGGAGTTAGATAGCCTACAGTCTATTCCCTTATGGGTATCATTTCAAGGTCTCCCTCTACATCTTTGGAGTCGACGTTTTATCGTAAGGTTATGCAGCACTTTGGGACAGTCACTCTACATTGACAAAGCAACAACTGCACAGACGAGATTAGCATTCGCCCGAGCATGTGTACTGGTTTCTTCCGACGAAGATCTCTTTAATGAGGTTTTTTATCTTGATTTTGAAGGAAACTCTCTGAAGGTACATGTCTCATATTCTTGGAACCCCTAACGATGTCAGAGTTGCTTATCTTTTGGTCATGCAAATGGAGCTTGTCAGCAAACTTTGAAACTGATTAATAAGATCTACCGGCCACATCAAGCACCTCAGCAACAAGGCGAGCCTCCTCCAGTGGTAGTAAAACCGGTGGTGACGAAGACGAGTAAGCATTCCGACTCGTAGGGACAGCACCATGAACATGACAAATCAGGGACTTCATCTCTTCCTATTATGTCGGAGCCTTCCACAACAGAAGTTTCTCATGGTACTCATGGACAAGAGAAGCAAAAGTTGGGAACTTCATCTCTTACGATATTATCGGATCCATCCACAATAGGAACTCCAATATCCACTCAATGTGCCAACTAGGACTTTGTGTCTCAACAAACTCAAGCACCAACAAACATCGTCAGGAAGGATATTCTGCCACAACAAACTTAGGCCCAAACAAACCTCGTTAGTAAGGATATTCTGCCTCAACTATCTCATGTCCCAACAAATCACACTGACCAAGATATTGTGCCTCAAGAATCAGACTACTTGACACAAGGTATAAAGTTTAAACATTTGATAGCTATGGATGAAGTGGATAAATATATAAATAAAGCCTTAAAAGGTAAAGATATTGTGCGGGAGGAAAATACAAAACCTAAGGACAAGAAAAAGGATGGTACTATCCATTCAAAGGCATAGAATGAATTCCTTACTTCATTTTCCATTTGTGTTTTTTCCGATGAAGATAATTTGTTGGAATGTTCGTGGACTTAATAAGCTTGAAAAATATTGGGAGCTCAATAGAATAATCAAGTTTACCGTATGTGATATTGCTATTCTCATGGAAACGAAAATTAAACAATCACTCATCCTTGCTCAAAAGAATTTAATATAGCCGGACGCATAACTATTTACCAATGACTCTAGTGAAACATTTGGTAGAATATGGGTCTGATGGCATCCTAACTCTATTATTGCTTAGTTTATTTCTACTACCGATCAATTAATTCATCTTAAGTTGGAGGACAAAAAGAATGGCTATCAATTCTACTTCACTAGTATATATGCTTCAAACAGTATGCAAGAAAGAAATATACTATGGACTGATCTGAAATTTTAATATAATATCCAGAGCTTTGGTTATGTGCTTCTATATGTACTTTGGATAAGAATGAAATATGTGCAACGTCAAATGTGATGTTTGAGCTTCTATTTCATAATTATTCTTTGATATGCTCTGAAATCCTTTATATGTCATTGATATGTTCTAAAGCATTTCATTCGTCATTGATATGTTCCAAAATGTTTCATTTGTTATTGATATGCTCCGAAACATTTCATATGTCTTTGATATGCTCTGAAATATTTCATATGTCATTGATATGTTCTAAAGCATTTCATCCGTCATTGGTATATTCAGAAATATTTCGTTTGCTATTGATATGCTTCGAAATATTTCATACATCCTTGATATGCTCCAAAATACTTCATATGCCATTGATATGCTTCGTAAATTTTCATATGCCATTGATATGCTCCGAAATGTTTTCTATGCCATTGATATACTTCGAAATGCTTCATATGCCATTGATATATTCTGAAGCATTTCATCCACCATTAATATGTTTCAAAATGTTTCATTACGTCAATGATTTGCTCCAATTAGTCTTTACTCCCTTGTTATGAACAAAACATGCTTCGAATGAAATGACATTGTAATTCTGCATTCGTTGACCGACTATCTATGAACTTTTGTATCCCTGCCTTGTATTTGGTACCTTATTTGCTTTGAAACTATCATTTTTCACCATTGATATGTTTACTCGCTTATTGAGCTATATGTGCTCACCCCATTGCTATATAAATTTTTCATGATAGCTTGTCGCTCGCTAGAATGTTTAAATTGAGCTACGACAATGGAAAGCTAGAAGACTTTAGGTAAACCATTAGTTAATGATATATTTTTATTGTATAAGTACACTTGGTGTTTAATTGAATGTTGATAGTAAATATGAACTTATGAATTTTGTAAAAGTTTAAAGAACCTCTCATGTTTAGGATTTTGAAGTGTTAAGTAAATTTGTGTAATGATATGAACACATGGTAAACATTAGTTTTTTTGGTGATTGTATAGAATACCACACATATAGATTTATGAGGTGGTTATTGTCTACGTGATGTCACGGACTTAGCTGGTTTTGCCTAAGTCGTGCGGCACCCTTGTGTGTCCGTCCGCAAAGGTCAGCCTCCCCGAAGCCTCCCATGGTCCCTTAGGACCCACAAAAGAGAGAACATGAGAGAGAAAATGCCTCACTCGGGATCCATAAGCAAACATCTCCGAAAATACTTCATAGACAATGTAAATTACAAACAGACTTTACAAGCTTTGAACAGTTGCACAACAAAGGGTAAAATGGTCCATTACAGACCGAACTAAAATGGGACTATTAAGCCTTTGGCTATCCCTTTACATGCTAGTCAAAGTATAAACTTACCAAAAGACACAGACATACATAAGTATTACATCAAACATTTTATTTAGAAGTTTGTCCGTGACATTCTCCCCCACTTATTCCTTCGACGTCATCGTTGAAGCCTTTGCCAACATTGCAACTCCTCGCCTTTGCGGAGTCTTCAATCTTCTACTCCAGCTACAATGCGCCTCTTGGCTCCCAACTGCTCTCCGCTATTTTTTTTAGTAGTCGAACCTTTGATCCGCCATACTGCTTCAACTCGCCAATGACTTTGACTCTAGTGTGGGGTTGGCTAAGTTGTGTTGATCCCTTTTGATTCCTGCGGATCCTCTAGATGAAGGAAAAGACCATCCTTACTGCGCCAGTCTCTCAAATGCCTCATGCTGCTTGAACTGGGTGGGTGCTTGTTGGAGCTTTAACGAGCATCGTCTCACAAACTTATGAAGTTTTAGGTCCTTCCTCCACAAAATTTGCTCATTAACTCTTCTTTCACTTAGTTGTCACATCCAAGTAGGTTCGCATCACTTCCGCTTTCAATTGGCATTTCGTTTGGAAATGAAGCGGACAATCTACTCTTAGTAACACTTATCACCGTTGGTGAGGATTTGACAACTATTGTCTTCCATTATCTTCGAAGGGTCTTTGAACATATGCAGAGCTCCTCTGCTGGATATATAAGAGAATTGGGGTACTCGGTTTCGCCCATTCTCTTAAGAGTTGAGAAGGCCTTTGATGGTTACTTGACTTCTCCCGCCTCCTCGAGGTTGTACTCCATGCATCGAGCTGGTTACTGGCCTTCGCCTGCTCTTTGCTCATACTTCTGAAGCACTTGAAGTGTTTACACTCCTTGCGTTGAGTTAGCTACTATGATTCACCTTCTGAATGCCATCAAACTTCTGGAATGCAGGAAGTTTTCACCCCAACTTGGAGTAATTCTCTAATAGATTTGGTCGCCTCTGGGATTGTACCGTCTTCACCATCAACCCTGCCGCCTACTCCCCTGAGTAGCGAAGGTACAGCACCACGTACTGCCTACATCGTTCCTTGGTCATGCACTCTTGCATGACCCAAAGTCCTTCACTTTCGGCTATCTTAATTAGAAACTCATAGACACTAGTCTTACAAAGTTCCTTGGCCTCTACCCTTCAGCCTTGTCTCGGTACTTGGAGTTTGCCTTTGTATGCTCCACCTCCTCGGCCCCTTTCACGACCAAGCGCTCTCCCTCCATGAGAACAAAGGATCAATGACTTTCATGGAAGTCCCGCCTCTGCGGTACTATGGCACTGCCATGCCCATGGCACTACTATTCGTTGCCTCGCATCTGCATCCCTTTTCTTCATAATTAGTAGATATGCCTCTGTGGTACTCCTCCGAGTCCACCTACATTCTAACTGATGCTTGATTTTGGGTAGCTAAGTCCCTCTAGACTCGTCGTCGCTTCCTCGCCCCTTTCGACCCCTTGCTTCAACACCTCTGTGTTCTCTAAGTAGCTCCCTTTGGTCGATGGAAAGACAGACTGCAACTCCCATGCTTGGCCTCTGCCATCACGTTGTAGGGTTTGCACCGATTTTGTTCTCCTTAGCTTCCTTGGTAGCAACGTTCGCTTACTCGACCTTGTCCTCTGACTTGCCGGGCTCCCTTAAGCGAATATGAGCTCTGGAGCAGTCCAACTCTCCAGCTGCTTCGATCATACCTCTGTATGATCAAGTCCCTCCCATTGGACTCACTGGTACTTGCATTCGAACTTTTCCCTTGGTGGAACACAGCCCCCATATGTTGAGGACCAAGGTTTTCATCCGATGCAAAATTCGATGCACGCACGGAAGACCCGCCTCTACGGTACCATGGCATTCATTCCTTGAATCCATAGCCCTTCTTGCCGTCGTGTTGTTCACCGAAGTGGAGCTTCCAGTAGCTTCCTATCATACCTCCGTATGATCTAGTCCCTCACGGGACTCACTGGTACTTGCATTCGAACTTTTCCCTTGGTGGAACACAGCCCCTATATGCTGATGACCAAGGTTTTCATCCGATGTAAAATTCGATGCACGCACGGAAGACCTGCCTCTGTGGTACAATGGCCTTCACTCCTTGAATCCATAGCCCTTCTTGCCGTCGTGTTGTTCACTGAAGTGGAGCTTCTAGTAGCTCCCGATCATACCTCCGTATAATCTAGTCCCTCACGGGACTCATTCATGTGTATCGCATTGCCATGAACTATTCCACCACGATCCGCTGCACCATGTCGCCTCCTGGTGACATCTCCATTGCATTCTGATCCTTGTGGGATGAACTCGAATTGTGCTCCCTCCATTTGTGGCCTCTGCCAATACATCGCAGGGTCTCTTCCACCTTTGATTTTGTTCGCTCCTTTGGCAATCGACCTTCATCCACCCACTCTTGGGTCACACCTAGATGAAGTACCACTCTAGGACAGTCCGTCGCCTAGTAGCTCCCGAAGTCCCCCGACTTTGCTACAATTAGTGCACCATTGTCTAGATCCTGGGCCTTTGCCCCTACCAACACAATCTTCACTACACACCGCTTCCTTCATAGCAACTTGAATGGCAATACTGTGGCATATTCTTCAAGAGTACCCACCTCTGAGTCCTCTTGCCCCGTGCTAAGGCCTTCTGAACCCAACTTCGCCTCTGCAAATTGAGTCGCCTTAGTTCCTCCATCAAATGCTCCTCCGAGATAAAGTGCATGTGCCCAAATGCTCCCTTCGTCTTTGGCACCATGCAAGATGAATCCGCTCCATCAGAATGAATGACCTATGGAGCAACATGATCCTACTCTTGCCTCTGCAAGAGTTCATGTCCTTGACCTCTGTCCAAGGAAAGCACTATGCCTCTGCTCCATGTTCTATCTTCTATGCTGGCTCCTTTCATGCGGCTTGGGTACTTCGCCAAGTTACACCCAAGTTACTCCACTCCTCGTTTTTGCATTAAGTTGATGGTGGCCCTCGCGCCCACCATTCTATGGGTCAGCTCTCCCTTGAGTCCGATCTCCATATCGACTCCAAGTGTGCCTTCATTTGTGTTGCTTCGGGTCGCTCCCCCACTTGATCTCGCAATGCATCTACCAATGCATTCTCTCAAGCAAGATCATGCGACGACTCCTTACCGCTTGCTCAGTCCATTGAGCTTCGTGGAGTTGTTGTTTATTGAGATACTCCTCCTCAACTTGTGAGGTCCGTCCCACATGATTCTCCCTTTGGAGAGCCGGGACTTATCCCTCCTGGATAACTATCCCATTGGAGCAACATCTCTCTTCGTTTCGGAGACCACCATCCCCTTGGACTACTCCGATCTACTGAATAAAATGTGCATTGTTCTGCCTCCTGCAAACACACTTGCTAGATTGTGACTCCCCGTCAATACAACCCCCGCTGCACCACTCAAGGCTTAGCAACATGCTTAACTCGTTGCACACTTCAGCCTCCTACGGAGGTATCCATCCCATGCCGAAGAGAAATTTTCAATGCTCCATGGCGTCGAGTTTCGGTCGCCTTGGGATGGCCGCGAACATTCCATCGTCTGCATATAAGCCCATGCATGAGTACCAAATTCTTTGAGCTAGTAATTCCCCTCACCTCTGTGAGCTTTGCATAACTCTTTTGGTCGTTGAGCAACTCATTCCACCTTGGATGGTCTCATCCTTTACCAAGCGCCTCGCTTGCCTTGAGCACCATTAAGTATGGTTGTCAATGTTGAGCCATAGCTCAAACTCAGCCATCCCAACCTTTGTGCGCTCCGCATTCTTTCATTCCTCTTAATGCCAATCTCAGATGCTCGCTCCTTCGAGCGACTCCTTTTCCCTATATCTCCATGCCCGTTTTCCCCAAACTGTCGCGCATGTGCTGACTGGCTTCAACGCAGCCCCACTAGGTACCCTACGTTTGCATGCTAAGTGTTTCTATGAGTGCTTGTCCTGCTCTGATACCATCTGTCACGGACTTAGCTAGTTTTTCCTAAGTCGTGCGGCACCCTTGCGTGTCCGTCTGCAAAGGTCATCCTCCCCGAAGCCTCCCATGGTCCCTTAGGACCCACAAAAGAGAGAACATGAGAGAGAAAATGCCTTACTCAAGATCCACAAGCAAACATCTCCGAAAACACTTCATAGAAAATACAAATTACAAACAGACTTTACAAGCTTTGAACAGTTGCACAACAAAGGGTAAAATGGTCCATTATAAACTAAACTAAAATGAGACTATTAAGCCTTCGGCTGTCCCTCTACATGCTAGTCAAAGTATGAACTTACCAAAAGACACGGACATACATTAGCATTATATTAAACATCTTGTTTAGAAGTTTATCCGTGACAGTGAGTTGGTTTTAAATTTTACGATCGATCGAGTAACGTGGTATATGATTTTAAACTACATAGGTTTTATGAATTGGGGACTTATGGATGTGAATGACTAAGAATGTTTTCTCAATATCCTCAAATATATGATTGGATCCTAGAATAGAATGTATTGTTGAATTATAATATTATCTATTTGGATTATTATCGCGATGTTACAATACCACTCTATCGGGCGGTGGTACCGCCAGAGCCCGATCTCCGAGGCTTTGTCAAGCGATCGTACCGCCAGACTGGGTTGTGGTACCACCTAGTGTTAGAGTGTCAGGTGGTAGAACTACCCAGTACTGGCGGTGGTATCACCAGTACCCCGAAAACCCAAGATAAGATACTTTTTGGCTCAAATTCTAAAGCCATTGGGGCCTATAATATTCCATTATGCATGAGAGGGCATTAAACTATGAACATTTCATTTGCAATGTTCGTCAAATCAGTCCATAGAGTATTTCTTTCTTACATATTGTTTGAAGCATATATACTAGTGAAATTGTACTGACAGTATAAAGAAAAGAGGCATCTATCATGTTAACCGATGCTCCCTTTGTATGTAACAAGAAGAAACTATTGATCATCTCTATTTTGCTTGTGACTATACTAAATGAATATAGAAGGAGATTCTCCAGCAATTAGAACTCAATAGGCTACCGTAACCAAACTTGAATCAAGAATTAGGCGACCTCATACAATATTTCTAAAGAAAAGGGCCTCTTACACAACTGGCAAAGGTTACTTTCAGATGCGCTATTTGGTGAATGTGGAAGGAGAGATGTAATTGAATCTTTGAGTGTAAATACACAAACAATGCTCAGCTCTTGACAAAGATTATTAGAGATTCAAGATCATGTATAGAGCACGATCTCAAAATGGAGCACTTTACTTGAAGAGAAAAAGATATTTTTGTTAAATTCAATTTTGTTATTAGCTAAAGATCTTAGGCATGATGTTAAATGTTGTACCCACAGGTAGTCTTGACATATCTGAACATATATTTTATTTGTTGGCTATAATTAGGAGTTATAGTCTACAACATGTGTAGTCATAACTACCGCATGTGCATTCTATATGTTACTTGGCTTTGTTTGTGACTTGTGTAGACAAAGCTATTTGTAGAAACTTTATACATAATTAATTTACCTTTACATACCAAAAAAAAGAAATTGAACTGACAACCATTCGTTTTGTCCTCTACCTTAAGATGGATGACTTGATCAGTCACAAAAATAAACCAGGCATTAAAAGAGTTAGGATCCCATAAGACTCATATTCTACAAAATGTTTTTCGAGAGTCAATGGTAAACAGTTCTGCATCCGACCATATTAAATTCTTTTGAGCTTGAACGTGCGATTGTTTAATTTTCGTTTCCACAAGAATAACAATATCACATGCGATAGACTTGATTATTCTTTTGAGCTCCCAATATTTTTTAGCTTATTAAGTCCACAAACATTCCAGCAGATTATCTTTATCAGAAATAAAACAAATGAAAATTGTAAGTAAAGTATTCATCCTACGACTTTGGATGCATAGCAACATCCTTTTTCTTATTCTTAGATTTTATATTTTCCTCCTACATAATATCCTTACATTTTAAGGCTTTATTCCTATATTTATCTACTTCATCCATAACTTGCAGATGTATACCTTGAGTCAAGTACTCCTGGTTGGCAGGATTTGTTAAAGCACGATAAAATTGTTGAGACACAATGTCCTGGTTAGTACTTGTTGGGGCAACTAGGAGAGGTTTGTTGTGGCATAAGTTTGTTGAGGTAGAATATCTTTGCTAGCAAAGTTTACTAGGGCCAAAGTTTGTTGAGGCAGAATATCCTTGTTGGTGAGTTTTATTGTGGCCTGAGTTTGTTGAGGAAGAATATTCTTGTTGGCGAGGTTTGTTTAGGATTGAGTTCGTTAAGACACAAAGTCCTGGTTGGTGCGATGAGTGGATATTGGAATTCCTATTATGGATGGATCTGATGATATTAGAAGAGATAAAGTTCCTGACTTGCACTTCTCCTGTCCATGAGTACTATGGGAGAAACCAGTGCACATGCTTGTGCAAATGCTAATCTCGTCTGAGCAACTATTGCTTTGTCGATGAAGAGTGGTTGTCCTAGAGTGCTACATAACTTTGCAATAAAATGTCGACTCTAAAGGATACCCATAATGGAATAAACTATAGGTTGTCTAACTCCAAACAAACATCAGGAGACCAACATCGTAGAATCACTAGATGACCGCGAATAGTCCAGAAACCTTTAAGAACTCATTGTAAATCTTCTTCAGAGTATAGCTTGCAAATAAAGAAACTGTTCTCTGGCATATGAAGATCAAATGCCGATATTCCCCATCGAGTTTTGATAAATAAGGATAATGGAAAATAAGATATTTTGAGACCTACCACATACCCAACAGTTGCCATAAACCATGTCTTAATCAGCTCTAAGGAATCAACAGTCTCGTATATAGCAATATTTTAATCAGCCTGAACTTTTGGAGTAAAGAATTCCAAGCTGAGATCCGGACTTCCAACTAGAGCCTTGAAGAGGCTAGTCTACGGCTGAGGGTCATTGGAAATGAGAGCGGGAGGCCGCGATCTATAGTGCGACCTACTTCAATGTTGCTTCGTCGAAGGAGCATCTCTCCAGAGAGAATATAAATAACGGAGGTGCAACTTGAGAGGTAAGGGCAGCGAGCCTCGCCATCAAATCTACCCTCCTGCCACCATCGCTAGCCCCAAGGACCATCGATGCCTTGTCTCTGCAACATTGAGAATAGCCAATCTAGGAGATCGCCCTATGGGTAAGCAGCTGCTATAGGATTCTGATCCCTCCTCCGATCGCCCAGAACTGCACGTCAACAATCTCCCTACAGATCCAAGGAGAAGTAGTCGCCACTAGCCCAGGGAGAAAATAGTCGCCATCAGCCTAGGAAGAAGTAGTGCCACCTCCTCCCTTAATCTAGGGAGACGCAGTTGTAGTCACTCGTCCTAGAGAAGAGCCGCTACTGGAGTCTGATCCCTCCTCTGGTCGTCGTTACAATACAGTCATCGAGAAGCTGCTGTTGTAGGAGTCTGATCACCGCTATAGTACCATCGCACTAGGGAGGAGCCATCACTATAGTAGTCTGATCACCACTACAGTACCATCGCCCTAGGGAGAAGTCGCCGCTACAGGAGTTTGATCGCTCCTCTGGTCACCGCTACAGTACTGTCGCCCTAGGACTATAGTACCATCGCTCTAGGGAGAATCAATACCAATTTTTTTTTTTTTTTGGTAAGTTAATCAATACCAAAATTAAAGACAACTCTTATAATTTCGTCATTTGTAATTGTGTCATTTAGGATTGAAATGGCATCCGAATCGGTTTCACAAACAAACATGGTAATTATAAAGTTTGCAGAAAGTCGAAGTTTGATCGGTTCGCACACCATCTAAAAAATTTAAAAAACTAATCATTTCCATCTTATTTGCCCTAGGGAAGTCATATCTGCATGGTTTCACCAAAAAATATATCAGTCATAAAGTTTGCATTAAGTCGAGGTTCTCAGAATGCACAATAGTCTTCACCGCCACTAGTGCTACTGCCACTGGAGGAAACTCGCCTTGTTGCTGAGGCACCTGACGTGGCTAGTAGACCTTAGTGATCAATTTCAGAGTTTTTGATAAGCTCCATTTGCATGGCCAAAAGATAAGCAACTATGACAGATCTGACTCCTATAGTAGTGGCTTCTCCCTAGGGCGATAGTACTGTAGCGGCGATCAGACTCCTATAGCAGCGGCTTCTCCCCGGGGTGAAGGTACTGTAGTGGATACCTTTACTTACCAAAAAAAGGTGCTGTAGCGGCAATCAGCCTCCTATAACGATAGCTTCTCCCAAGGGCGATGGTACTGTAGCGGTGACCAAGGAGGGATCGGAATCTTGTAGCAACTGCTTCTCACTAGGGCGATGGTACTATAGCGATGGCTTCTCCCCTAGGGTGATGGTACTGTAGCGCTAGGTGATGATACTATAGCAACGATCTGAGGCCTAGCGGCGGTTGCTTCTCCCTCGATATTGAGGGAGATCATTGACATGTAGTTCTAGGCGATCTGAGGAGGGATCATAAATCCTAAGTATGGCAGCGAGGTGAGGGAAGAGGTGGTGGTTGCAAGCAAGTCCACTATCTCCCTTCCAGTGACAAATTGGCTGCTCCAAACGCTGCAGAGATATGATAGCGATGGTACCTAGGCTTGCGATAGTGGTGGAAGGGTAGATTCAATGGCGAAGCTCCCTCCCCTTACCTCTCAAGTTGCTCCTCCATTATATTCTCTCTGGAGAGATGCTCCTTCGATGAAGCAACATTAAAGCAGGTCGCGCTCTAGATCACAACCTCCTGCTCTCATTTCCAGTGGCCCTCGATGTTGGACTAGCCTCTCCAAGGCTTCGGTTGGAAGTTCGGATCTCAACTTAGAATTCTTTACTGTAGAAGTTCAAGCTAATAAGAAGATTGTTGTATACGAGATTGCCAATTCCGCAGAGCAGATTGAGATATGGACTATGGCGATTATTAGCTATTTGGTAGGTCTCAAAACATCATATTTCCCACTATCCTCATTTATCAAAACTCGATGGGGAACAACGACATTTGATCTTCATTTGCTGGAAAACAATTTCTTTGTTTGTAAGCTATACTCTGAAGAAGATTTACAAATGGTTCTTGAAGGGTTCTGAACTATTCGCGGCCATCCAATGATTCTATAATGCTGGTCTCCTGATGTTCGTTTGGAGTTAGACATCCTATAGTCGATTCCATTATGAGTATCCTTTAAAGGTCTCCCTCTACATCTTTGGAGTCGATGTTTTATTGTAAAGTTATGCAGCACTCTATGACAACCACTCTACATCGACAAAGTAATAGCTGCTCAGACGAGATTAGCATTTGCATTAGCATATGTACTGGTTTCTTTCAACGAAGATCTTCCTAATGAAGTTTTTTATCGTGATCTTGATGGGAACACTTGTAACGTACATGTCTCATATTACAGGAAGCCACAATGATGTCAGAGTTGCTTATCTTTTGGCCATGCATAATGGAGCACTTTACACGAAGAGAGAAAGATATTTTTATCAGATTCAATTTTGCTATTAGTTAAAGATCTTGGGAATGATATTGAAAAATTATATGTCTCAAAGTACTCAAGTGCAAACAAACCACTCCAATAAGGATATTCTTCCTAAACAAACTCAGGTCACAACAAACCTCGCCAAAAAGGATATTCTGCCTCAATAAACGTATGCCTCAATAAACCTCTCCAGCCAAGTTGCCCCAACAAGTACTAACCAGGATATTATACCTCAATAATCCTATCACGCTTCACCAAACTCTGCCAACCAGGACTACTTGACTTAAGGTATTTTAAAGTTTAAACATCTGCAAGCTGTGGATGAAGTGAATAAATATAGGAATAAAGCCTAAAAAGGTAAGAATATTATGCAGGAGGAAAATGCAAAATCTAAGGATAAGAAAAATGATGGTATTGTCCATCCAAATTTATAGAATTAATACCTTACTGTCTTTTCTATTTGTTTTATTTATGATGAAGATAACATACTACTTACAAAAAAAAAATGAAGATAACCTATTGGAATGTTCATGGTCTTAATAAGCCTAAAAAATGTCGGGACCTCAACAAAATAATCAAGTCTGCCGCATGTGATATGTTATTCTTTTTTTTTTTGTAAGTAAAAGTAAATTGATTGTTGTAAAGTTTCTACAAATAGCTTTATCTATACAAGTCATAGACAAAGCCAAGTAACTTATAGAGTGCACATGCTGTAGTCATGACTACACATGCTATAGACTATAACTCCTAACTAACAAATAAAATATATTTCCAGATATGTCAAGACTATCTGTGTGTACAACATTTAACATCATTCTCAAGATCTTTAGTTATTAGCAAAATTAAATTTAATAAAAATATATTTTTCTCTTCGAGTAATGTACTCCAATTTGAGATCGTGCTCCATACAGGATCTTGAGTCTCTAATAATCTCTGTCAAGAGCTGAACATTATTTGTGTGTTGATATTCAAATATTCTACTACATCTCTCCATCCACATCCACCAAATAGCGCATCTGAAAGTAACCTTTGCCAGTTGTGTGAGAGGCCCTTTTCTTGAGAAACGTTGCATGAGGCCGCCTAGTTCTTGATGCAAGTTTGGTTGCTGCTGTCTATTGAGTTCAAATCACTAGAGAATCTCCTTCCATATCCATTTAGTATAGTTACAAGCAAAATAGAGGTGGTCAATAGTTTCTTCTTGTTGCATACAAAGGGAGCATCGATTAACATGGTAGATACCTCTTCTCTTCATATTGTCTATTGTAGGTAGTTTATTGAGAAGGGCTTGCCACGTACATAGGGAATGTCTCTGTGATCCCGATCGATCCCATGTCCAACTACTTGGGATCCATTTTTTATTTCTTTGCCTGATTTGATTCCAAGCAGATGTGACACTAAATTTACCATTGTCATGAGGCCAAATAAGTATATCTGAAGAATTTTTCCTGATTGGAATAGTTGTTCCAATTAGGATATGTTATTCTTATAGAAATGAAAATTAAACAATCGTGTTTCAAACCCAAAAGAACATAATATGACCGGATGCAGAACTGTTTACCAATGACTCTCATGAAACTTTTGGTAGAATATGGATCTTATGGCATCCTAACTCTATTAATACCTAATTTATTTCTGCTACTGATCAATTCATCCATCTCATGCTGGAGGACAAAAAGAATCGCTGTCAATTCAATTTCTTTTTTTTTTGTAAGTACAATTAAATTGATTATGTGTAAAGTTTCTACAAATAGCTTTGTCTATACAAGTCACAAACAAAGCCAGGTAACTCATTGAGTACACATGCGATAGTTATGACTACACATGCTGTAGACTTTAACTGTAGCCAACATATCAAGATATGCCAAGACTACTTGTGTGTACAACATTTAACATTATGCCCAAGATCTTTAGCTAATAGCAAAATTGATTTTGACAAAAATATCTTTTTCTCTTCATATAAAGTACTCCATTTTGAGATCGTGCTCCATGCATAATCTTGAGTCTCTAATAATCTCTGTCAAGAGCTGAGCATTGTTTGTGTGTTGACACTCAAAGATTTTGCTACATCTCTCCTTCCACATCCACTAAATAGCACATCCGAAAATAACCTTTGCTAGTTGTGTAAGAGGCCCTTTTCTTGAGAAATATTACATGAGGTCGCCTAATTCTTGATGCAAGTTTGGTTATGGCAGCCTATTGAGTTTAAATCGTTGGAGAATCTCCTTTATATCCATTTAGTATAGTCACAAGCAAAATAGAGGTGGTCAACAGTTTCTTCTTGTTGTATACAAAGGGAGCATCGGTTAATATGATAGATACCTCTTCTCTTCATATCGTCTATTATAAGTAGTTTATTAAGAAGGGTCTGCCAGGTACATAAGGAATGTCTTTGTGATCCCAGTCAATCCCATGTCCAACTGCTTGGGATCCACTTGTTATTTCTCTACCTAATATGATTCCATGCGGATGTGGCACTAAATTTGCCATTATCATGAAGCCAAATAAGTATATCTGAAGAGTTGTTCTTGATTGGAATAGTTATGATAGTTTGACACGGGAGTGTCTAATTTGCTACAATCTGTTCATATGGACCATGCTAATAATATGATATTTTTTCAGCCAACAATATTGCCTCATAATCTTCAACTCGACCTACTCAGATAAGATAGCTTATCAGCATATTCCCTGCACAAAGGTAAAGTTGTATCATGGTGCTTTTCTTCATGGCTAAGGAATACATTAATGGAGTTGGTTGGCAGTTGTAAAGCACTTAATTTCGAAATTTCCTATGCATGAAGGGTTGTTTCATGCACTAGTATTTATTTTGGTGTTTAGGGCTTAGAAAGGGCTTTAGAAATTGATTTTATCTGGGCAGAAGCTCTCTTAGAGAACCCCCTTAAACTATGTATCTCTTAGATGTGTCCTTGAGTGGTGAGTCTTTTAGCTTCTAGTTCTGTATCTTTAGTTAATTTCCATTGGGTGGTGAACTTTTTGTATCCCATTGTGGTTTTAAACTTGGTGGTGAGCTACTTTTCATTTTTATCAAAGTTGTTTCGTTAGTTCTTCTAATATCAGTTCGTTCCTTGTCTACTGTGACATTTTCTATCTGAAAAAATTATTCCATCGGTGTTATTTGGAAATCTAATCTGCATTTTACCCTCACCGGTATCAGTTTGGTATCAGAGCTAAAGGCTAGAGGTCACGGCAAGACGGAATGGAAAAGATATAGTTGGTGAAAGTAGTGACCATTAAGATAACGCTGAGTCATTGAGGCTGCAACTACTAAAATTACTGCATAGCCTACAATAAAAAAAAGAAATAATCGACGAACTTCAAAGTAGACATAACCAACATGAAAATGATGCTCGAGAGTTTACTTCTGATGATGATACACCTCCTCTTCCAATGGAGTCGAGAAGATGTCGGAGAAGAAATGGAGTCCAAGACGAGTTGCAGAATAAATATAACCCCAGATTAGATATTCCAGAATTTGAAGGTAAAATAAATGTTGATGACTTTATCGATTGGCTTAATACAGTAGAAAGAATTTTTTATTTTCATGAACTACCATAACAAAAGAAGGTCAAACTTGTGGCACTCAAACTCAGACGGAATGCATCTTTTTGGTGGGAAAATAAGAAGAAACAAAGAGAACGTGAGGGGAAGAGTAAGATCATTACATGGGAGAAAATAAAAAGGGAACTGAAGAGAAAATATTTACCTCATAATTATAGGCAAGAGATATTTCTCAAAATACATGATTTCAAGCAAAAAAATCTTAGTGTGGAGGAGTACACTACAAAATTCGATAATTTGATGTTAAAAGGAGAGCTTGTGGAACCGGAAGAGCAAACAATTACAAGATACTTAAGTGGTCTGAAGTATGAGATTGCTAAAGTTGTTCAGCTATAACCATATTGTTCTTTAAATGATATGAGCAAGCTGGCATTAAAAGTTGAAAAGCAACCGAAGTTTGAAAAGAGTTTTTAGTATGGCTTAAAAGAAGGCTATACAAAACGAGGAAGTTCCAAGCCTACTATCTAAAGCAAGGTGATATCGAAGGTGTAAGAAAAGGGTGAAGAATCTGCTGGCAGTAAAGAAAAACTTAATTCTTCTACCCCAAGTGGCCGAAAATGCTTCAAATGTCATGGTTTTCGGCATATTGCTTCAAATCGTCCAAATAGGAGGATTATAACTTTGGTTGAAGATCATAGTGATAGAGGAGAAGATGAAGCTGAGGATGATGCAAAATACGTTGATGATGAGAAAGAGATTACGTATGCTGATCATGGTTTGTCTATTGTATTGCAACATAGTTTACAAGTGTCCTTTGTGGCCGACGATGAAAGCTGGGTGAGAAAAAATGTGTTTCATACTAAATGCACTTCTCTTGACAAGGTGTGCTTGGTGATCATCGACAGTGGCAGCTTTGAGAAAGTGGTATCTTTGAAGATGGTGCAGAAGCTAAAGTTGGATATTATCCCTCATCCACATCCATACCCGTTATGTTGGCTGCAAAAAAGAAATGACATCAATGTAACTAAAAGATGTTTAGTTTCATTTTCTATTGGCAAGTATTATAAAGATGAATTATGGTGTGATGTTGCTCCTATGGATGTATGTCATTTACTATTGGGAAGACCTTAGCCTTATGATAGAAGAGTGTTGTATGATGGCTACAAACATACTTATTCTTTTAAGGTGAATGAAAAGAAGATTATCTTAGCTCCATTACAACCATCCGAAATTAGTGCACCAAAGAATAAAGTTAGCGCTTTTATGTCCTATGATGAATGCAAAGCTGAATTAGACAAGGGAGGTCATGTTATGGCTCTAGTAGTAGTAGAGGAAAATGAACAACATAAAGAGACACCAACAATCATAAAACAAATCCTGGAAGAGTTTGAAGATGTTATACCAGAAGAGATTCCATATGGCCTTCCACCCTTGAGAGACATCCAGCATCACATTGATCTTATTCCGGGGGCTGTTCTACCTAATAAGGCAGCATATAGAATGAGTCACAAGGAGCATGAAGAACTTCAAAGGCAGGTAAATTCGGGAGAGCATGAGTCCTTGTGCGGTTCCAACCTTGTTGATGCCTAAGAAGGATGGTTCTTGGAGAATGTGCGTGGACAATCGCACCATCAACAAAATCATAGTGGACTATCGCTTTCCTATTCCAAGGTTAGATGATTTACTTGATCAATTGTGCGGTGCTTATATTTTCTCTAAAATTAATTTGAGGAGTGGCTATCACCAAATAAGAATGAGGCCCGGAGATGAGTGGAAAACAACATTTAAAACTAGAGAAGACTTATATTAATAGTTGGTTATGCCATTTGGGCTATCTAATGCTCCTAGCACCTTCATGAGGTTTATGAATCACATACTTAAGCCATGCATTGGAATATTTGTTGTAGTTTATTTTAATGATATATTGGTGTACAATAAGAGCGAAGAGGAGCATTTGAATCATCTGAAAGAGATCTTTTTTATTTTGAGGCAGCAAAAGCTTTATGCTAATATAAAAAAGTGTGATTTCTTTACTTCTAGTGTGGTGTTTTTGGGGTATGTTATTTCAAAAGATGGAATCACGGTGGAACAAAGTAAGGTAGAGGCTATTCTCAATTGGCCAACACCTGCTTCATTTCATGATGTGAGGAGTTTCCATGGCTTAACTTCATTTTATAGAAGATTTATCAAGGGTTTCAGCTCTATTGTCGCTCCAATCACCGAATATCAGAAACGTGATAAATTCAAATGGACTAGTGAAGTTAATGATGCTTTTGAGTTTTTAAAAAGAAAGGTGACCGAAGCTCCTATCTTAGTTCTACCAAATTTTGACAATGTGTTTGAAGTTGAATGTGATGAATCTAATGTGGGAATTGGTGCTGTTTTGAGTCAAGACGGAAAGCCCATTGTATTTTTTAGTGAAAAGCTGATGATACGAGAACAAAATACTCTACTTATGATAAGGAGTTTTATGCGATTTATCGAGCTTTGTCTCAATGGAGTCAATATCTTCTTGCCAAGCCATTTATTCTATATTCTGATCATGAGGCATTAAAGTTCATTAATCACCAGCATAAGCTAAACAAGAGGCATGCAGCTTGGGTGGAGTTTTTACAATTTTATAACTTTACAATCAAGCACAAATATGGTATTCAAAATGTAGTTACTGATGTATTGAGCAGAAAGCATTCTTTATTATCAGCAATGGAAGTCAAAGTGGTTGGATTTGAAATGGTCAAAGATCTTTATGAGAATGATGTTGATTTCAGCTTAATATGGCAGAATTATAAATCAGATTCCTTTCAACAATTTTTTATCTTTGATGGTTTTCTTTTTCGAGCTAATGTTTTGTGTGTTCCATCTTGTTTTTTGAGACAAGTAATTCTAGCTGAAGCTCATGATGATGTTTTGGGAGGACATTTCGGTAAGGACAAGACTCTAGCTCTTGTTCAATCAAATTTCTACTGGCCTAAAATATTCATAGATGTGGATAGACATGTGAAGCAATGCCGATTGTGTCATTTGGCAAAAACAAGAAGTCAAAATTCTAGTTTGTACAGCCCATTGCCAGTGCCAAATGCTCCAAGGGAGGATGTGAGTCTTGATTTCGTTTCGAGAATGCCAATAACTCAAAGGAACAAGGATTCTATCATGGTTGTTGTTGACAGATTTTCAATAAATCGAATGATGCATCTCATGTTGCTAATTTATATTTTAAGGAGATTGTTAAATTGTATGGTATTCCAAGAACTATAATGTTTGATCGAGATTCAAAATTTATTAGTTATTTTTGGTGAACTCTTTGGAGGAAGCTGGGTACTTCATTGAATTTCAGCAGCTCGCATCATCCACAAACCGTTGGGCAAACTGAGGTAACAAACAGAAGCTTGGGAAATTTGCTTAGAAGCTATGTTGGCAAGAATATTAAGCAATGGGATGTCATTCTTTCACAAATTGAGTTTACCTACAATCGTTCTATGCATCATAGTATTGGTAAGAGTCCTTTAGAAGTAGTTTATGATGCTAATCTTGCTGGTCCTTTGGACTTAATCCCTCATTCTACAACAAAGCAATTTAGTGGAGATGCTGATGAAAGAGCTAAATAGATAAAGAGGCTGCATGAGGGTGTGAAAGCAACCATTGAGAAACAAAATGAGAGGTACATGCAAGCTGCTAACAAACACAAAAGACATGTAGAGTTTAATGCAGGTGATTTAGTCTGGATTCATCTAAAGAAGGAGGGGTTTCTGCCGGGCAAATTTGAAAAACTAAAACCAAAGGTTGATGGTCCATTCAAGGTACTTTAGAGAATTGACAAAAATGCTTAAGAGATTGAGCTACCTAAAGATTATGGAGTATCCCCAACATTTAATGTAGCTAATTTAAGTCCTTTTTATAGTCATGTTATCGAAACAAACAAGAACTTGAGGACAAGTCTTTTTCAACCAGGGGAGATTGACACAGGAGTGTCTAATTTGCTACAATTTGTTCATATGGACCATGCTGATAATATAATATGTTTTTTAGCCAACAATATTGCCTCATAATCTTCAACTCAGCCTACTCAGATAAGACAGCTCATCAGCATATTCCCTACACAAAGGTAAAGCTGTTTCATGGTGCTTTTCTTCATGGCTAAGGAATACATTAATGGAGTTGCTTGGCAGTTGTAAAGCACTTAATTTTGAAATTTCCTATGCATGAAGGATTGTTTCATGCACTAGTATTTGTTTTGGTATTTAAGGCTTCGAAAGGGCTTTAGAAATTGATGATATCTGGGCAGAAGCTCTCTTAGAGAACCCCCTGAAACTTTGTATCTCTTGGATGCGTCCTTGAGTGGTGAGTCTTTTAGCTTCTAGTTCTGTATCCTTGATTAATTTCCGTTGGGTGATGAACTTTCTATATATTCTATTGTGGTTTTAAACTTGGTGGTGAGCTACTTTTCGTTTTTATCAAAGTTGCTTCGTTATTGCTTCCAGTATCAGTTCGTTCCTTGTCTATTGTGACATTTTCTATTTGAAAAAATTATTCCATTGGTGTTATTTGAAAATCTATTATGCGTTTTACCCTCATCGGTATCATAGTCGGCCAAAGTGATAATATTTCAGGAGAAATAGGATTAGGGAGACACTAGGTACCATTAGCAATGAACTCGGAAACCTTCCAATCTTTAGGAGCCCCAAGGTCTTTTGGTATTCGGTCACCATATAATTGAAATATGCTCTTCCCATTTGTCCAAGAATCTTACCACATATTAGTACTAGTTCCAAAAGAGATTGCATAAGAAATGTGTTTGATTAGCCAATTCCTTGCCTTTAAAATTTCTTTCCAAGCTGCAGAGTAGTATGTTCTTATTGAAATATCCGAAATTGATTCCTTTGAAAGATACCTTGCAACCTAATATGACCATAAGGAATATTTATTTTATAAAAGATCTCACATTTGTTGTACAAAACATGCTTTATTCCATTCTCTAATATTTCTCAGGCTCAACCCCCCTTCATCTTTCAGTTTGTCGATGCTGTACCAATTTACCATATGTATTGCCTTATTATTTGTGTCATTCCAGAAGAAGTTCATTAGTAACTGTTTAATATCTTGGAGAAGTCCAACAAGCAAAAGAAATACATTAGACCAATATATAGAGTAAGAGTACAACAACGAACGGATGAGTTCAAGTCATCCTGCTTTTGAATTAAGCCTATTTTTTCAAGAGGAAATTCTATTCTATATTTTTTGTAGGATAGGCTAACAATGGGTTTTGTGAATACCAGTGGATATGAGTGGGAGTCCCAGATAAGGAACTGACAAGCTACCCTCACAAACCCCTAGAGTCTGTGCAATAAAGTCCTTTTCCTTAATACAAGGGCCCATATAGACTTTAGTTTTTGCATGATTTAACTAAAGGCCGGAAACCATACCAAAGTCATTCAAAATAGTAGCTAGGTTTCTCACTAAAGGTGGATCATTCTGGAGAAAGATAAGTAAATCATTTGCAAAAGTTATGTGTGATATATGAATAGAACCAGCATTGGATACATTAATGCTATCATTCGAGATTACATATTCCAACATATAGTTAAGTCCTTTCATTGCAATAGTTAAGAGATATGGGGAGAGTGGATTACCTTGTTGGATGTCATTCGTTCTTCCCAAAAAAACCAATAGGTAAGCCATTAAAGAGTATCGAAAACTTTAAAGTTTCCAAACAACATTGAATCTAATTAACCCATTGTTGTGAGAAGTTCATATCAAGGAGCATCTTATAGATAAATTTTCTATTAACTGAATCAAAGGCTTTCCGTAAATAATCTTTAAAATATTTTTTCATCCCTCTTGCTTTTGAGTGCAGATCCTTGACCAAGTCATTAGCAAGCAGAATATTATGATGTATACTTCTCCCTTTGATGAAAGCAGCCTGATTATGACTAATGATCTTGTGTATTACCTTTTGCATTCTATCTGCAACACTTTGGAGATGATCTTGTATATAAATTTGCGTAATGATATGGGTCGATAATTCTCTAGTGAATCAGCCCCTGCATTCTTGGGAATTAAAGAAATAAAAGTGCAATTCATCTCTCTAAGAATATGACCTGAAGAGAAAAAAAGTTGACAAGCCTTAAACATATCATTTCCAATAATAGACCATGCAGTTTGATAAAATTCAGCTAGAAATCCATCTGGACCAAGGCTTTTGTGCTTCGGTGACCTAAAAGCAACTCTTACAATTTCATCATCTGTAATTGGGGCATTAAGGATTGAAATAATATCTGAATGAAACTTTCTAGTTGGCTCCACATGAATGTTTTTAGGTTGCACTACTTGATTAAGGAATAAAAAAATCACTCAATATACGTTTTAACCTCATCTAAATTCTCAATAAGATTACCATATTTGTCTCTGTTGGGAAATACTTGGGGGCGACATCATATGCGCAGCGGAAGAACAAGAAAAACAAAATCCCCGATTCCTAAAGAGATGTTTGTCGTCGTGCAAAGATTGGTACGAAAAAATCCGCGAAACATGAAACTGCGTATAGAGTAAATTGTGTTACCTAGGGAGATCGTATATCCCAGTTTCCTTGCAGATCCTTAGGAGAGGGTGAAGGAGGTCAAGCGTCCTCCTCTCTAGCGGTGATCCACACAGCAAGGTTGCGACGACGCTCCTCAAAACTCCAAACCTACTCTTAGGTGGAGATGGAGAGGAGAATAGGAAAAGGCAAACGAAAGCTCTCTGGCCCATGGGGCTCTGGATCCCTCCTATTTATAGAGGTCCCCTGTCAAACCCTAATGGGTCCTCCCCTAGTGGGTATTGGATCTGCATCCAATAAGACAAGGGCTCTGTCGGATATCTCATATCTGAACCTCTATTCATCACAATGCCTAGCATATGTGTGTGACCCTCTAGGCCCAATATCGAGCTGGCCATGAGTCATTCCTGTCAGTACTCCTTCTAACTTAGTGAATTATTATCTCTGTAATAATTCACTCGACTCATCGACTACGGACGTACTAGACCACTACGCCGTAGTCCCTAGACGATACAAGGGAATCCAATCCATTGGACCTGTTTGTCCTCAATTACCGTGTACCTATAGTCCCTCATCCATGTAATATACCAGAGACCGTATATCGAGCATGGTGTTGTCAAACCCACACAGTTTCTACTCGAGTCTCGCTCTAATCGGATTCTCCCGGAGAACTCTTTCTCTCTCAACCCGAATGACCCTAGCTAGGGATTTGTCTGAGCAAGAACACATCGGATATTCCTCTCATGACGCCGAGAGTGGATGATCTTCTATCGACACTCAATAGCCCTCGTAAGGTCGACTACCACTCCCAATGACCAGTTGTACTAGATCTGGGACAGCCAAACCTATAAGTCTGGTATCAAAGAGTAGAGCACTCATACAGGACATCCTTGGTGTCTCAAGTCTAAGGACCAGATACACCACTAGGACTACGGAATCGCTGTCTGACAATAAGGTATCATCAACCATCCAGCATTCCGTAAGCGGATCAATCAGTGAACTCATTCTCCAATGAGCACCTATATTGTATCCCTAGTGTCCCTACAGAAGCAGCTATGAGACCAGCTGCATCCATCATATGGACGGGTATACAGCACACCAGTCTGTCCGGTTATCACGATATCCCTCTCGAGTAACCTATGACCGGGATTATTTAGGATATGTGTTTAAAGGTGAATCAATCTCACTATCGTGATCTTATTACGATCCGATTCCCATTGTACAAATCCAAGGACATCACAATATATGTATGCATTTATGCAATAGTTATAAAGTGATATATGCCAAAATATAATAAGCAAAAAGATTCTATATTAAGTCACACGTGCCATCACTCACGTGATTGGCTTACTGGGCACCTATGACTAGCAATCTCCCACTTGACCTAATGCTAATCACCTATGTGTCTGATCCCCATCAGACCCTTGTGACGCTCAAAACAAATCTGAGACAACGGCTTTGTTAGTGGATCTGCAATGTTATCTTCCGATGAAACTCTTTCCACTACTACATCTCCTCGGGTCACGATCTCTCTGATAAGGTGGAACCTCCTCAGAACATGCTTAAATTTCTGATGAGACATAGGTTCCTTTGCTTGAGCAAATGCCCCGTTGTTTTCGCAATATAGGGAGATCGGCTCTTCGCTACCCGGCACGACTCCCAAATATGTGATGAACTTCTTCACCCAAACTCCCTCCTTTATTATATCTGATGCAGCAATGTACTCCGCCTCTGTGGTCGAGTCAGCAGTGGTATCTTGCTTGGAACTCTTCCAGCACACTGCTCCTCCATTCAAGGTGTACACATACCCTGAATTCGACTTGCTATCACTGACATCAGATTGAAAACTTGAGTTAGTGTAGCCTTCAACCTTAAGGCTATTACCTCCATATACTAGTAAAAGATCCTTAGTCCTTCTCAAGTACTTAAGGATACACTTTATTGCTTTCCAGTGCTCCAAGCCTGGATCCGCCTGATATCTACTCGTGACACTCAGAGCATGTGCTATATCAGGCCTAGTACATAGCATGACATACATGATAGACCCTATTGCTGAGGCATAAGGTATCATATCCATGTTCGCCCTTTCTTTTGGAGTCTTTAGGGACATACTCGTAGAAAGCGATATCCCATGTCTCATCGGTCTGAGACCTCTCTTGGAATTTTCCATGCCAAACCTTTTGACAATAGTTTCTATGTACCTGGACTGGGACAAGCCAAGCATCCTCTTGGATCTATCTCTATAGATTCTAATCCCCAAAATATAGGATGCTTCCCTTAAGTCCTTCATGGAGACGTGTCTAGATAACCAAGCCTTTACTGTGGATAGCATTCCTACGTCATTCCCAATGATCAGGATGTCATCCACATATAACACCAAAAAGGTGATAGCGCTCCCACTTACCTTTCTGTATACAAAAGGCTCATCTTCGTTCTTAATGAAGTCATAAGATCTGATTGCCTCATCAAATCTTATGTTCTAACTTCGGGAAGGTTGCTTTAATCCATAAATGGATCTAAGCAACCTACACACCTTATCTGGACAGTTCTTGGACACGTATCCCTCAGGTTGCATCATATACACCTCCTCCTCGAGGTTCCCATTGAGGAATGCGGTTTTCACATCCATCTGCCAGATCTCATAATCATAGTGTGTTGCAATAGCCAATAGAATTTTGATGGATTTTAGCATTGCTACGGGTGAGAAGGTTTCATCATAGTCAACACCTTGCCTTTGACGATACCCCTTAGCCACTAGCCTTTCTTTATAGGTCTCTACCTTTCCATCTACTCCGATCTTTTTCTTAAAGATCCACTTGCAACCGATGGGTACAATACCTTCGGGCGCATCAACTAGGTTCCAAACCTTATTAGAGTACATAGAATCTATCTCAGAATTCATGGCTTCTTGCCACTTTCCGGAGTCTATACTCATAATAGCCTCCTCAAAGGTCTAAGGATCAATATCCTCTGCATCCTCTCGTCTAAAATGTCCCACATATCTCTCAGGAGGATGGGATACTCTATCAGACCTGCGTAAAGTTGAAACTTGTGTGTACCTGAACAGACTCGGGCTGTGGAGTGGTGCTTGAGCTTAGTTCTCCAACCTCGCTCAATTCTATCATTCTCCCACTATCTCCACCAAGAATGTGTTTGTTCTCAAGGAACACTGCTCTCTTAGCTACAAAGACATTTTGGTCCTCGAGATGATAGAAATAATACCCATAAGTTTCCTTGGGGTATCCCACAAATTTGTATCGCTTTGTCCTTGATTCTAACTTATCGAGGTTGTCTTTTAACATGTGCAGGGCAGCCCCAAATCTTAACAACCTTAAGATCAGACTTCTTCCCTTTCCATATCTCATATGGTGTAGACACTTCCGACTTAGTTGGAACTCTATTCAGAAGGTAAGCTGCGGTTTCTAGGGCATATCCCCAGAATGAGATGGGTAGGTCAGCGAAACTCGTCATGGATCGTACCATATCTAATAATGTACGATTTCTCCTTTCAGAGACACCATGAGCTGAGGTGTATAAGGAGGTGTCCATTGGGATAATATCCCATGGTCCTTGAGGAACTAAGTGAACTCTGTACTTAAGTACTCACCTCCTCGATCTGATCGAAGAGTTTTGATACTCTTTCCAGTCTGGTTTTCCACCTCATTCTTATACTCTCTGAATTTCTCAAAAGCCTCAGACTTGTACTTCATTAAGTACACATATCCATACCTTCAGAAATCATCAGTAAATGTAATGAAATAGGAGTAACCTCCAATGGCATTAGTTGACATGGGTCCACATACATCACTATTTATGAGTTCCAACAACTCGGTGGCTTCTCTCCAGTTCCACTAAATGAAGAGTTGGTCGCTTTTCCATTTAATGCAAGGCTCACAAGTTGCATATGACACATAGTCGAATGGATCTAGATATCCATCATTTAGCAACTTTTGAATCCTTCTTTCATGGATGTGACCTAGCCTACAATGCCACAGTATGCACCTGCTCAACTCATCTCGTTTCCTTTTGGACACATTTACATTCATGATATGTGGAGTGGTGTCTAATATAAATAAACCATTATGCAATGTTCCTTTCATGATGATCGTATCATCTAATAATATTGAACAACCATTGTTCTCAAAAACAAATTTATATCCACTAACTGTTAAACATTAAATTGAGATAATATTTTTGATAATAGAAGGAACAAAATAACATGCATCTAATGAAATAAAAGCTCCACTAGGCGATGTAGGGCTTACCTAACAAAACTACTACAAGAACTTTGCTCCATTACCCATCTTGAGGTCCATCTCGCCTCTCTCTAGTCTCCTAGTCCTTGCCGAACCTGCAACTAATTGCATATATGATAAGCACTATCGTTATCCAATACCCATATGTTATCATAAGAGTCCCACAAATGGAGACCGATCATGAATGTACCAAACTTCATCAAGCTTTTTTGTTTCACCCTTCTCGCAAGGTACTCTTTGCAGTTTCTCTTCCAGTGCCCATCTTTACCATAGTGGAAGCATTGGCCTTTGTCCTTTGCTGGGTCTTTCTTAGCAACCTTTGCTTTACCTAGTTTGACCTTGCCCTTTCCCTTCTTAAGGGACCTTGCTACTTTCCTCTTTCTTTTGGTCTCACCAGTGTAGAGAACTGGCTTCTCTTTCTTGATAGTACTCTCTGCCTCCCTCAACATATTGAGAAGCAATGGGAGAGTCACTTCAAGCTTGTTCATATTAAAATTCATTATGAACTGTGAAAAGGAATCTGGTAGGGACTGAAGCACAATGTCTACACACAAGTTATCCTCTAGGACCATTCCTAGACCTGTGAGTTTCTCTATCCACTCAATCATCTTTAGGACATAGTTTTGAACTGGTGTCCCCTCAATCATCCTAGCGCGGAAGAGGCTCTTCGATATCTCATATCGCTGGTCCTTCCCTATTCCTCAAACAATTTGCGGACATGTAGGAGAATGGATCTGGCATCCATCTTTTCATGTTGTCTCTGTAACTCAGGAGTCATAGAGCCCAACATATAGCACTGAGCAAGAGTGGAGTCATCAATGTACTTCACGTAGCGAGCGATCTCATCCTCGTTTGCCCCTTCTTCGGGCGCAGGCATCACTATATAAAGGACATACATGATTTTCTTTGCTGTGAGAACAATTCCCAAGTTACGGAGCTAATCCGTATAATTTGGACTAGTGAGGCGGTTGACATCAAGTATGCCACGTAAGGGATTTGAAAGCGACATTTTCTGAAAATAAAGATGCAGTAGAAATGAATAACATGTAGATTTTGCAAGAAATAAACTATCAAGATATGGACTTCTATCTTAATATGCTCCCACTATTTTACTAACGAGTCACGCGACACCCTCAGCATGTGAAATGGAAGTCTCCAGTAGACTTCAAGTGGGGATCAGGATCCAATCAGCATCTTAGTGTAACCTCGAGGGACTCAACCAATCACACTAAGCCTAAAAGGTATGCAACTCTTGTCGATCACAACTGCTTGTGATTCCCATCCTGTTCGGCCTCCGAATCACCATGGCCTCGAGGGACTCGACCAACCATGATGCTCGGTTAAGTCAACACCTTCGTTACAAGATGAGTCTGATTTGATGATATACCCTCGAGGGACTCGACCAAGTATACCATGCCCTCAGGTCACTGGTGACATCTCTATGTCGTAAGCAAGATAGCAAATCGCGATATAGGTGAGTCTCGAGGGACTCGACCAACTCAACCTACACCGGGAATCGGTTCTTACTTATAACGATGGAAGGCCACATGAGTCAATCTAATTGCCTCACGTTTACCGACTTAATATTATCGAGAGATGTTTCTATGATTTGGTCTCCTAATATGACATGTCACACATAAACATATTTAATATATATCTACATCGCTTGTAAATATATATACATATCTAGTATGTGTATTAGCAATTACACCTGATGATCATGGACCACAACCTAATATGATTAGGCCCGAGCCAGTAGGCCTAATCACTCACATCAAGATCTATGTATGCAACGGTGCATCTCCATGCCCAGTGATCGTCCATTTCATCTTTATCGGTTCCGTCGACATCTTGATGCATCTTCATGCATCACGATCGTCCGTCTTGTGGGTCCCGCTATCGCATCCACGCTCCCGCAGTGCCTCCTCATATGATTACAACTTAATCATAAGCACGCAGGCCAGACAATAAACAAGAAATATAATGGAGGTTCGCAGACCTCAATAATAATAATCACAGGTACAGACATCACACGGTCCATGATCATCCGTCCACACATCATAAATCACATGTATAAATAATCATCATCATGTAGGACTACTAGATAATAATAATAAAAATAATAATCGACTAAACCTATAATTAATTAATATTTTCTGAAATCAGGGACATTATAGGGAATTTCTGAATTCATAGGGGTATTTTTGTAATTTGGACAAAAGATAGAAATTAGAATTTCTCAAATTTCGAGGGGCAAAACTGTCTTTTGCCCAGAAAACCCTAATGCCCTTTCCTTTTTTTTTGCCGCCGCCACCCCGCGTATTTGGCTCTTGCGGTGGGCGAGGACATCGCCCTTGCTTGGAAGCACGCCTACGCCGGCCGCCGCTGGCCGGTGGTGGGCTTCATCCTTCCGCTCCGCCGCCTCCAGCGGTGCTATCCCACCGGGCGACCACCCCCGGGGGTTTTTTAGCCCGGAGCAGCCGCCTCTGCTTTCGTTGGTGGTCGCTAGCCCTCCGCAGGTAGCAAGCTCAAGCATAAGCAAAGTTCCCCGGCCGGGCTGCAGCAGACGACGCCCCCCAGTTACTACCAGCCGCCGCGCCGCACGCATGACATAGATCGAGGGCAGCAACTGTTGCTGACCTTCCTTGTTTTTGCGTCAACAATTTTGACGTCAAAATTCTTCCTGAACACAACACACGCATTTCAAAACCAATCATTCGCACGAACAACCTAGCTCTGATACCACTATTGGAAATCCTTGGGGGCGACATCATATGCGCAGTGGAAGAACAAGAAAAACAAAATCCCCGATTCCCAAAGAGATGTTCGTCGTCGTGCGAAGATTGGTACGTAAAAATTCGTAAAACATAAAACTGCGTATAGAGTAGATTGTGTTACCTAGGGAGATCGTATATCCCTGTTTCCTTACAGATCCTTAGGAGAGGGTGAAGGAGGTCAAGCGTCCTCCTCTCTAGCGGTGATCCACATAGCAGGGTTGCGACGACGCTCCTCAAAACTCCAGACCAACTCTAAGGTGGAGATCGAGAGGAGAATAGGAAAAGGCAAACAAAAGCTCTCTAGCTCATGGGGCTCTGAATCCCTCCTATTTATAGAGGTCCCTTGTCAAACCCTAATGGGTCCTCCCTTAGTGGGTATGGGATCTGCATCCAATAAGATAAGGGCTCTGTCGGATATCTCATATCCGTACCTCTATTCGTCGCAATGCCTACCATATGTGTATGACCCTCTAGGTCAAATATCGAGCTGGCTGTGAGTCATACCTGTCAGAACTCCTTCTAACTTAGTGAATTATTATCTCTGTAATAATTCACTCGACTAATCGACTACGGACATACTAGGCCACTACGCCGTAGTCCCCAAATGATACAGGGGAATCCAATCCACTGGACCTGTCTGCCCTCAGTTACCATGTACCTATAGTCCCTCATCCATCTAATATACCAGAGACCGTATATCGAGCATGGTGTTGTCAGACCCACACGGTTTCTACTCGAGTCTCGCTCTAATCGGATTCTCCCGGAGAACCCTTTCTCTCTCAACCCGAATGACCCTGGCCAGGGATTTGTCTGAGCAAGAACACATGGGATATTCCTCTCATGATGCCGAGAGTGGGTGATCCTCTATCGACACTCAATAGCCCTCGTAAGGTCGACTACCACTCCCAATTACCAGCTGTACTAGATCTGGGACAGCCAAACCTATAAGTCAGATATCAAAGAGTGGAGCACTCATACAGGACATCCTTGGTGTCTCAAGTCTAAGGACCAGATACACCACTAGGACTACGGAATCGCTGTCTGACAATAAGGCATCATCAACCATCCAGCATTTCGTAAGCGGATCAATCAGTGAACTCATTCTCCAATGAGCACCTATATTGTATCCCTAGTGTCCCTACACAAGCAGCTATGAGCCCAGCTGCATCCATCATATAGACGGGTATACAGCACACCAGTCTGTCCGGTTATCACGATATCCCTCTCGAGTAACCTATGACCGGGATTATTTAGGATATGTGTTTAAAGGTGAATCGATATTACTATCTTGATTTCATCACGATCCGATTCCCATTGCACAAATCCAAGGACATCACAATACATGTATGCATTTATGCAATAGTTATAAAGTGATATATGCCAAAATATAATAAGCAAAAAAGATTCTATATTAAGTCACACGTGCCATCACTCACGTGATTGGCTTGCTGGGCACCTATGACTTGCAAATCTCATACTGGTTATGTCCATTTCGGGATGAAATAACATATTTAAAATGTCTCTTTCAAATATCATCAATATCAAGTAATATAAATTAGCCCTCAATTGACTTGAACTCTACTTTAATCGATTCAATTGAACTCGATTTACTAGAGCCTAACTGAACTGGTCTCTAATCCTTATTTAACTAGTCTGGAACTACCCTAGACTAGTATAATTTAGACTAGATTAAGTTCAATTTAGGTTAAACTAACTTGAATAAGTCAATCAATTCGGAATCACCCTGAATTGATCTAGACTAATCAAGTCTAGTTTAGTTCAGTCAATATTTGGGCTCAAGTTCAACAATAATATTGGACTAGATTGAGCCATTCCATCTACTAGTCATGTGCATTATACATAATTGAGCATGCATTACACAAAACTGACCCAGCCCTGGCCATGGACTAGTCATGTGAGTCGCATGTGACCATCCATAATAGTTGGGCTGGGGTAGCCTGCGGGTCAAGGGCTGACCCGTGGGTTGGGCCTGGCCTGTGAGCAATTTCATTCCAACTAATATCCAATTTAATATCATAGCATACACCAATTAACAATATAAATAAAACATAATAATGCATTAAAGATAGATAAGGAGAAGAGCTTTAATACAAAGAAATAACATTCTAAATTTGACTAGAAATCATAAGACATTAAAAGAGGGATTGGGAAATAAGTTTTAATACAAGGAAATAGCCTTCTAAATTCAAATAAAAATCATATTTTCAACACATATAAAATTTCAACATATTCTAGTCATATTTTAAATCATTCAGAATAATATATTTTAAATTTCAGATCAAAGAATATCAAAAAGGATTTTAGATAATATATTCTAATCTAACAAGATTTTAATCCAGATAAGATTAAAGATAAACTGTAATACAAAAAATATCATATAAAACAAATATATTTTTAACATATTTGACTCTACAATAAAAACCTTAATCATGGGTCAAAGAATATTATGAAAATTTTAACTAATTACTTTAATGCAAAAAGTTTGACATTTAAAGAATTGATACATTTTTCAAACTATAAAACTTTCAACATTTAAAGAATCAAAATAAAAGCTAAATCTTTTAAATTTAAGAAAGGTAGGGAAACCTACCTCTTGTCAACAAGGTGTAACTTCTCGTTCCTCCCACTGCCAAGCTCGACTAGGTGAGGAATGAAGGAGAGAAATCCCTCTCTTTAAATAGGAGGAGGTGAGCCTCTATTAAGGGAAATTCATTTTAATTTTCATATTTATTTAATATAAATTATTTTCATTTAATATACTAACAAATATGATATCATTATACTCGAAAGCTAGTAAATTTATATCATTTTAGAGTATCAAAACAATATCATGAGTATTTCATGTTTTCATATCATCACATGAAGAATATCAAGAAGAATTAGGTCTTGAGATATACTTCAAGAATACAAGGAATTAAACAAAAATAAAAAAAATCATATAATAAAATATGAGATCATATGAGTATCAAAAGACTTGATTCATTTTGACAAATCTCCTCTTAAATATTTAAAGAGAAATCTTAGGAGATCAAATAATAAAAGATATTCAAATGAAATTTTAAATCATAAATTTTGAAAAGATATTTTTTTTAGTAAATCACAAAAGGAAAGATAGGAGAAAAAGATTTATATTCATGTATATGAAATCTTATGATTCATATAGAAAATCTCCTCTTTAGTAATATACCAAGAAAAATCATAGGAGTAGAAAGTAGAGATCTTTATTCAAAAAATCTCCAGTAATTCCAAGAAACCAAGATCATGATTTTGATAAAACTCATTCAAATTCATTTCATCAAAATCATCAAAATCTCAACATTTCTTTCAAGAGATTCAAAATATCATAAATAATTTTATTGGTCTCTTAGTGAAAATTCGATAAGATAGAGAAAAAGGAAAATTTCAAGAAAAATGCTTTCCTCATTTTGTTTCAACTTATTGATTGATTTCATACATGCATGGTCTTTTCTTTCAAATCCATGCATCATTCATTAACACCAAAAAAGAACATTCAAAAGATCGCAAAAATTATCATGCATAAATTCGAAATATAAACTCGTTAACTATGCTTTCAAATCATTATTACATTTTCATTAAGACTTAAAGCTTGGTTTCATTGAACATAATGTTGAATGATTCTTAAAGATATATAAACATCTTTAGTTTCAATTTGTGTTGTTCACTTTATATTAGCATGCCCAAATATTTATTCTTATGTCAAAACCATGCATCAACATTTAAAATAAAAATATAAAAATTCATCAAGATAAAAAAGTGTAACACATAATTCCAAAACATATGATTTCAATTCATTACATCAAGTCCTCATACGTAAAAATCATCAAGCATGATACAAACATTTATTTTCCAAACATTCATCAAGATAAGGCATACAAGCTAAAGAAATGATTAAACATAATTCATATTCATCAATCATGATTTCATTGAGCATAAGGCATTTCCAAAAAAAATCAAAAATCAATACAAAAATAATCAAAATATACATTATTGCTTCCTAAAATAGGATTTATCTTAAGTATTAGATTTAAGTCAAACATTTTTATTCATTTATCAAAAAACATGTAATTTTTATGATCATTTTTAAAATTCTACAATGATAAGCATGATCCTAATTTTTTAGTATTTTAATTATATTATTAAAAATATAATTTTCAAGAAAAATAATTAAACTAAATTAAAAATAACTCATGAAAATTATCATGTAATTTCGAAATAAATTAAGGGGATTTTGATTACCATGTCCTCAAAAGCTATTAAGGCGTAGTTTGCCACCTCGCCTTTGTTGATTTTCTCATTTTTGGATGTGCTCGATTCATCCTAAAGTAGTTCCCTCTTCTTGTATTCATAGCAAGTAGTTGCGTTCTTTTTGTTCTTTAATTTTTCTTTAATGAACTTTTTAAGTTTCATAGTGAGGAGTTCATGTTCACCATCACTTGAGCTTATGCTAGAGTGACTTGAATTATTTTAAGTTTGAAATCCTTCTTGTTCTTTGGAAGGTGGTTTTCAAATTATTTACACGCATTGCACGTTATTTTATAGGTCATCAAAGACCCTATATGTTCTTTAATTAGAAAATGGTTCAAGTTTTTTTATTCTTCTATTGCCTTTTTTTTTAATCCCAATTTTTAGAAACTGATCATACAATCTTATTAACGAGTTCAAAATCTGAAAAATTTCTATCAAGTGCTTTTAAACCATTGATCACATCCGTAAAACGGGTGCACATATCTCCAATGGTTTCGCTTGGTTTCATATGAAATAGTTCATAATCTTACATTAAAAGATTGACTTTAGAATCTTTTTCTCTACTCGTGCCTTCGTGTGTGATTTCAAGAATGTGCCATATTTCGAAAGCCGTTTTGCAAGTAAAAACCCGATTAAACTTACTTTTATCTAAGGTGCAAAATAGGGTATTCATAGCCTTTGCATTTAGAGAAAAAGTCTTCTTCTACAAATTATTTCAATGGTTCATTGGAAGACAAGACCTTTGAAAATCATTTACAATAATATTCCATAAATTTAAATCCAAGGAATGCAAGAAAACTCTCATTCAAGTTTTCCAATATATGTAGTCCATCCCATTAAACAAGGGAGGACGAATGAGAGAGTGACCCTCGTGAAAGCCAAAAAGGGCCAATTCTATTTGGGTGTTCAACCAAATATAAAAACGAGGCTCTAATACCAATTGTTAGGAAAAGAGTTGGCACTAAGAGGGGGGGGGGGATGAATTAGTGCTACAGTAAAAATTACGTCGGTTCAAAACTTCATTGTGATTAAATCTATTTTCAACGTAAAATCATTTCATAAAGGTATTAACTTTGAAAGTGTATGGAAGAGTGTAGTGGATGCAAAGCAAGTAAAGTAGTTTGTAGTAAAGTAAATTGCATAAGAGAAACGGAAACCAGATTTTTATAGTGGTTCGGTCATCGTGACCTACATCCACTTGGCTGATTCCTCTTCTGTCGAGGCCACCGGTATCCACTATCGGTTTGCTTTCAATGAGCAAAGACTAACTACCCTTTTATGACCCTCTTATAAAAGCCCTCTTTTATAAGGTATCCCGCTCGCACCTCCCTTAGAACTCTCTATAAGCTTTGGGAGGAGGAAATTCAACTTTCTAAGGTTTACAACTTTAGAATCACAATGTTTTGCTCAATATCTATTGCTTTTCCATGCAAGAAAAGCTAGGGTATTTATAGGCCCAAATAGATTCAAATTTGGAGCCCAAAATTTAAACCCCCAAAATTTTAGGGTACGGGCGATACCACTGCCTGCAATAGGCGGTACCACCACCTACAGCTTGACACTGGGTGTTACCACCACCTAAAGAGTCTCGGAGACTAAGTTTGGGTGGTAACACTACCCAGACTGGCGGTACCACTACCTGACACAATCTCGGAGATTGTGCCACAACGGTTTCACCTATTTGGGCCTTTCTCTTAGCCAACATAGCCTAAACTTAGCCCAACTATCCCCTAATTAGGTTGGCTCAATTCTAATCCCTATTATGTGCTAACTATAAATTTTAAGGCATATACTAAGCTAAACAAAGTTTGTAAGTCTATGTTTCTTTCGGTGAGCTTCCGGTGATCTTACAACAAACTTCCTACAATCTCTCGACAATGTTCCAACTGACTTCCAGTAAGCTCCTGGACTTCACGATGATCTTCATGGCAATTTCCAATGAGCTTCGTTGCCAAGCTTTAGGACTTCTCAGTCAATTCCGACAGAACTTCTAACGAACATCCAAACTTCCGATGAACTCTCGAACTCGCAACGAAATCACGCTATTAACTCCGAAACTTCATTTTCCTTTATGTTTTGCTATCATAGTTAATCTTGCATATGTAAAAACACACTTCGATCTAGACAATTATTACTAATCATGAATCTTGTTGTTCGACATGTCATTGGTCTATCGATGTTTTGTTTGATTTTTCGACGCATTGTCCTCTCTTACGGCCTATTGCCCAATCAGTCAGTTGACCTCCACAATTTCGATATCCTTGCTGCAATATCCGTTCTTCTTAGCTCGATGCCCGAATTCATGGCCTAAAGCCTTCTGTCAATATGTCAACCGATCCTCCGACCCGACGTCCAATCTTCTGACATGTTTTCATCTGGCCCAACATGATTCTTCTTGCTTTAATTGTCTCTCCCTAATCAAAACATCCTGCATCACTTAAAATGCATATCAAATCACAAACACTTATCAATTTGTTTCATCATCAGAATCGGAGATTTAACACAAGGTACCATCTCTTGCTCCTTGCTTGTGATGGTACATTTTTCTAAAAAAAAGGATGACTTTTAGGTACCCATTTGACCTTAGGTGCCTCAAAAATTGATCTACATAGCTTATCATGTTGTATTGAGTCATTTGAGGTTCTTTTAGGAACCCAAATCAATTTACGTGGACTATATTTCTTGAATGGTTAATGATAAGCTACATGCCTAAATTTGCAACAAAAGTTGCATTTGTTTTGGGATGAAACATGCAAAGTAGGGCCTTTAACAAAGGTGGTTGGATTTTGGTGAGAGCTACTCACAAATCCGATTTCACCTTTTTTATGAATGTGACCCTTGTTGGTAAGGATCATGTTTCAAGACTTGCTACCAACCTCAAATTTTTCTAAGATTTCTTTGAGTAGTAAGTTTTCTTTTTTAAATGTTTTTAGTTCATCACATTTCTTACATGGAGCTAAACTATCATTATGCTCAACTTTTAATATATCAAAATCACTAACAAAAGAAGCATGCTCCTTTTTTAACACTTTTCTATTGTTTACTAATTAATTTTCATTCATTGATTAAATCATAAAAAATATTTAATAGTTCATCAAAGGATAAATTTGCATCAAATAAACTTGTTACCTCATCTCCGATGGCCATTAGTGCATAGTGAGCAACTTGCTCGGTGATGGTAGGCTCTTCTTCTTTGGATACACTTGAGTCGTCCCATGTTGCTTTGAGAGTCTTCTTCTTTGGTTACCTCTTCTTTGCTAGGGGACATTCGCTCTTGTAATGTCCCGGCTTCTTGTATTCGTAGCATATTACTTGATCTTTCTTAAGTTCAAATTTATTTTTAGTATCACTTTTAAATTTGTTTCTTTTTATGAATTTTTTTAAATTTCTTATTAAGAGTGCAAAATCTTCATCAAGGTCCTCATCACTTGAGTTTTCTTTCAAGTGGTCTTCTTGGGTTCTTAGTGCCATATCCTTCCTGTTCTTTGGAAGGGTGTCCTCAAGCTCTTCATGAGCTTTATAAGTCATCTCATAGGTCATTAGTGACCCAATTAGTTATTTGAGAGAAAAATTATTTAGATATTTAGCCTTTTGAATGACCATTACTTTAGGATCCCAACTCTTTGGAAGGTATCTTAAAATTTTATTAACAAGTTCAAAATCTGATAAACTTTTACCAAGTCCTTTTAGACCATTGATGACATCCGTAAATCGGGTGTATATGTCTCCAATGGTCTCACTCGGTTTGATCCGAAACAACTCATAAGTGTGCACTAAAAGATTAATTTTTTACTCCTTCACTCTACTAGTGCCTTCATGAGTCACTTCGAGTGTGTGCCAAATATCAAAAGTCATTTCACAAATCGACACTCAATTAAACTCATTTTTATCTAATGCACCAAATAAGACATTCATAACATTGGCATTTAAAGTGAAAGTTTTCTTCTCCAACTCATTCTAATCATTCATTGGAAGAGAAGACTTTTGAAATCCATTTTCGGCAATATTCCATAGCTCAAAATCCATTGAAATTCAGAAGATCTTCATTCTAGTCTTCTAATATGTGTAATCTGTACCATTGAACATAGGCAGACGCGTAATTGAATGACCCTTTTGATTGCTGGCAAATGTCATCTCTCTTGGGTTTTAAATCAAACGAGAGTAGCACTAGGGGGTGAATTAGTACAGCGAAAAACTTTCCGATTTCAAAAGACTTTATTTCGATTAAAACCGATTCTAATGAAAATGGTTTCATTTCAATCCGTTTCGGAGAGAATTTGAACTTGAAAGCTTTTTGTAAAAGTGTAAGAGAAGATTAAGGAGATTTGCAATAATGTAAATTGCACAAATAAAAAGCGTCGATTTCATAAAATCTTCGTGTGATTAAAATCGATCTCGGAAGATGTTTACTTGAAAGCGTATATGAGCGTAGGTATAGTAAAAGCATAGTAAGAAGGAGAGGCAGTTTGCTATAAAAGTAAATTGCTCAAAGTAAATGCAAACCGAGTTTTAGAGTGGTTTAGTCAATGTGATATACATCCACTTTCGGATTCCTCCTCTGACGAGGTCACCGGCATCCACTAAAGGCCTTCCTTCAATAAGCGAAGCCAACTACCTTTTACAGCTCTTTCTCCTTTTGCCGGGTTTAGGAGACAAACCTTACAAGTCTCACTCATTTTTCTTGGATGGTTACAAAGCTAAGAGAGATGGAGGAGAACTCTTCACTTTTACAACACTTTAAGACTCAAGAACTCAAGATTATACCAATACTTTTCGTACACTTTCATGGTATTTATAGGCCCCAATGGCTTCAAAATTGGACCCAAAAAGTATCTCATCCCAGATTTCTGGGAAACTAGCGATACCACCACCATTAATGGGCGGTACTACCGCTTGTAGTCTGACACTGGGCAGTACCACTGATTGATAGAGCTTAGAGACCGAGCTCTGACGGTACCATGGCCTGACAGGGGCGATACCACTGCTGGTAGAAATAACTACCAACGGTACCACCACCTAGATAACCTGAGGCATTGCTTTCTAAACGGCGCCACCGTTAGCCAAGAATTAAGGGGCTGAATGGGCTGCTTAATTCGGCCCAATTTTGCCCTATTAAGGGCTTAGTTGGCCCCTAATTAAGTTAGTGGGATTACCTCCCAATCATAACTTAATTTTATACTTTAACTATGATAATTAAGACATAATCACAGTACTTCTTGTTCTAATGCATCAATTACTTTTCCGATGAGCTTCCGGCGTACTTCCGGTGAATATCCGACGAACTCTCGGCAATGCTCCAATGGACTCCCGACAAGCTCCTAGGCTTTATGATGATTTTCTTGGCAAGTTCTGATGAGCTTCTTTGACAAGCTCTTGGATTTCTCGATTGGTTCCGGCAGAACTTCCGACGAACGTCCGGACTTCTGATGAACTCTTGAACTCCCAATGAGATCTCAATCTTGACTCTAGCACAACACCTGCTTTATGTCTTATTTCTATCATAGTTAATCCTGCACACTTTTCTTAATAAATAGATTAGATTAAATAATTTACAATTGACTTCATCATCAAAATCCGAGATTCAACAATTATAAGTGAACTTAATATGAGATATATCTTTATCCTATTCACCTTTCAAATCTATAACATAGACTCTAAGCAAATCCTCAAGTGTTTGAATTGTTCTTTCTGATTGACCATAAGTTTGAGGGTGATAAGCAGTGCTAAACTTGACTTTAGTGCCCATAGATTCTTGTAACCTTCTCCACAATCTAGATAGAAATCTGGAGTCTCTGTTAGAGATGATCTCCTTTGGAACACCATGAAGTCTTCCTATTTCATTGATATGTAAATTTGCAAGCTTATCGAGAGAATAAGTCATATTGATTAGTAGGAAATGTGCAGATTTCGTTAACCTATCAATGATAACGAAAATAGCATCATGCTTTCTAGAAGTTCTAGGTAGTCTTGAAACAAAGTCCATGGTAACACATTCTCATTTTCATTCAAGAATATCTAAAGGTTGCAACAAACCTCCAAGTCTCTGGTATTCTGCTTTGATTTGCTGACAAGTCAAACACTTAGAAACATATATTGCAATCTCCTTCTTCATGCCTTCCCACCAATAATGACTTTGGACATCTCTATACATCTTAATGCTACCAAGATGCATGGTATACTTTGAATTATGACCTTCTCTCAGGATTTGGTTCTTGATATCTAGGTCATTTGGAACACATATTCTATCCTTAAATCTTAATAGGCCATCCTTTGAAAGTTGAAAATTCAGCTTCAATCCCTTTTCTACCTCATTTCGCAAGTAGATTAAGCGTCGATCTCGTAGTTGTCCTTCTTTAATTTCTTGAATGAGATCATATTGCACTTGGATGGAGGCCATTCAATATCATTGAGTCTTGCCCTTTCTCATAATATTTAAATCATAATTTTTTTCTAATAACTTCTATTGCTTCACAACCAAAGTCGTCATAAAACTTGTAGATTTTCTACTAAGTGCATCAGCTACAACATTAGCTTTAACCGAGTGATAACGAATGGTATAATCATAATCCTTTAGAAGTTATATCCATCTTCACCACCTCATGTTTAACTCCTTTTGAGTAAAAATATACTTTAAACTCTTGTGATCAGTAAAGATTTTAAATGTTCGCCCATACAAGTAATGCCTCCAAATCTTTAGAGAAAAAATAATTACTGCCAATTCCGAATCATGAGTTGGATAATTCAATTCATAACTCTTTAGTTGTCTAGAAGCATAAGCAATCACTTTTACTTCTTGCATCAAAATATATCTAAGGTCATTTCTTAAGGCATCGATATAAACTACAAATCCCTTATTACCACTTGGAATAGTGAGTATAGGAGCATTAGTCAATTTTTTTTTTAATTCTTGAAAACTTTGCTCACAATCATCACTCCATACAAATTTCACATTCTTTTGAGTGAGTTTGGTGAGAGGTTGAGCGATTCGAGAAAATCCCTCCATAAATCTCCTGTAATAACCTGCCCATGACTAATAAACTTCTTACTTCTATCACATTTGTTGGTACTTCACACTTAACTACAATTTCCACTTTCTTTGGATCAATAGATATACCCTTCCCTGAAATCACATGACCTAAGAAAGCAATTTAATTCAACCAAAATTCACATTTGTTGAACTTTGCATACAACTTCTTTTCTCTTAGTATGGACAATACATTTCTCAAATGTTCCTCATGCTCCTGATTACTCCTTGAATACACTAATAAGTCATCAATGAATATAATTACATAGTCATCTAAGAGTGGCTGAAATATCCTATTCATCAATTCTATAAAATTTATAGGGGAATTAGTCAAACCAAAAGGCATTATTAAGAATTCATAGTGACTATATCAAGTTCTAAAAGCTGTTTTTGGAATATCCTCCTTGATCTTCAACTGATAGTAACCTGACCTCAGATCAATCTTGGAGAATACTTGTGCATCTTGTAATTGATCAAACAAATCATCAATTCTAGGTAGGGGATACCTATTTTTGATGGTCACATAATTCAACTGTCTATAATCAATACAAAACCTTAATGTTTCATCCTTCTTAACTAATAGCATTGGAGCACCCCATGGTGAAACGCTGCATCGAATGGAACCCATATCTAATAGTTCTTATAGTTGCTTTTTCAATTCTTCTAACTCAAGTGGTGCTATTCTGTAGGGAGGCTTAGATATTGGGGTTGTTTCAGGGATCAAATCAATAGTAAATTCACACTCTCTATTTGGAGGTAAACCAAGCAAATCATCTGAAAATACATCAGGAAACTCTTTGACCACTGAAATTTCATTTAGTTGAGTTTCTTGATTTGAATGCTCCTTTACACACAAAATATAACAAAAACAACTCTTTTGCATAAGACAATACGCTTAAAGTGCTAATATCAAACAAGGAGGCAAATCATGCCTAATACACTCAAAGTAAAATATAGACTGATTTGGTATGCATAAAGTAATTATTTTTGTATAGCAATCAATACTAGCATGATAGGAAGATAACCAATTAATGCCAAGTATAATGTCAAAACTCCAAATATCTAGGAGAACCAAATCAGTAAAAAGTTTGTGTTCTCCAATAGAAATCAGACAAGATGACCGAATCAAGTTTATTGTTAAAAAAATCTCCAATAGTCGTATTTACATATAGCATATAATCCAGTGGTCTAGGTAGAATGCTCAAGTGATAAGCAAAATATTATGAAGTGAAACATAGATGGGAAGATGGGAACCATGGTCAAACAATTTTTTTTTTTATAGACACATAGATAATACCTTCGACCATTGATTCAAAGGCTTTAGAATCATATTCAGTTATAGCATATACTCTAGCATGGGTTGTTGACTTAGGAGGCATTGGCTTTGCTCTTTCTTCTTATTCAATGGGCAATCTCTTATTTTATGATCTAACTTCCCGCAAACAAAACTGGCTCCAGTTATCTGAAAACACAAACTTGTTTCATAATTTAACCCACAATTCACATATGATTGGGTCTATTGTGGTGACTTCCCCTTTCAAATTCAGATGTTTTGACCCTCTTATTATCACTTTCTGATTCATTTCTAATCATATTTTTATTGTTTTTCACTAGTGCTCAACCTGTACTTCCAACACAAAGGTGGCAAAAGAAATCTTTTGATCGTTAGAACAATTTCGTACATCAAATAACTTCTTCATTCACGTCACTCATTATTCTGTCACTATTCTACCACCAATGAATTAGGTTCACCATGCTTTCATTGCGCCACTATAATTTAATATCCCCGATCAACCCTTTCATCCCCCTTAATTAATCAGAAGCAGATGAAGTAGCAGGACCAAATGTTCTCATCATCCAAAATTCCTAAAAGACATCAAAGAAATTTTCACTAATCACTATAGTTTACAATACCTCAATATAATTTACTAAGCCACAATGTATTTTGCATACCAAACAAATGAAATATCTCAGTGATCCTCAAAGCATGCTCTAATACAACCTCTATCACGCCCCCTGAATTTAATTCTCATTCAGGAGGTGTGAACCTAACTCGAAATTGATAATATTATAATTAAACAAATAATACAGGATCCAAATACGCATTTAAAGCTATGAAGAAAACATTCAAGTCAGAATTCACCTCTACAATCCACAATTCATAAAACCTGTGCAGTTTATAATCATACATTATATCACTTAATGATTCATAAAATTCAAAGCCAACTTAACCAAACTATAACCACATCATAAATCAATAGTTGTGGAAATCTATATAATCATAAAATCAACATGTACTATATGTTTATATCATTACACAATTTAAACTTAACACTCCCAATAATCCCGATATGAGAGGTGCTTTTCAGATATTTACAAGATACATCAATCTAGATTTGTCGTTAATATTTCATTATATACAAAATGTACTTATAGATCAACCACCTTTCAACTACGAAAGATTTGACCCAAAAATCTTCTAGCCTTCCATTGCCTCAGCCCAATTTAAACATTTTAGCGAGCAATAAGCTATCTTGAAAAAATTAAAAAGCAACGGAGTGAGCATAAAAAGCTCATCAAGTAACTAATATATCCTTGGCAAAGAGGACAATTTTGAAAAAATAAGGTTTCAAAATATAAGGCAAAGATACAATTGTTCAAAGATAGGCTCTTGTTGAATGTAGAATTATTATGTCGTATCGTTCGAAGCATGTTTTGATCATAACAATGGAGTAAGGGCTAATTAGAGTATATCATTGGCATAAGAAGCATATCCATGACATATGGAATATTTTAAATCATATCAAAGACTTATAAACATTTTAAAGCATGTCAAAGAACATATAAAACAGAAGCTCAAATGACACATATGATATTGCATTCATTTCATTCTTATCCTACGTCTGGAGGCTCCATCAACCCACGTCTAAGTGAAGTCATAGGGGGCCGATAGAGCATCGTAGGATCTAAGTGTAACTCCCTTTACCATTTCTGGCAAAGGTTTATATTTATCCTGTAAAAACCATAGTACAAAAGGATAGTGTAAATAATAAAATTTAGACATATCAGAAACACATGTGGAATAACAGAATGTTTGTGCCTATACAAAACATTACGATATAAACATAAACTTTACATAAAAAAATTAGGTATGCAAATAATTGAATGATAAGAGTATACAGGAACCTAAAGAGAAGTAAGGGTTTTTTCTGAAATTAATTTCCAAAGAGAAGAAACAAGAAGAGGCGAAATCGACCAATGCTTGATTCTAGCAGAATGTGAGAGGCACATTGTATGAATTATTTGGATAACTAATTATACTCAAATTTATGAAAAATAGATATTATTCGAAAGATGTATCAATTTAGTTTTAGTATATCAAGTTTTGCATGAATTGGAACTTATAACAGAGAGTTACAAATAATATCATAGCGAAAGGTTTGCAAACATCAGCTCTGTTTTACTAAATCCACAGGGTCGAAGAAAATAGATATTTTCAGTTTGCATTTTTATTCTAAAATTTTCAAATTAGATAAACACAGAAATAATTTTGAGTCTAGTTTCTAATAAATCATACTTTGCATGAATATGAGTTCCCAACTGAAAGTTATAAGCAGTTAAGCAACAAAAGGTTAGAAGTTACAGTCCCTATTTTACATAATTTGTAGGGTTAATTGAATCGAAGTTTGAGTTAGTATTTAAACTCTAAATCAGTCAAACTAGGTATCAAAATAAAGGTTTTTGAGTCTACATTCAAATGAATTAGGCTTTTCCTAAATCAGAGTTTAGAACTAAAAGTTAGGTCCAAAACAATACATAGAGGTCAGATTACCGAAAAATTATAGATTCATGGCTTTATATCAAAACGAAAGAAATGTTTGTTGCTAAGCTGAAATATTTTTAGTTATGTAGAATTAAAATAAAAACAAAGATTAAGTTTCTTATGGATGGGGGTAGAACACTTACCTTAGAAAATTTTGATTCTCAAATGTGAGGAAATTGATGCAAAACCTTAAGCAAAGCAAAGCTTCTTCTTCTTATTCTTCTTCTTCTTCTTCAATTCCTCTTCCCTTCTCTTCTCAAACCCACGTTGTAGCAAGTATCCTTAAGTTTTTCTTTAATCTCTCATCTAATTACTTGGGTTTGGCTAACACAAGGGTTGTAAGGTGGCAAGCATGTATGAAATGGGCTTATGTGCCATCCATAGAATAAACATAGGTGGCAACCAGTCTTTGGTTTGCTAGTGACATATATCCTCCATTTTTTTTTTAACTTAATGTAATTTTTTGATAAATTATATCAATTTTCTGAGATTCACATTTAGGTCCCTAGCCATAATCTTCTAATATAAAATTATTTAATAAAAAAATTATTAGCTAATCCTTATATTTACAAACAAGCATCTACAAAATTTTTAAAAATGGGGGATGTTACATTACCTCTCAAATCTAATCCTAATTACATTCTAACTATGATTCTTAAAGAATATACTAAGCAAATCAAGTCTGGTTAGTCTAGGTTTCATCCGGTGAGCTTCGGGCAATCTTCCGACGAACTTCCGATGATCTCTCGGTAATGTTCCAGTGGACTCCTAGGAAGCTCCTAGACTTCATGACGATCTTCTTGGTGAGTTTCGATGAGCTTCTTTGACAAGTTCCTGGACTTCTCGATCAATTTTGGCATAATTTCCAACGAACGTTCGGACTTCCAATGAACTCTCAAACTCCCAATGAAATCTCGATCTTGACTCTGGCACTTTGTTTTGCTTTATACCTTGATTGCTATCGTCATTAGTCCTACACACTTTTCTCAACATATAGATTTAATCAAATAATTTATCAATTGATATCATCATCAAAATTTGATATTCGATAATCTTTCCTTTTTTTATGATGACAATCAGTTGATGACGGAGTTAACCTTAACTCCCCCTATCTATATGCCATACTTGAGAAAGGACACTCTTGAATTCAAGGCCTTTGAATTCAAGCATCAAACTTGTTGGGAAATCTTGGGGGCGACATCACATGCGCAGCAGAGGAACAAGAAAAACAAAATCCCCTATTCCTAAAGAGATGTTCGTCGTCATGCAAAGATTGGTGCGCAAAATCTGTGAAACTTAAAACTGCATATAGAGTAGATTGTGTTACCTAGGGAGATCATATATCCCTGTTTCCTTGCAGATCTTTAGGAGAGGGTGAAGGAGGTCAAGCGTCCTCCTCTCTAGCGGTGATCCACATAGCAAGGCTACGACGATGCTCCTCAAAACTCCAGGCCTATGCTAAGGTGGAGAAGGGGAGGAGAATAGGAGAGGCAAGCAAAGACTCTAGCCTATGAGGCCCAGAACCCCTCCAAATTATAGAGGCTCCCTATCAAAACCTAATGGATCCTACCCTAGTAGGTATTCGATCTGCATTCAATTACCCAAGCCATTTAGATTAATGGATCTCTATCCAATAATCTCTCATGGGCTCTTATTGGATCTCGTTCATGGGATCTAATAATTCAGCGGCTTATTGGATATCCAATAAGATAGGAGCTCTGGCGGATATCTCATATCCGAACCTCTACTCATCACAATGTCTACTATATGTGTGTGACCCTCTAGGCCCAATATCTAGCTAGCCGTGAGTCATACCTGTCAGAACTCCTTCTAACTTAGTGAATTATTATCTCTATAATAATTCACTCGACTCATCGACTACGGACGTACTAGGCCATTACGCCGTAGTCCCTAAACGATATAGGGGAATCCAATCCATTGGACCTATCTATCCTCAGTTACCGTGTACCTATAGTCCCTCATCCATCTAATATCCTAGAGACTGTATATCGAGCATGGTGCTGTTAGACCCATATAGTTTCTACTCGAGTCTCACTCTAATCGGATTCTCCCAGAGAACTCTTTTTCTCTCAACTTGAATGACCCTAGCTAGGGATTTCTCTAAACAAGAACACATGAGATATTCCTCTCATGATGCCAAGAGTGGATGATCCTCTATTGACACTCAATAGCCCTTGTAAGGTCGATTGCCACTCCCAATAACTAGTTATACTAGATCTGGGATATCCAAACCTATAAGTCTAGTATCAAAGAATGGAGCACTCATATAGGACATCCTTGGTGTCTCAAGTCTAAGGACCAAATACACCTCTAGGACTATGGAATCGCTGTCTAGCAATAAGGCATCATCAACCATCCAACATTCCAAAAGCGGATTAATCAGTGAACTCATTCTCCAATGAGCACCTATACTGTATCCCTAGTATCCCCACACGAGCAGCTATGAGACCAACTGCATCCTTTATATGGATGGGTATACAACACACCAATCTGTCCGATTATCATGATGTCTCAATCGAGTAACCTATGACCGGGGTTATTTAGGATCTGTGTTTAAAGGTGAATCGGTATCTTTATTATGATCTTATCATGATCCGATTTCCATTGCACGGAACTAAGGACATAACAATATATACATGCATATATGCAATAATCAATATAAAGTGACAAATACCAAAATATAATAAACAAAAGGATTCCGTGTCAAGTCACATGTGACATCACTCATGTGATTAGTGTTGAATCTCGGATTTTGATGATAAAATCAATTGATGGGTTATTTGATCTAATCCATATTATTGAGTTAAGTGTGCAGGATTAACTACGATAAACAGAAAACACAAAGCAAGTATACCGGAGTCGAGTTCGATGAACGTTTAAGAGTCCGAAGAATCATCGGAGATGCGGCTGGAACCAACCGAGAAGAAATCGGAACCCTGTTTGAAGTTCAAAGAGATCGCCTGAGGTTCGCAGAGATCACCGAAAGTCTCAAATACTCATTAAAGTCATCACAAGTTCGAGCATGCTTGGACCCCGCCAAAGGAAGTTCGGTTTGAAAGCTTCTTGGAACAAGACTTGACGTTAAGGGTTAATAAATTGCTTAGGATGTGTTTTGTTATGTAGTTCACTTGTAATTAGGATTAGGATTAAGAAGATAATCTTGTATCCTGGTTAGGGGCCAACTGGGGCCAAAGTCAGATTTGGTTTTGGCTAAAAGTAAGCCAAACCAAGTGAACCGGAGAGCCAAAGTGGTGACACCTCCTCTGGCTGGCTATTGCACTGAAGACTGAAGGCCAAGGTGGCACCAAAGATCGGGAACCCAAAGAGAATTTGAATTTTGGAGCCCAAATTTGAATCCTCTTGAGGCCTATAAATACCCCTCAAATCTCAGCCGAAAAACAACTTTTTGAGCAGCAAGAGTTTGAGAGAAAGGTCTTAGAAAAGTGTTAGCTTGTCTTCTTTTCAATTTGCTTAGTGTTCACCTCATCTCTTCTCGAAAATCTGTAAGAGAGTGAACCGCTTGTAAAGAGTTGTAAGAGGGATATTTACCCTTCCATTTCAAGAGACTTGCTAGTGGAAGGTGGGGAGCCTCATCAAGAGGGGCCTCGCAAGTGGAGTAGGTCATTTGAACAAACCACTCTAAAAATCGGCGTGATCCTTGGTTTGCATTTCATTATTGCTATTTACATTATTGTAAACCTTCTTATATGCTTTAGTTCCTTATTACTTTTTTTGCGCATATTTAAGAATAAACTTTCAAGATTAAGCTTGTCAAGTTCCACTTTATTATACTGAAAGATTTTTAAAAACCAAAGTTTTAATCCACTGCACTAATTCACCCCCCCCTTAGTTAGTTCCGATCCTAACAATTGGGTATCGAGGCAGGTTATTTCTCATATTTGGTTTAATACCCAAGAGAGATGGCTTACTCCGACATGCAAGAGGGCCATTCTATCACTCGTCCACCTTTGTTTAATGGGTCGGATTACACATATTGAAGACTTCGGATGAGGATCTTCCTCATTTCTATGGATTTCGAGCTTTGGACTATTGTTGAAAACGGATTTCAAAAAATCTTCTCTTCAATGAGCTTAATGGAATGAATCGAGAAGAAGGTTTTTTTTTAAATGCAAAGGCTATGAATGCCTTGTTTTGTGCACTAGACAAAAACGAATTTAATCGTGTTTCAATTTGTGATTCGGCTTTTGATATTTGGAGAACTCTTGAGGTCACTCATGAAGGCACTAGCCAGAAAGAAAGATTCTAAAATCAACATTCTTGTGCACTCTTACGAACTTTTCCGAATGAAACCAAGTGAGTCCATCGAGACATGTACACCCGGTTTACTGGATGTCATCAATGGACTCAAAGCTCTTGTAAAGATTTTACTAACTTTGAACTAGTAACTAAAATCTTAAGATCCCTCCCTAAAAGTTGGGATCCAAAAGTTACGGCCATTCAAGAAGCCAAAGACCTTAAAATATTCCCTCTTGAAGAACTCATTGGGTCTCTAATGACCTACGAAATGACATGTCAAGCTCATGACGAGCTTGAGAACCCCCTTCCAAAGAACAGGAAGGATATGACACTCAAATCACAAGAAGACCACTTGAAAGGAACATCAAGTGATGTGGACAGTGACAATGACATTGCACTTTTGACTCAAAAATTCAAAAAATATTTAAGGAAGAACAAATTTAAAAATAATAGAAAAAATAAATTTGAACAAAAGAAGGACCAAGTGATTTGCTATGAATGTAAAAAACCGGGACACTACAAGAACGATTGCCCTTAAGCCGAAAAGAGAACACCAAAGAAGAAGGCGCTCAAGGCAACATGGGATGACTCAAGCACATCCGAAGAAGAGGAGTCCAACACCGAGCAAGTTGCTCACTACGCCCTAATGGCCTTCGAAGAAGAGGTAACGGATTTAATTAATGCAGATTTACCTTATCATGATTTATTAAATGCCTTCCATGAGTTATTTGATGAATGTAAGACAATTAGTAGAAAATACAAATTGCTAAGAAAGGAGCATGATAGTCTTACTTGTGCTTTTGATAAATTAAAAACTGAATATCATGATTGTCTAGCTCCATGTGTTAAATGCCATGATTTAGAAACTCTCCAAAATGAGAACTTAGTACTTAAGGACACCTTGAAGAAATTCGAGGTCGGTAGCAAGTCCTTAAACATGTTCCTTACAAATAAGGGTCACGTTCCTAAAAGGAGTGGAATCGGATTTGTGAGAAGTACTCACCAAAATCCAACCACCTTCGTGAAAGGTCCTATCTTACATGTTCAACATCAAAGTAATTGCAACTTTTGTTGCAAATATGGACATATAACTTACCAATGTCCATTCAAGAAAATTAGTCCGAACAAGTTAGATTAGTTTTTGAGGCACCCAAAAGTAAATGGGTACCTAAAAATAATTCCTTCTTGTAGAAACATACACCATCACATGCTAGAAGCAAGAGATGGTATCTTGATAGTGGATGCTCAAGGCATATGACCGGAGATCCATCCCAATTCACCAAGCTCACTAGCATGGACGAAGGCTATGTCACCTTTGGAGACAACAACAAAGGCAAAATCATTGGCAAGGGAACCATAGGTAACAAATCAAGTTTTTCCATTGATGATGTGTTACTAGTTGATGGATTAAAACATAATCTATTGAGCATTAGTCAATTATACGATAAAGGTTATATCGTTAGATTTGAATCAAATATGTGCATTATTGAAAAACCAAATCATAACATGACTATGATTGCTTTAAAACAAAATAATGTCTATACCATCAATCTTGATGAACTAAGTAATGAAATGTGTTTCTCCGCCATAAATGATGATGCTTGGCTTTGGCATAGGAGATTAGGCCATGCAAGCATGAAAACAATATCTAAAATCTCATCTCAAGAATTAGTACGAGGGATTTCGAATATGAAGTTTATTAAAGATAAGGTATGCGATGCATGTAAACTAGGGAAACAAATAAAAACAGGCTTCAAACCAAAAAATCAAATTAGCACCACTAGACCGTTACAATTGATCCATTTGGACTTATTTGGACCAATTGATACAACAAGTCTAGGTGGAAGCAAATATGCTTTTGTGATTGTGGATGACTACTCTAGATACACTTGGACCTATTTCTTAGCTCACAAAAGTGATTGTTTCAAGTGTTTCTCTAAATTTTGTAAACTCACTCAAAACGAAAAAGGGTTCATGATTTCATCAATTCGGAGTGATCATGGTGGCGAATTTCAAAACCATGACTTTCAAAATTTTTGTGAAGTTAATGGATACAACCATAACTTCTCCACTCCGAGAAATCCCCGACAAAATGGAGTAGTTGAAAGAAAAAATAGAAACATACAAGAAATGGCAAGAACTATGTTAAATGAACATAGTTTACCTAAGTATTTTTGGGCCGAAGCCGTAAATACGACTTGCTACATAATGAATAGAGTCCTAATAAGACCTTCCTTATCAAAACTCCCTATGAATTATGGAATAACAAAAAACCAAATATTTCCTATTTTAAAGTTTTCGGTTGTAAATGCTTTATTTTAAATGAAAGGGATGCCTTAGGAAAATTTGATGCAAAATCCGATGAAGGCATCTTTCTTGGTTACTCTTCCGTTTCGAAAGCTTTTTGAGTTTTTAATAAAAGAACCTTAATAATTGAAGAGTCTATTCATGTAGTTTTTAATGAAGTCTCAAATTTTAAGAAAAATAATTTTGATGATGATCTTGGTTTTGATAATTTGAATTTAAATGAACCCCCTCCTCAAAATAGCAACTTGGATGCACCTTCTTCCGAAATTTCCTTACCTAAGGAATGGAAGTATATAGATGCTCATCCAAAGGAGCTAATTATAGGGGATACATCTAAAGGGGTTCAAACTCGTTCCTCTTTCAAGAATTTTTAATGCTAATGCCTTCCTCTCTCAAATCAACCTAAGTGCATTGACGAGGCCATAAAAGATGATTTTTGGATTATTGCAATGCAAGAGGAACTGAATCAATTTGAGAGAAACAAGGTGTGGGAGCTTGTTCCTAGACCTAGTGACCATTTAGTCATTGGTACTAAGTGGGTCTTTAGAAACAAGCAAGACGAAAATGGTATCGTGGTTAGAAACAAGGCTAGATTAGTGGCCAAAGGTTTCAACCAAGAAGAAGGTATCGACATTTAAGAAACCTTCGCCCCGTGGGCTCGATTAGAAGCCATAAGGATGCTCCTTGCTTATGCTAGTAGTTATAATTTTAAACTATTTCAAATGGATGTCAAAAGTACCTTCTTGAATGGTTTTATTTCCGAAGAAGTATATGTCGAACAACCTCCCGGATTTGAAAATTCTCTTCTTCCTAATCATGTATTCAAATTGACTAAGGCTCTCTATGGCTTGAAACAAGCTCCTAGAGCTTGGTATGAAAGGCTTAGTTCCTTTCTTATTTTAAATAATTTTACCAAAGGCAAGGTTGATACTACATTGTTTATTAAATATTTTGAAAATAATTTTCTTATTGTGCAAATTTATGTTGACGATATTATTTTTGGCTCTTCGGATGAATCACTATGTGAATCATTTGCCAAATCTATGAGTCATGAATTTGAAATGAGTTTAATGGGGGAATTAACTTTCTTTTTAGGATTACAAATCAAACAACTTAAGGATGGTATATTTCTTAACCAATCTAAATATACATTAGAATTGTTAAAACGATTTAACATGGATAATTCAAAAGCAATAAACACCCCTATGAGTACTTCGACTAAGTTAGATATGGATGAAAATAGTGAAAATTTCGATCAAAAAACATATAGGGGAATGATAGGTAGTCTACTCTACCTTACCGCTACTAGACCAAATATCATGTTTAGTGTAGGACTTTGTGCTAGGTATCATTCAAATCCTAAACTATCTCATCTTAAAAGTATTAAAAGAATATTTAGGTATCTTAAAGAAACTCCAAATTTAGGTTTATGGTATCCAAAATCTGAAAAATTTGATTTAATGGCTTACGCGGATGCCGATTTTGGCGGATGTAGGATAGATAGAAAAAGTACATTCGGAACATGCCAATTTTTAGGACATGCACTTGTTTCTTGGACTTCCAAGAAACAAAATTCAGTAGCACTATCTACGGCGGAAGCCGAATACATTGCTGCGAGTGCATGCTGTGCACAAGTTGTTTGGATGAAAAATACATTGGAAGACTATGGAATTCACTTTAAAAATATTCCCATAAAATGTGATAATACTAGTGCCATATGTCTTACTAAAAATCCAATTCAGCATTCTAGAACTAAGAATATCGATGTTAGGCATCATTTCATACGCGATCATGTCCTTAACAATAATGTTGTTCTAGAATTCGTTGACACAAAGCATCAATTAACAGATATATTCACAAAAGCCTTGAATGAAGACCAATTTGAATTCATTAGAAGGGAATTAGGTATGTTAAATTATCCCTAAACAATAAACTTGTTTGATTGGATTTTCCGTAAAGTCTTTCATCTTCTTTCCATCTCTCGGTGAATCTAATCATTCTCCTTCAAATTCCATATGACATGTTGTGAAATCTCGAAATCGATTTTGATGACTTGATTATGAATTTCAAGTTACCGATTTGATTTAAATAAGTTTTATCTAAATCATAATCTTGATCTTGCAAAATTGGAATCACAAATAATATCTTTTGGCATTCATGAATTGATACTTACAAATATGAAAGTATTGGCATTCATGACTTGAAACATTGTATGCTTAAATTAATCATTCTCCTATGTTTCAAAATTCTTTAAATGCCTTATATGATGATTGAAAAGTAATGTTGAGATTTTAATGAATTTAACGATTTGAATGAGTTTGTATTCGAATTATGATCTTGACTTTGTGAAATTACTACTTGAATTTTTATCCCAATCTCTCTTTGTACATCTACAATTTCTATTATTTATAGAAAGAAGAGATTAGATAATATGAATGCATGCTGAATTTTCCTCTAAAATGAACTATGTAAATATTTTTGCATACTTAATTTTCAATGATAAAATCGTTGTATGACAAAATATGTGCTTCAAGTCTCATTTCCCTTTTTGTTGATGACAAAGGGGGAGAAAAGTGATGACTTATATCATTCTTAATAGCATGACAAAATATGAATTGCAAAATCTTTGAGAAAAGTGATTGATATGAATGACTTATATGCCTTGCAAAATCCTTGAAAATATCACAAGATTGATTGATCATATTGAAAGCATGCCTTACATCTAAATCAAAAAATTTATATTGAATATCTTTATCTTCTGTCGTAGTAAAATTCGTCCCTTTTCATTTAACTTATGATTTTCATAGAAGTTTTGTACTCACTATTATTTAATGAGGATCACGATAAGCTCTACCGTTAGAACTTATCGGGTTATGCTTGAATCCAATAGGATGGAATTCAAGTGTTTTTTTTTATCCTCTCATAATATGGCATATAGATAGGGGGAGTTATGTTTAACTCCTTCATCAATTGATTGTCATCATTAAAAAGGGGGAGATTGTTGAATCTCGGATTTTGATGATAAAATCAATTGATGGGTTATTTGATCTAATCCATATTATTGAGTTAAGTGTGCAGGATTAACTACGATAAACAGAAAACACAAAGCAAGTATACCGGAGTCGAGTTCGATGAACGTTTAAGAGTCCGAAGAATCATCGGAGATGCTGCCGGAACCAACCGAGAAGAAATCGGGAACCTGTTTGAAGTTCACCGAAGAGATCGTCGGAGGTTCGCAGAGATCACTGAGAAGTCTCAGCTACTCATTAAAGTCATCACAAGTTCGGGAGCATGCTTGGACCCCGTCGAAGGAAGTTCATCGGAAAGCTCGTCGGTACAAGACTTGACATTCGCGGTTAATAAATTGCTTAGGATGTGTTTTGTTATGTAGTTCACTTGTAATTAGGATTAGGATTAAGAAGATAATCCTATATCCTGGTTAGGGGCTAACTAGGGCCAAAGTCAGATTTGGTTTGGGCTAAAAGTAAGCCAAACCAAGTGAACCGGAGAGCCAGGCGGTGACACCTCCTGGGCTGGGCGGTTGCACCGTCCAGCACCCAGGCGCTGGGCGGTGGCATCGCTTGGCTGGGCGGTGGCACCGCCAGCATCAGGAACCCAAAGAGAATTTAAATTTTGGAGCCCAAATTTGAATCCTCTTGAGGCCTATAAATACCCCTCAAATCTCAGCTGAGAAAACAACTTTTTGAGCAGCAAGAGTTTGAGAGAAAGGTGTTAGAAAAGTGTTAGCTTGTCTTCTTTTCAATTTGCTAGTGTTCACCTTATCTCTTCTCGAAAATCTGTAAGAGAGTGAACCGCTTGTAAAGAGTTGTAAGAGGGGTATTTACCCTTCAATTTCAAGAGACTTGCTAGTGGAAGGTGGGAGCCTCATCGAAGAGGGGCCTCGCAAGTGGAGTAGGTCATTTGACCGAACCACTCTAAAATCGGCGTGATCCTTGGTTTGCATTTCATTATTGCTATTTACATTATTGCAAACCTTCTTATATGCTTTAGTTCCTTATTAATTTTGCTGCGCATATTTAAGAATCCGCTTTCAAGATTAAGCTTGTCAAGTTCCGCTCTTATCATACGAAAGATTTTCTAAAAACCAAACTTTTAATCCGCTGCACTAATTCACCCCCCCCTCTTAGTGCTGCTCCGATCCTAACAATTAGCTTGTTGAGCACCTATGACTACCAATTCTCCAACTTGACCTAAAGTCAATCACCTATGTGTCTGATCCTTATCAGACCCTTATGACGCTCAAAGACAATATGAGACAACGACTTTGTCATTGGATCTACAATGTTATCTTCGGATGGAACTCTTTCTACTACTATATCTCCTTGGGTTACGATCTCTCTTATAAGGTGGTGTTAGAACCCTTACAGATTCTAAACTTGGGGTTGATCTCTTTAGGGGATCGGCCTCCTTGGAACTCTATAGGGGTTCCTCCCTCCAAGTTGCTGCTCAAAGGCTGCAGAAAAGATTCATCTATTGCTTGTCAAAGGAGAAGGAATACATGGTTATTTATAGGGTTTCTAATCCCTAACTCCTAATAGGACTCCTACTTAAGACTATTAATTGTAACCAACTCCTAATATGACTCATACTCAAGAATCCTATTCCCTTACAACTCCTAATTCTTCTCTAAGAAAAAACCTCCTAACAGAATGTCCCTCTCAATTAGGACTCTCCTAGTTAGAGTCATAACAGAGTGTCCCTCTCAATTAGGACTCTCCTAGCTAGAGTCCCAACGCACCCCCTCTTCAAATCAAATTTTGTCCTCGAGGTCGAGATTCCATGAACTTTCGGGGAACCGGGACTTCAACTCCTCATATGGTTCCCATGTGACTTCTTCAAGTGGTAGATTATTCCAATGCACTAGTACTTCAAGTAGAGGGATGTCGGTGATGCATCACGATCCTCAAGATCGAGGATAGCCTGTGGTTGGGCTTGAATAACTCCATCCCTCGCCAGTGTTGGGCAGTTGGATCTGGGGTGACTCGTGTTCTCCCAACTTGGGCTTTAGGCATGATACGTGGAAGACTGGATGAATTTTGGCATCCTCAAGTAATTTAAGTCTGTATGCCACGGCTCCAATACGCCTCTGATCCGATAGGGCCCATAAAAAAACGTGGGGATAGCTTCATGGAGGCTCGAGTGTTGATAGAGAGTTGCTTGTATGGTTGTAGGCGAAGATAAACCCAATCTCCCACAGAAAATTCTCTTTCACTTCGTCGTGTATCGGCTTGTCGCTTCATTCGGCTTGAGCGGTAGAGAGATTATCTTTTAATAGTTGTAAGAGTTTGTCCCTATCAATCAATTCTTGGTCAACCCGATCTACCTTGGCCGAACCAATTACATACTTTGGAATCACAGTCTGCTGGTCGACCATACAATGCTTCATAAGGGGCACATTTTGTAGATGAATGATATGTAGTATTATACCACCATTCGCCCCGGGGAAGCCATTTCACCCACTCTTTTGGTCGGTCGCTAGCTAAACACCTGAGGGTAATGCCTCTAAGCACCTATTTACCACCTCTGTTTGGCCGTCAACAGGGATGATATGTCAGGCTCATCTTTAGTTTGGTGCCTTGTAACTGAAATAACTTCGGTCCAAAATTTACTAGTGAAGATCCTGTCCACGATCACTTACGATGGACCTTGGCATCCCATGTAGTTTAACAATATTTTCTATGAAAATCTGGGCAATACTAGCAGCGGTGTAGGGATTTCTCACAGCACAAAAATGAGCATATTTCGTAAGTCGATCAACCACCACGAGAATCGTGCTTTTACCTTTAGAAGATGGTAGCCCTTCAATAAAGTCCATGGAGATGTCAGTCCACACCGAGTCTGGTATGGGTAGTGGTTGTAGCTTCCCTAGATTTGCCCTAGTTTTACCCTTGTGCTGTTGACATATATCACATTGTGCCACATATTCAGCAATATTTTTTTTCATCCCTCTCCAATAAAAATTTTGCTTCACTCTTTTGTAGGTTCTTAGGAATCCAGAGTGCCCTGCTGAAGGTATAGAGTGCATTTCATACAAGATGATTGCGATGCAATGGGAGTCAGGTGTAAGCACAATGCGACCTTTGTAGCGTAAATCCCTCGAATCCCAGGTGTAGTGGGCTATTGCACTTGGATCCTCCTCCAATTTTTTTATGATCTTGCTGATCTCTGGATCCCTCTTCCATTCTTCCTTAATGTCCTCAAGGAGACCAATGGTAGGAAGGGAGATGGCTGAAACCTTAGCTTGTTCAGGTAACCGTGAGAGTGCATCTGCAACAATGTTTTCTTTCCCCTTTTTGTAAATAATTTCATAATCAAATCCAAGAAGTTTGGTTACCCATTTTTGCTACTCAGGGGATGATATCTTTTGCTCCAAAAAGTACTTGAGGCTTTTATGGTCAGTTTTAATTTGAAATCGCCGTCCGATCAGGTAGGGTCTCCACCGCGTTACTGCGTGTACAATGGCAAGCATCTCCTTATCATATACTGACATATTTTGATGGGAGGGAGATAATGCCTTACTAGTATATGCGAGTGGTCGACCATTTTGCATGAGAACGGTTCCAATTCCGACTCCAAATGCGTCGGCCTCAATGATGAAGGGTTTATTGAAATCTGGTAGTGCAAGTACCGGCGTCGTTGTCATGGCTACTTTAAGTTTGTCGAACGCAGCAGAGGCTTTGTCCGACCATTGGAAAGAATCTTTTTTCAGTAAAGAAGTGAGTGGTGCACTGATCTTCCCATAGTCCTTAACAAATTTTTGGTAGTTGCCCGTTAGTCCAAGGAACCCCCGCAGTAATTTCACGTTTGTAGGTTTCGGCCAACCTTGCATTGCCTCAATTTTTGTTGGGTCTACCGCCACTCCTTCTTCTGATATTATATGCCCAAGGTACTCTACTTTTTGCTGGAGAAAGCTGCACTTTGGTTGCTTAACAAAAAGAGTATTCTCCCGAAGGATCGTCAAAACAATCCGTAAATGCTGAAAGTGAGTCTCAAGGGAAGGGCTGTAAACGAGAATATCATCGAAAAATACCAGCACAAATTTACGAAGAAAGCTCCGAAATATATCATTCATAAGACTTTGAAAGGTTGAAGGAGCATTAGTGAGTCCAAAAGGCATTACCAAGAATTCATAATGGCCATCATGTGTGCGAAATGCAGTTTTTGGAATGTCATCGTCACATACCCGAATTTGATGGTAACCGGATCGGAGGTCCAACTTCGTGAAGACTCGAGCTCCTTTCAATTCATCAAGAAGTTCATCCACCACTGGTATTGGGTATTTGTCCTTAACGATGATGCCATTTAAAGCTCGGTAGTCGATGCACATCCGCCAAGTTCCGTCCTTCTTGCGTACAAGTAGCACCGGTGAGGAATACGGGCTGCAACTTGGTCGAATCACCCCTGTTTCAAGCATCTCCTTTATGATCTTTTCAATTTCATCTTTCTGGAGGTGAGGATATCGGTATGGTCGAGTGTTCGCTGGTGGCTTGCCCGGAAGGATTGGAATTCGATGGTCATGTTGCCGAGAAGGAGGAAGACCGCGCGGTTCAGCAAATATGTCGGCAAATTCAGTAAGCAATTGGGCAAGATTTTGATCTTCAAATTCTATTTTCTTCTCCTTTGGTTGCTGCTGGAGGTGCATCAAAAAGGCACCATTTACCTTATGTAAAACTTTCTCCATTCGTTGGGTCGAAACAGTGGTAACGTTGCTTCCGCGCTTCCCGCGTAGGATGATCTGTTTGCCCTTACAGTAGAATTTCATAATTAATTTAGAAAAGTTCCAAGAGACATCACCTAGTGTAGTCAGCCATTCTATACCAAGCACTGCCTCATAGTCATCGATAGGTAGGAGGAAGAAATCGGCGATAATTTCTTGGTCTTGCAGTAATAGTTTCACCTATGGGCATCTTTGGTCGCACTTTAGGATTCTGCCGTCGGCAACCTTTACGTCAAACTTGCTGCAACCTTCAATATGCAGTGCCATCCGAGCAGCAACCTTACTATTCAGGAAGTTATTAGTGCTACCCGTGTCGATGAGAACAGTGATCGGCTGTTGTTTGAGAAGGCCTCCAACTTTCATCGTTTGCGGATTTGAGTAGCTGGCTAGTGCGTGTACCGTAATGTCGGTCGACTGTGGCTCTTCTTCCATATCTTTTTCTTCATGTTCAAGGCTCTCTTCTAGATGTTCAATGACCTCTTCTTCTACTGGTTCAATCATAAGAAGTCTTCCTTTTTTACAGCGATGCTCGCGGCTCCACGGCTCGTCATAATGCCAACATAACCCCTTCGCAGATCGCTCCCGAAGTTCTTCTCTTGTTAACCTTTTCGGTGCAGGGACTCGGTTGATAGTAGGGGGGGCTGAGGGCTTTAGTATTGTAGGTCGTGGAGTGATCCTAGTCCTCCGGGCTTCATGTTTCAATCGCTCCTCTTGAAGTCGTGCGAAAGAGATGGCTGCCATAAGCGTGTATGGTTGTCGCGCCTTAACTTCTCCCCGGATCTCCGGCTTTAGGCCCTCAATAAAAGTCCCCAATAACTGTTTTTCAGACCAATCACGAGTTTGATTAGATAACCTTTCAAACCTGGTTTGGTACTCCTGAATGGTGGAGGTTTGTCGGATCTTTGCTAGTTGTCCGTCAATGTTCTCGTAATAAGTTGGTCCGAAGCGGATCAGTAGTCCTTCTTTGAATTGTCGCCATGAAAGGACTCCATAAGTATGTTCAAACCAGTCAAACCATTGTATGGCATCCCCTTCAAGATGTATAGATGCAATTTCCACCATGGATGCATCCGCAGTTTTATGGTACCGAAAATATCGCTCCGCGCGCGAGATCCAACCAATTGGGTCTCCTTCTTCCCATCTAGGGAAGTCCACTCTCATGCGCGAATAGTTGGGGTCGGTCATAGAGCCTCCCCTCTCTTGGAAGTTATCTCTTTGGGCATGATGTGATTGGTTAGAGCTCTCTCCTTGATGTGATTTCTTCGGGCTTGGTGGTCGGCCCAGACTGAATTCGGTAAGGAGAGTCCGAATCTTATCCTCCATTCGTGCCTCAAAGGCTTCAAATTTAGCATTGATTGCCTCCTCAGATGCCATAGTATATGACTCCAAATCTGTGATGTTAAGATCTCTCTTTTGTTGACGAGTTAAAGGCATGTATAGGTTTGATAGAAATCAGTGAAAGTTTGCTGCAGAATTGTGTTGTCTTATAAGAGCAGAATTATCGTCGAAGAAACAACGGTTTCTCGACGAAATCTCCACAAAAAATTTGAGAGATTTGAGGAGAGAGTTGACAGCAATATCTCAGTTTATATGACAGCAAGGATGTCCATCAAGAAAATTTTGGTAGTAACAGCAAAAAAATTGGTGTAAGTTGCGATAGCAGAATTCTCGTCGAAAAATTTCAGCAACTTACGATGAAAATTTACAGCAATATAGGAACGAATTTTTGTTTTTGTTTTTTTTTTTTTTTGATTTTCGGATAGGGATAAATAAATTGCAGCAACAGTAAGGTAGGAAACTAGAACCTATTGGAATTCATGGGGAGATCAAAGGATGATCTGCGGTGGTGGAGATGATGGCGGATTCGGCGACGATCTTTTAAGCAATTGTGGGAATTGCTTTGGATGGTTGTGGAGGGTTGACGGATGGGTATGGAAGGGCAGCGAGATGCCAAGAACGCTGCTCTGATACCAGGTGTTAGAACCCTTATAGATTCTAAACTTGGGGTTGACCTCTTTAGGGGATCGGCCTCCTTGGAACTCTATAGGGGTTCCTCCCTCAAAGTTGCTGCTCAAAGGCTGCAGAAAAGATTCATCTATTGCTTGTCAAAAGAGAAGGAATACATGGTTATTTATAGGGCTTCTAATCCCTAACTCCTAATAGGACTCCTACTTAAGACTCTTAATTGTAACCAACTCCTAATATGACTCATACTCAAGACTCCTATTCCCTTACAACTCCTAATTCTTCTCTAAGAAAAAACCTCCTAACAGAATGTCCCTCTCAATTAGGACTCTCCTAGTTAGAGTCCTAACGGAGTGTCCCTCTCAATTAGGACTCTCCTAGCTAGAGTCATAACAAGTGGAACCTCCTCAGAACATGCTTCCTATCCGGCACAACTCCCAAATCTATGATGAAATTCTTCACCCAGACTCCCTCCTTTGTTACATCTGATGCAGCAATGTACTCCGCCTCTGTGGTCGAGTCAACAGTAGTATCTTGCTTGCAACTCTTCCAGTACACTACTCCTCCATTCATGGTGTACACATACACCAAATTCGACTTACTATCATCAACATAAGACTAAAAACTCGAGTCTGTGTAGCCTTCAACCTTGAGGCTACTACCTCCATATACTAGTAAAAGATCCTTAATCCTTCTCAAGTACTTAAGGATACACTTTACTGCTTTCTAGTGCTCAAAGCCTGGATCCGCCTGATACCTGCTCGTGACACTCAGAGCATGTGCTATATCAGGCCTAGTACGTAGCATGACATATATAATAGACCCTATCGCTAAGGCATAAGGTATCATATCCATGTTCACCCTTTCTTTTGGAGTCTTTGGGGAAATACTCCAAGAAAGTGATATCCTATGTCTTATCGGTATAAGATCTCTCTTGGAATTTTTTATGCCAAACCTTTTGACAATAGTTTCTATGTACTTGGACCGGGACAAACCAAGCATCCTCTTGGATCTGTCTCTATAGATTCGAATACCCAAGATATAAGATGCTTCTCCTAAGTCCTTAATGGAGAAGTGTCTAGATAACCAAGCCTTTACTATGGATAGCATTCCTACGTCATTCCCAATGATCAGGATGTCATCCACATATAACACAAAAAAGGTGATAGTGCTCCCACTTACCTTCCTGTACACACAAGGCTCATCTTTATTCTTAACGAAGTCATAAGATCTGATTGCCTCATCAAATCTTATGTTCCAACTTCGAGAAGCTTACTTTAGTCCATATATGGATCTAAGCAACCTACACACCTTATCTGGGAAGTTCTTGGATACGAATCCCTTAGATTGTATCATATATACACCTCCTCCTCAAGGTTCCCATTAAGGAATGTAGTTTTCACATCCATCTACCAAATCTCAAAATCATAGTGTGCTGCAATAGCCAATAGAATTCGGATGGATTTTAGTATTGCTACGGGTGAGAAGGTTTCGTTAGTCAACACCTTGCCTTTGACGATACCCCTTAGCCACTAGCCTTGCTTTATAGGTCTCTACCTTTCCATCTACTCCGATCTTTTTCTTAAAGATCCACTTGCAACCGATGGGTACAATACCTTCGGGCGCATCAACTCGGTTCCAAACCTTATTGGAGTACATAGAATCCATCTTAGAATTCATGGCTTCTTGCCACTTCCCGGAGTCTATACTCATAATAGTCTTTTCGTAGGTCTAATGATCAATATCCTCAACATCTTCTCCTCTAATATGTCCCACATATCTCTCAGGAGGATGGGATACTCTATCAGACCTGCGTAAAGTTGGAACTTGTGTGTTAGGTACCTGAACAGACTCAGGCTGTAGAGTGGTGCTTAAGCTAGGTTCTCCAACCTCGCTTAACTCTATCATGCTCCCACTATCTCCGCCAAGAATGTGTTCCTTCTCAAGGAACACTACTCTCTTAGCTACAAAGACCTTTTGGTCCTCGAGATGATAGAAATAATACCAATAAGTTTCCTTAGGGTGTCCCACGAACTTGCACCGCTCTATCCTTGATTCCAACTCATCGGGGTTGTATCTTTTAACGTGGGCAGGGCAACCCCAAATCTTAACAACCTTAAGATCAGGCTTCTTCTCTTTCCATATCTCATATGGTGTAGACACTACCGACTTAGTTGGAACTCTGTTCAGAAGGTAAGTTGCGGTCTCTAGGGCATATCCCTAGAATAAGATGGGTAGGTTAGCGAAACTCATTATGGACCATACCATATCTAACAGCATACGATTCCTCCTTCCAGAGACACATTTGAGCTGAGGTGTATAAGGAGGTGTCTATTGGGATAATATCCCATAGTTCTTGAGGAACTGAGTAAACTCTGTACTTAAGTACTCATCTCCTCGATCTGATCGAAGAGTTTTGATAATCTTTCCAGTCTGGTTCTCCACCTCATTCTTATACTCTCTAAATTTCTCAAAGGCCTCGGACTTGTACTTCATTAAGTACACATATCCATACCTTGAGAAATCATTACTAAAGATAATGAAGTATGAGTAACCACCAATGGCATGAGTTGACATGGGTCCACATACAACATTATGTATGAGTTCCAGTAGTTCAGTAGCTCTCTCTCCAGTTCCACTAAATGGAGAGTTGATCAGTTTTCCACGAAGGCAAGGCTCGCAAGTGGCATATGACTCATAGTCTAATGGATCTAGATATCCATCATTTAGCAACTTTTGAATCCTTTCCTCATGGATCTGACCTAGCCTACAAAGCCACAGGTATGCACTATTCACCTTATCTCGTTTCCTCTTAGACACATTTACATTCATGATATATGGAGTAGTGTCTAGCATAAACAAACCATTATGTAATGTTCCTTTTGTGATGATCTCATCATCTAATAATATCGAACAATCATTGTTCTTAAAAACTAATTTATATTCATTGACTATCAAACACGAAATGGAGATAATATTTTTGATAATAGAAGGAACAAAATAACATGCATCTAATGCAATAAAAGCTCCACCAGGCAGACATAGGGCGACCCCACCAACAGCTACTATAGGAACCTTTGCTCCATTACCCATCTTGAGGTCCATCTCGCCTCTCTCTAGTCTCCTAGGTTTTGCTAGAACTTGCAAGGAATTGCATATATGATAAGCACTACTAGTATCAAATACCCATGTGTTATCATAAGAGTTTGACAAATGGAGACTGATCATGAATATACCTGAAGCTTCTCCAAGCTTTTGTTTCACCCTCTCTACAAGGTACTCTTTTAGTTCCTCTTCCAATGCCTATCTTTGCCACAGTGGAAGCACTGGCCTTTGTCTTTTGCTGTGTCTTTCTTAGCAACTTTTGCTTTACCTAGTCTGCCCTTGCCCTTTCCCTTCTTAAGAGACTTTTCTACTTTCCCTTTACCTAGTCTCACCAATATAGAAAACTGGCTTCTCTAGTACTCTTTGCCTCCCTCAACATATTGAGGAGCTCTAGGAGAGTCACTCAAGCTTGTTCATATTAAAATTCATTATGAACTATGAAAAGGAATCTGGTAGGGACTAAAGCACAATGTCCACATATAAGTTATCCTCTAGGACCATTCATATACCTATGAGTTTCTCCATCCACTCATTCATCTTAAGGACATGGTTCTGAACCGGTGTCCCCTCAGTCATCCTAGCGCGGAAGAGGCTCTTAGATATCTCATATCGCTGAGTCCTTCCCTGTTCCTCAAACAATTTACGGACATATAGGAGAATGGATCTGGCATCTATCTTTTCATATTGTCTCTATAACTCAAGAGTCATAAAGCCCAACATATAGCACTGAGCAAGAGTGGAGTCATCAATGTAATTCACGTAGCAAGTGATCTCATCCTCGCTTGCCCTATGTATCAAGGACGTACACGATTTTCTCCGATGTGAGAATAATTCTCAAGTTATGGAGATAATCCGTATAATTTGGACCAGCGAGGCGGTTGACATCATGTATGCCACGTAAGGGATTTAAAAGTGACATTTTCTAAAAATAAAGATGCAGCAGAAATGTATAACATGCAGATTTTGTAAGAAATGTATAACATGCAGATTTTGTATAACATGCTCCCACTATTTTACTAGCGAGTCATGCGACACCCTCAGCACGTGAAACAAAAGTCTCTAGTAGGCTTCTAGTGGGGATCAAGATCTAATCAACGTCTTAGTGTAACCTCGAGGGACTCGACCAATCGCACTAAGCCCAAAAGGTAGGTAACTCTTGCTGATCACAACTCCTTGTGATTCCCATCCTATTCGACCTTCGAATCACTATGGTCTCGAGGGACTCGACAAACCATAATGTTCGGTTAAGTCAACACCTTCGTTGCAAGATGAGTATGATTTGATGATATACCCTAGAGGGACTCGACCAAGCATACCATGTCCTCAGGTCACCGATGATATCTCTATATCATAAGTAAGATAGCGAGTGGCGATATAGGTGAGCCTCGAGGGACTCGACCAACTCAACCTACACCTAGAATCGGTTCCTACCTATAACGATGGAAGGCCAGTGGATCAATCTAATTACCTCACGTTTACCGACTTAATATTATAAAGAGAGAGGTTTGTATGATTTGGTCTCCTAATATGACATGTCACACATATACATATTTAATATATATATACATCACATGCAAATATAAATACATATCTAGTATGTGTATAAGCAATCACACTAGATGGTCATGGACCACAACCTAATGTGATTAGACTTGAGCTAGTAGGCCTGATCACTCACATCAAGATCTATATGTGCAACGATATATCTTCATGCCCTGTGATCGTCGATCTCATCCTTGTCGGTTCCGTCGACATTTCGATGCATCTCCATGTATAGCAATCGTCCGTCTTGTGGGTCTCGCTATCGCATCCACGCTCCCGCTACGCTTCCTCATGTGATTACAACTTAATCATAGGCACACAGACCCAACAATAAATGAAATATATAATGGAGACTCACAGACCCCAATAATAATAATCACAAGTACACACATCACACGGTCCATGATCATCCGTCCACACATCATACATCACATGTATGGATAATGATAAAGTTTTATTTTTTGGAAGACTAAGAGACAAATGCATGACCTAAGAATTGATATATTCTAGACTTGCTTTTTCTATCTATTCTACATCCAGTAAAATTTGCATCAGCATAAGCAATTATTTCAAAATTTTCAGATTTTGGATATCATAATCCTAGATTAGTGGTTCCTTTAAGATATATAAGAATTCTTTTAACTACTTTAAGATGAGATAGCTTATAATTAGATTGAAAACTAGCACAAAGTCCTATGCTAAACATGATGTCCGGTCTAGTTGTAGTGAGGTATAGTAAACTACCTATCATACCCCTATAAGATTTTTTATCAAAGCTTTCTCCACTTTTGTCAATGTCTAACTTAGTGGAGGTACACATAGAAGTATTGATAGCCTTTGAGCTAGCTATATTAAACTGTTTTAGCAAGTTATTTGATTTCTAAGCCTAAAAAAAAGTTAGTTCACCCATTAAACTCATTTGAAACTCTTGGTTCATACTCTTGGCAAACGATTCACATAAGGATTTATTTGTAGAATAAAAAATAATATCATCAACATAAATTTGAACAACAAGAAAATTATTTTCAAAATTTTTAATAAATAATGCAGTATCGACCTTGCCTTTAGAAAAATTATTTTGGATTAAAAAAGAGCTAAGTCTCTCATAACAAGCCCTTGGTACTTGTTTTAATCCATAGAGAGCTTTAGTCAATTTAAACACATGATTCAGAAAATTATCATTCTCAAATATGGGAGGTTGTTCTATAGAAACTTCTTCCGAAATAAAGCCATTAAGAAAAGTACTTTTAACATCTATTTGAAATAATTTAAAATTATCACAACTAGCATAGGTAAGGAGCATCCTTATGGCTTCTAATCATGCCACAAAAGAAAAGGTTTCGTCATAATCGATGCATTCTTCTTAGTTGAAACCCTTGGCCACTAATCTAGCATTGTTTCTAACCACGATACCAAATTTTTTGGTAAGTATTTGGTATCGTGGTTAGAAACAATGCTAGATTAGTGGCCAAGGGTTTCAACTATCTCACCACGATACCAAATTCATCTTGCTTGTTTCTAAAGACCCATTTAGTACCGATTACTAAATGGTCACTAGGTCTCGGAACAAGCTCACATACCTCATTTCTCTCAAATTGGTTTAACTCTTTTTGCATTACGATATCCCATGAATCATCTTTCAAGGTCTTGTCAATGTATTTAGGTTCAATTTGAGAAAGAAAAGTGGCATTGGCACAAAACTTTTTCAGGGAAGAACGAGTTTGAACCCCTTTTGATGTGTCTCCTATGATTAGCTCCTTAGGATAAATATCTACATACTTCTATTCCTTGGGTAAGAATATTTCGAAAGAAGATGTATCTAAGTTGCTAGTTGGAGAAGAGGGTTTATTTAAATTCAAAGCAATAAAATTAAGATCATCATCAAACTCATTTTTCTTAATTTCAGAGAATTTATTAAAGACAACATGAATAGATTCTTCTATGACCAAAGTTCTTTTATTAAAGATAGAAAAGACTTTAGAAATAGAAGAATAACCAAGAAAAATTCCTTCATTGGATTTTGTATCAAACTTTCATAAGGCATCTTTTTCATTCAAAATAAAACATTTATAATGGAAAACTTTAAAATATAAAATGTTGGGTTTTTCATTCTACCACAATTCATAAGGAGTTTTGGAAAGTAATGGTCTTACTAGAACCCTATTCATGATATAGCATGTCGTATTAACGGCTTCGGCCCAAAAATATTTGGGTAGGCTATGTTCATTCAACATTGTTCTTACCATTTCTTATAAATTTCTATTTTTTCTTTATACTACTCTATTTTGTTGATGATTTCTTGGAGTAGAGAAATTATGATTGTATCAATTAGAATCACAAAAATTTTGGAAATCACGGTTTTGAAATTCACCACCATAATTACTCCGAATTGATGAAATTATAAGGCCTTTTTCATTTTGAACAAGTTTATAAAACTTTAAAAAATACCTAAAGCAATTACTTTTATGTGCCAAGAAGTATGTCCAAATATATCAATTATAATCATCCACAATTACAAAGGTATATTTGCTACTACCTAGGCTTGATATATCAATTGGTCCAAACAAATCTATATGGATCAATTGCAATGGTCTAGAGGTGCTTATTTGATTCTTTAGTTTCAAACTACCTTTTATTTATTTTCCTAATTGACATGCATCACACACATTATCTTTAACAAACTTAATGTTAGGAATATCTCTTACAAGTTCTTTAGATTAGATTTGAGAGATTTGTTTCATGCTAGCATAACCTAATCTACTATGCCAAAGCCAAGCATCGTCATTCAAAACCGAAAAATATATTTCATTACAAAGATCATAAATGTCAATAGGGTATACATTATTTTATTTTAGAACAATCATAAATATATTTTTGTGTGGTTTTTCAATATTGCAAGCATTGGATTCAAATATAATGATATATCATTTATCACACAATTGACTAATGCTCAAAAAATTATGCTTTAAGCTATCAACTAACAATACATCTTCAATAAAAAAGTTGGATTTCTTACCTATGGTTCCTTTGCCAATGATTTTACCCTTGTTGTTGTCTCCGAATGTGACATACACTTCATCTAGGCTAGTGAGCTTAGAGAATTAAGATGGATCTCTGATCATGTGCTTTGAGCATCCACTATCAAGGTACCATCTCTTGCTCCTAGCTTGTGATGGTAAATATTTCTAAAAAAAATGATTTTTAGGTACCCATTTGACCTTGGGTGCCTCAAAAATTGATTTACTCAACTTATCATTTTATATAGAGCTTTTTACAGTTCCTTCAAGAACCCAAATCAATTTATGTGGACTACATCTCTTAAATAGACATTTATAAGCAACATGTCAGAGTTTGCAGGAAAAGTTACATTTGGTACTGGGTGATATATGCAAGGTAGAGCCTTTTACAAAGGTGGTTGGATTTTGGTGAGAGCTACTTACAAATCCAATTCCGCCTCTTCTATGAATGTGACCCCTATTGGCAAGGATCATGTTTAAGGACTTGTTATCAACTTTAAATTTTTCTAAAGTTTCTTTGAGTAACAAGTTTTCCTTCTCAAGTGCCTCTAAGTGTTCACACTTAGGGCATGGAGGCAAAGAAGGATTATCATGCTTAAATTTTTTTAAATGGCATGCTCCTTTTTCAAAGAATTATACTTTTTACTCAAAGTTATATATTCATCAAACAATTCATAAAAAGCATTTAAAAGCTCATTGAAAGAAATTTGCATCTAATGAACTGCTTACCTCATCTCTGATACCCATTAGTGCATAGTTAGCGATCTCCTTATTGCTTTGTTCTTTGCCTTTAGAATTGCTCGAGTCATCCCACGTTGCTTTGAACGTCATTTTCTTCTTTGGTTGCTTCTTCTTTACTTGTGAACATTTACTTTTGAAATGTCTGGTTTCTTGCATTCATAGCATCTTTCTTGGTTTCAATTTTATTTTTAGTGTTATTATTAAATTTATTCTATTTTATGAATTTTTTGAACATTCTTGTCAAGAGTGCCAAGTCATCATCATAGTCCTCATCACTTGAACTTTCTTTCAAGTGGTCTTCATGAGTTCTTAGTGTCATATCCTTCTTATTCTTTGGAAGGTTGTTCTCAAGCTCTTATTGAGCATTGCAAGTCATCTCATAGGTCATTAGTTACCCAATAAGTTCTTCAAAAAGAAAGTTATTCAAATCCTTGACCTCTTGAATGACTGTTACTTTAGGGTCCCAAATCATTGGAAGGGATCTCAAGATTTTATTAACAAGTTTAAAGTTTGAAAAATATTTGCCAAGAGCTTTTAAACTATTGATGACATCCGTAAAATAGGTGTAAATGTCAATAATAGTTTCACTTGGCTTCATTCGAAACAATTTATAAGTATGAACTAAAAGATTTATCTTCGACTCCTTTACTCTACTAGTGCCTTTGTGAGCGATTTCGAGTGTGTGCCAAATATCAAAAGTCGTATCACAAATAGACACTCGATTGAACTCATTTTTATCTAAAGCGTAAAATAAGGCATTCAGAGCCTTGACATTTAAAGTGAAAGTCTTCTTCTTCAACTTATTCCAATCATTGATTGGAAGAGAAGATTTTGGAAAGTTATTTTTCATAATGTTCCATAACTCAAAATCTATAGAAATTAGAAAATTCCTCATTCTAGTCTTTCAATAGGTATAATCCGTCCCATTGAACATGGGTGGACGTGTAATTGAGTGACCCTATTCGTTGCTAGCAAATACCATCTCTCTATTAGGATCAAAAGCACTAAGAGGGGGGTGTGAATTAGTACAACGAATAACTTTCGACGATTTAAAATGACATTTGTATGATAAAAACACTTTCAATGAAAAACCATTTCAGAAAGTTCTTCAACTTAAGATTAAGCGAAGTATAGTTAAAGAAAAGCAATGGAGGCAGTTTGCAGTTAAGAGAGAGAGCAAAATGTAAATGCAAACTGAGATTTAGAGTTGTTCGGTCAATCATGACCTACATCCACTTTTGGCTTCCTCCTCTGATGAGGTCACCGACGTCCATTAGAGGCGTTCCTTCAATAGGCGAAGGCCAACCACCCTTTTATAGCTTTACTCCTTTTGACGAGCTTAGGAGATAACCAGTACAGATTTTCACTCCTCTCTTGAATGATGAAAACTTAGATGAAAAGAGAGAGAAGAACTTTTGACCTTTTACAACACTTTTGAGCTCTCAAATTCTCAAAATAAGATCAAGATTTCGGTGCCCTTTTCTGCAGAAAAGGGTGGGGTTTATATAGGCCCTAACTGGTTCAAATTTGGAGCCAAAAAATATCATCTCCTAGATTTTCGGTGTCCTAGCGGTACTACTGCCATAATTGGGCGGTACTACCGCTTGGCATTGCTCGGAGACCGAGCTCAGGTGATACCACCGCCTGGCATTGCTCAGAGACCGAGCTTAGGCGGTACCACTGCTTGACAGGGGTAGTACCACTGCCCAGCATTCCTAGGAGAGTGAGCTCCTAGGCGGTGTCACCCCTGGCCAGGAATTCTAGGTCCGAGTAGGCTGATCCTTTCAGCACAATTTGGGTCTGTCAAGAGCCCAATTGCCCCCAAATTAAGTTAATGGGATCACCTCAATTCCTAACTTAATCTACATGCTAACTACGATATTTAAGACATTAATACTGCAACTTGCTCCGGTGCATCAATCGCTTCTTCCGACAAGCTTCCGGTGAACTTCTGATAAACATCCGATGAACCATCGACGATGCTCCGACAGACATCCAGCAAACTCCTGGACTTACACCGCTGCTCCCGCAAGCGAAACCCCCATGCAGGGGTGGCCGCCTGGGGGGACAACACCGCCTACGGGCACTGCCCCGCCTGTAGAACCGCCCGCGGGGGCGCCCACCTACAGGGGCAACGCCGCTAGCGGGCATGCCGCCTATAGGTGAGGGCACGCCCTCACCCCGCCGCACAGGCCGCGCCAGCAGGGTGGCGACGATAGTAGGGGAGTAGGGCATTATGGCTTTTTTGGCCAAAAAGATAGTTTTACCCTTGTGTATTTCAGAAATTCAAATTCTATACTTTTATCCAAATTACGAAAATACTCCTATGAATTCAGAAATTCTCTATATATCCCTGATTTCTTAAAATAGTAATTAATTAAAAGGTTTAGTTGATTATTATTTTTTTCATTATCTAATAGTCCGACATGATGATGATTATTTATACATATGATGTATGATGTGTGGACGGATGATCATGGACCGTGTGATGTGTGTACTTATGATTATTATTATTAAGGTCTGCGAGCCTCCATTATATTTTTCATTTATTGTTGGGCCTATGCACCTATGATTCAGTTGTAATCACATGAGGAGGCACAGTAGGAGCGTGGATGCGATAGTGGGACCCACGAGACGGACGATCACGATGCATGAAGATGCATCAAGATGTCGACGGAACCGACGAGGACAAGATGGACGATCACAGGGCATGGAGATGCACCGTTGCACACATAGATTTGATGTGAGTGATTAGGCCTACTAGCTCGGGCCTAATCACATTAGGTTGTGATCCATGATCATCTAGTATAATTGCTTATACACATACTAGATATGTATATATATTTGCATGTGATGTAGATATATATTAAATATGTATATGTGTGACATGTCATATTAGGAGACCAAATCATAGAAACATCTCTCTCGATAATATTAAGCAGGTAAACGTGAGGCAATTAGATTGACCCACATGGCCTTCTATCGTTATAAGTAGGAACCGATTTCCGGTGTAGGTTGAGTTGGTCAAGTCCCTTGAGACTCACCTATATCGTGATACACTATCTTGCTTACGAAATAGAGATGTCACCAGTGACCTGTGGACATGGTATGCTTGGTTGAGTCCCTCGAGGGTATATCATTATATCATACTCATATTGTAACGAAGGTGTTGACTTAACCAAGTATTATGGTTTGTCGAGTCCCTCGAGGCCATGGTGATTCGGAGGCCGAACAGGACGGGAATCACAAGGAGTTGTGATCGGCAAGAGTCGCCTACCTTTTAGGCTTAGTGTGATTGGTCGAGTCCCTTGAAGTTACACTAAGACGGTAATTGGATCCTGATCCCTACTAGAAGTCTGTCGGAGACTTCCGTTTCACGTACTAAGGGTGTCACATGACTCGTTAGTAAAATAGTGGGAGCATATTAAGATAGAAGTCTATATCTTGATAGTTTATTTCTTTCAAAATCTGCATGTTATTCATTTCTACTGCATCTTTATTATTAGAAAATATCGCTTTCAAATCCCTTATGTGGCATACTTGATGTCAACCGCCTCACTGGTCCAAATTATACGGATTGGCTCCGTAACTTGAGAATTATTCTCACAACGGAGAAAAATATATACGTCCTTGATACAGTGATGCCTATGCCTAAAAAAGGGGCAAGTGAGGATGAGATCGCTCGCTACGTGAAGTACATTAATGACTCCACTCTTGCTTAGTGCTATATGTTGGGCTCTATGATTCTTGAGTTACAGAGACAACATGAAAAGATGGATGCTAGATCTATTCTCCTACATGTCTACAAATTGTTTGAGGAACAAGGAAGGACTCAGTGATATGAGATATCCAAGAGTCTATTCTGCACTAGGATGATTGACGAGACACCAGTTCAGAACCATGTCCTAAAGATGATTGAGTAGATAGAGAAACTCACAAGTCTAGGAATGGTTCTAGAGGATAACTTATGTATGGACATTGTGCTTCAGTCCCTACCAGATTCCTTTTCACAATTCATAATAAATTTTAATATAATAAGCTTAAGGTGACTCTCCTAGATCTCCTCAATATGTTGAGGGAGGTAGATAGTACTATTAAGGAAGAGAAGCTAGTTCTCTATACTAGTGAGACCAGAAAGAAAAGGAAAGCAAAAATCTCCCTTAAGAAGGGAAATGGCAAGGGCAGACCAAGTAAAGCAAAGGTTGCTAAGTAAGACCCATCAAAGGACAAAGCCAGTGCTTCCACTGTGGTAAAGATGGGCACTGGAAGAGGAACTGCAAAGAGTACCTTGCAGAAAGGGTGAAATAGAAGCTTGGAGAAGCTTTAAGTATATTAATGATCAATCTCCAATTGTCAGATTGCTTATCACCTCTACAATTTATTGTAAATTCTAGCAAAGCCGAGGGGAGATTGGCGAGAGGAATATTGCATAAAGGTTTGTTTATGCTAGACACTACTCCACATATCATGAATGTAAGTGTCTAAGAGGAAATGAGATAAGGTGAACATAGCAAGGCCTAGGAGACTAGAGAGAGGCGAGATGGACCTCGCGATGGGCAATGGAGCAAAAGTTCCTATAGTAGCTGTTGGTGAGGTCGCCCTATGTCTGCCTGGTGGAGCTTTTATTACATTAGATGCATGTTATTTTATTCCTTCTATTATCAAAAACATTATCTCCATTTCATGTTTGATAGTCAGTGAATATAAATTAGTTTTTAAGAATAATGATTGTTCGATATTATAAGATGATGAGATCATCACAAAAGGAACATTGCATAATGGTTTGTTTATGCTAGACACTACTCCACATATCATAAATGTAAATGTGTCTAAGAGGAAACGAGAAAAGGTGAATAGTGCATACCTGTGGCATTGTAGGCTAGGTCAGATCCTTGAGGAAAGGATTCAAAAGTTGCTAAATGATAGATATCTAGATCTATTCGACTATGAGTCATATGTCACTTGCGAGCCTTGCCTTCGTGGAAAACTGATCAACTCTCCATTTAGTGGAACTGGAAAGAGAGCCACTGAACTACTAGAACTCATACATAGTGATGTATGTGGACCCATGTCAACTCATGCCATTGGTGGTTACTCCTACTTCATTATCTTTACTGATGATTTCTCAAGGTATGAATATGTGTACTTAATGAAGTACAAGTCCGAGGCCTTTGAGAAATTCAGAGAGTATAAGAATGAGTGGAGAACCAGACTGGAAATATTATCAAAACTCTTCGATCAGATCGAGGAGGTGAGTACTTAAGTAAAGAGTTTACTCAGTTCCTCAAGGACCATGGAATATTATCCCAATGGACACCTCCTTATACACCTCAGCTCAATGGTGTCTCTGGAAGGAGGAATCGTACGTTGTTAGATATGGTATGGTCCATAATGAGTTTCGCTGACCTACCCATTTTATTCTAGGGATATGCCCTAGATACCGCAGCTTACCTTCTGAACAGAATTCCAACTAAGTCGGTAGTGTCTACACCATATAAGATATGGAATGGGAAGAAGCCTGATCTTAAGGTTATTAAGATTTGGCGTTACCCTGCCCACGTTAAAAGACACAACCCCGATAAGTTAGAATCAAGGATAGAGCGATACAAATTTGTGGGATACCCTAAGGAAACTTGTGGGTATTATTTCTATCATCTAGAGGACCAAGCTAAGGGAGCAGTGTTCCTTGAGAAGGAACACATTCTTAGTGGAGATAGTGAGAGAATGATAGAGTTGAGCGAGGTTGGAGAACTAAGCTCAAGCACCACTCTACAACCCGAGTTTGTTCAAGTACCTAATACATAAGTTTCAACTTTACGTAGGTTTGATAGAGTATCCCATCCTCCTGAGAGATATGTGGAACATATTAGAGAAGAGAATGTTGAGGATATTGATCCTTAGACCTACGAGGAGGCTATTATGAGAATAGACTATGGGAAGTGGCAAGAAGCCATAAATTCTGAGATGGATTATATGTACTCCAACAAGGTTTGGAACCTAGTTGATACGCTCGAAGGTATTGTATCCATTGGTTGCAAGTGGATCTTTAAGAAAAAGATCCATTGGAGTAGATGGAAAGGTATAAAGCAAGGCTAGTGGCTAAGGGGTATCGTCGAAGGCAAGGTGTTGACTACGACGAAACCTTCTCACCCGTAGCAATGCTAAAATCCATAAGAATTCTATTGGCTATTGCAGCACACTATGATTATGAGATTTGGCAGATAGATGTGAAAACCGCATTCCTCAATGGGAACCTCGAGGAGGAGGTGTATATGATGCAACCTGAGGGATTCTTGTCTAAGAACTGCCCAGATAATGTATGTAGGTTGCTTAGATCCATTTATGGACTAAAGCAAGCTTTCCGAAGTTGGAACATAAGATTTGATGAGGTAATCAGATCTTATAACTTCATTAAGAATGAAGATGTGCCTTGTGTGTACATGAAGGTAAGTGGGAGCGCTATGACCTTTTTGGTGTTATATGTGGATGACATCTTGATCATTGGGAATGACGTAGGAATGCTATCCACAATAAAGGCTTGGTTATCTAGACACTTCTCCATGAAGGACTTAGGGGAAGCATCCTATATCTTGGGGATTAGAATCTATAAAAATAGATCCAAGAGAATACTTGGCTTATCCCAATCAAGGTACATAGAAACCATTGTCAAAAGGTTTGGAATGGAAAATTCCAAGAAAGGTCTTATACCGATGAGACATGGGATATCGCTTTCTATGAGTATGTCCCCAAAGACTCCAAAAGAAAGGGTGAACATGGTTATGATACCTTATGCCTCAGCAATAGAGTCTATCATATATGTCATGCTATGTACTAGGCCTGATATAGCGCATTCTCTGAGTGTCACGAGTAGGTATCAGGCGGATCCAAGCTTGGATCACTGGAAAGTAGTAAAGTGTAGCCTTAAGTACTTGAGAAGGACTAAGGATCTTTTACTAGTATATGGAGGTAGTATCCTTAAGGTTGAAGGCTACATAGACTCAAGTTTTTAGTGATGTCAATGTTAGCAAGTCGAATTCAGGTTATGTGTACACCTTAAATGGAGGAGCAGTGTGCTGGAAGAGTTCCAAGCAAGATACTACTGCTGACTCGCCCACAGAGGTGGAGTACATTGCTGCATCAGATGCTGCAAAGGAGGGAGTCTGGGGGAAGAAGTTCATCAAAGATTTGGGAGTCATGCCGGATAGCAAGAAGCTGACTTCCTTATATTGCGACAACTATGGGGCGATTACACAAATAAGGGATCCCGGGTCTCATTAGAAGTGTTCTGAGGAGGTTCCAGCTTATCAAAGAGATCGTCACCCGAGGAGATGTAGTAGTGGAAAGTGTTTCATCCAAAGATAACATTGCAGATCCACTGATAAAGCCATTGTCTCATATTATCTTTAAGCATCACAGGGGTCTGATGGGGATCAAATGCATAGGTGATTGGCTTTAGGTCAAGTGGGAGATTGCTACTTATAGGTGCCCAATAAGCCAATCACGTGAGTGATGGCATGTGTGACTTGATACAGAATCCTTTTGCTTATTATATTTTAGCATATATCACTTTATAACTATTACATATATGCATATATATATGGTGATGTCCTTGGATTTGTTCAATGGGAATCGGATCGTGATGAGATCACGATAATGAGATCGATTCACCTTTAAACACAGATCCTAAATAATCCCGGTCATAGGTTACTCGAGAGGGACATCATGATAACCGGACAGACTAGTGTGCTGTATACCCATCCATATGATGGATGCAGCTGATCTCATAGTTGCTCATGTAGGGACACTAGGGATATAGTACAGGTGCTCATTGGAGAATGAGTTCACTAATTGATCCACTTATGGAATGTTAGATGGTTGATAATGCCTTATTGTCAGACAGCGATTTCGTAGTCCTAGTGGTGCATCTGGTCCTTAGACTTGAGACATCAAGGATGTCCTGTACGAGTGCTCCACTCTTTGAAACCAGACTTATAGGTTTAGCTGTCCTAGATCCTGTATAGCTGGTCATTAGGAGTGGTAGTTGACCTTACGAGGGCTATTGAGTGTCGATAGAGGATCATCCACTCTCGGCGTCATGAGAGGAATATCTTATGTGTTCTTACTCAAACAAATCCTTGGCCAGGGTCATTCGGGTTGAGAGAGAAAGGTTTCTCCGGAAGAATCCAATTAGAGCGAGACTCGAGTAGAAACCGTATGGGTCTGACAACACTATGCTCGATATATGGTCTTTGGGATATTAGATGGATAAGGGACTATAGGTACACGGTAACTAAGGACAGATAGGTCCAATGGATTGGATTCCCCTATATCATATAGGGACTACGGTGTAGTGGCCTAGTAGGTCCGTAGTCGATGAGTCAAGTGAATTATTACAGAGATAATAATTCACCGAGTTAGAAAGAATTCTGGCAGTTTTGACTCACGGCCAGCTCGATATTGGGTCTAGAGGGTCACACACATATGGTTGGCATTGCGATGAGTAGAGGTTCGGATATGAGATATTTGACGAAGCCCTTGTCTTATTGGATATCCAATAAGCCCTTGAATTATTGGATCCGATGAATGAGATGCAATAAGAGCCCATGAGAGATTATTGGATAGAGATCCACTAATCTAAAAGGCTTGGGTTATTGGATGCAGATCTAATACCCACTAGGCGAGGATCCATTAGGGTTTGATAGGGGACCTCTATAAATAGGTGGGATTCAGAGCCTCATAGGCTAGAGCCTTTGCTTGCCTCTCATATTCTCCTCCCCCTCTCCACCTCAGAGCAGGCCTCGAGTTTTGAGGAGCGTCGTCGCAGCCCTACTATGTGGATCACCACTAGAGAGGAGGATGCTTGACCTCCTTCACCCTTTCCTAAGGATCTACAAGTAAACAGGGGTATATGATCTCCCTAGGTAACACAATCTACTCTATACGCAGTTTTAAGTTTTGCGGATTTTGCGCCCCAATCTTCGCACGACGACGAACATCTCTTTGGGAATCGGGGATTTTGTTTTCTTGTTCTTCTGCTACGCATGTGATGTCGCCCCCAAGATTTCTCAACATTATGTACTAACTACGAATTTTAAAGCATTCACTAAGCTAAATAAGTCCGGTAAGTCTAGGTTTCTTTTGGCGAGCTTCCAACGATCTTCTAGCAAACTTCCGTCGATCTCTCGGCAATGTTCCAGTGGACTCCCGTCAAGCTCCTAGACTTCATGATGACCTTCTTGGTGAGTTCCGATGAGCTTCTTTGACAAGCACCTAGACTTCTCGGTCAATTCAGACAAAACTTTCGATGAGTGTCCGGACTTTCGACGAACGTCCAAACTTCCGACGAACTCTCAAACTCCCAACAAAATCTTGTTCTTGACTTCAAGACTTCATTTTGTCTTATGCCTTAATCGCTATCATAGTTAATCCTGTACAATTAAAACCTACTTCGATCTAGACAATTATTATAAAGCTTGAATCAAATATTATCTAGCATGTCATTAGTTCATTGACACTTCATCCGATTCTTCAGTGCATCGTCCTCTCTTGCTGCCTATTGCCCAATTAGCTAGTTGACCTCCATAACTCCGATTTCCTTGGTATAATTTCCTCTCTTCTAAGCTTGATACCCGAACCCATAGCTTGAAACCTTCTATTGATACGTCCAATCTTTTGGTATGTTCTACTCTGGCCCAACATGATTCTTTTTGCTTTTAATTATCTCTCCTTGTTCGAAGCTTCCTGCGTCACTCAAAGCGTAAATTAGATAAACACTATCAATTGGTTTCATCATTAAAATCCGAGATTAAATAATCTCCTCCTTTTGATGATGACAACTAATTGATCACGTAGTTAACTTTAACTTCCCCTATCAATATACAATATTTATAGAACCTTGAATTCAAATTGAATTAAAGTCAAAGTAATCATGATTCACATCATATGAAATACATCATATACATTATCATAATAAGATCATAAGTATTGTATGCATCATATGCATGATTGTTATCATAAAAATCATCATAGTATCAAAATATCAAAGTATATTACATCCTATCATGTATTATTCAACTCATCATCACATCTTCTCACCCTTTGTCATCAACAAAAAGGAGAAGTGCATCTAGCAAGTTTTAAGATATAATTTTAAATTATTGCATTTATCATCATGCAAGCTAGAAAGTTTTTTTGCAAAATTTTTACACCTTTTGATATATGCAAGATAGCAAGTTTTTTTCATCTACTTGAAACATGTAAGCTAACATTTTTACGATTCTAGCAATTCTTTCTCCATGCAATTTGCAAGTTAGCAAATTTAGTAAGTTTTACATAATTTTGGAATATGCAAGCTAGCAAATTTTATACATATAAATGTTGGCAAAACCTTTGCATCCTTTAAGATGAGAAAGCTTTTTGATTCTCTTTATAATGTGCAGACTAGCAACTTTTTACTTTTTCTTGAAGTATGCAATCTAGCAAACTCCCTTTAAATGTGCAAGGTAGCATGTTTTTCTCTTTTGAGAAGTGTAATTTTTGCTTCCTTTGCAAAGTGCAATGTAGCAAAATTTTACATCATTTTACAACTTGCAAGCTATAGCAATTTGGCAAGTGTTACTTCTCTTTGAAGTTTGAAGGCTAGCAAATGTTTGAAAAATAATACAAGATAGCAAGCTAGCAAGATTCACTCCCTCTATGTCATCCCTAGTTAACGTAACACAAGAATTGAGAGCAAAGAGTAGAAAAACACTATTATAATCTTGTGAGAACTCCTTTCAAGCTCTTAAATGTTAGTGGCGTTTAAAAGAGGAGTAAGTAGGGGTGTAAAGTTTCTCTCCTGAACCTGTCAATAGGAGAATTGAGTGTAAAAGGGTAGTTGATTTTCGTCCATAGAAAGAAGATCGTTAGTGGATGCCAGTGGCCTCAACGGAAGAGAGATCAGGAGTGGATGTAGGTCACGATGGCCGAACCATTATAAAACTCAGTTTGCAATTCTATTTATGCTCTTTACCTTAATTGCAAACTGAATTATTACTTTCACTATATTAGGAATACACTTTCAAGTGAACATCTTTCCGAAATGGTTTTTCATCGTACAAAGTGTTAGGATCAAGAGCGACACTAGGGGTGAATTAATACAGCAGAAAACTTTCGTAATTTCAGAAAATTATTCGTTTCGTTTAAAATCGATTCTGACGAAAATGATTTCGATTCAATCAGTTTTAGAGAGAAGTTAAACTTGAAAGCTTTCATAAAAGTGTAAGAGAAGATTAAGGAGTTTTGTAGTAAAGTAAATTGCACAAATGAAAAGCAAACCAGAATTTAGAATGGTTCGGTCAAGGTGACCTATATCCTCTTTCGGATTCCTCCTCCGACGAGGCCACTAACATCCACTAAAGTCCTTCATTCAATAGGTGAAGACCAAACATCTCTTTATAGCACTTTCTCCTTTTCCCGAGTTTAGGAGACAACCCTTACAAGTCTTACTCCTATTTCTTGGATGGTTACAAGGCTAAGAGATGAAGAAGGAGAACTCTAAATTTTACAACACTTTTATGACTCAATAATTCAATATTAAGCCAATACTTTCATGTCATTTCATGTAGAAAATGGTGAGATTTTTATAGGCCCCAATGGCTTCAAAATTGGAGCCAAAAAGTTTCACATCCTCGGAATCTGGGGCATTGACGGTACCACCGCTGTTATTGGGTAGTACTACCATCATTGATCTGACACTAGGTGGTACCACCGTTGAACAGGGGCAGTACCACCGCCTAGTCTGGGTGGTACCATCGCCTAGAAATCCAGGGCCACTGCCTACCAAGCGGTTCCACCGCCAACCATGTTTTCAAGGGTTGAATTGGGTGCTCAATTCGGCCCAATTCAGCCCTGTTAAGGGCCCAATTGGCCACTAATTAGGTTAGTGAGATTATCTCACAATCCTAACTTAATTTATGCTCTAACTACAATAACTAAGACATGATTACAGCGCTGCTTATTCTAGTGTGTCAATTGATTTTCCGGCGAGCTTCCGACGAACATCCGAAGAACTCTCGTCAATGTTCCGGTGGACTCCCGGCAAGCTCCTAGACTTTAAGACGATCTTCTTGGTGAGTTTTGATAAGCTTCTTTGGCAAGGTCCTAGACTTCTCGATTGGTTTCAGGAAAACTTCCGACGAACGTCCGGACTTTTATTGAACTCTCGAACTCTCAATGAGATCTTGATCTTGACTCTAGTACAACACCTGCTTTATGTCTTACTGCTATCGTAGTTAATCCTGCACACTTTTTTCAACATATAGATTAGATCAAACAAATTACAATTAACTTCATCATTAAAATCCAAGATTCAACACGAAGATTTTCAAACTGACGTGATTTATCCACTGTACCAATTCACCTCCCCCTCTTAGCACCGACTCGATCCTAATAATTTATGTCGATGCTTCAAGAAAGGGCCTTAATGTGTTTCGATGCAAGAAGGAAAAAGTGATTGCTTATGCTTCTAGACAATTAAAGAGTTATGAACTGAATTATCCAACTCATGATTTGGAATTGGCAAAAAATATTTTTGCTCTAAAAATTTGGATGCATTACTAGTATGGGCACACATTGAAGTCTTTACTAATCATAAGAGTTTATGGTATATTTTTACACAGAAAGAGTAAAACATGAGGCAATTGAGATAGATAGAACTTCTAAAGGATTATGATTATACTATTTTTATCACCTAGGGAAAGCCCATGTTATAGCTGATGCACCTAGTACAAAATCTACATGTTTTATAGCTAGACTGGTTGTGAAACAATGGAAGTTTTGAGAAAAAAATTTTGATTTGAATGATATGAGGATAGGGTAAGACTCAATGATATTGATGGCCTTAATCCACGTGTAATCTTGATCTTAACTTTTTATCGAAAGAGGTATGACAAATTTAGAGGACTAAATTTTTCTTTCAAGGAGGGGAGAGTGTAACATCCCTCGTTTTAAAAAATTTTGTAAGGGCCTGTTTGTAATATAGGAACCTAAATATAAGTATTAGAAATGTGATATGATTTGTGAGAGATATATATTAGGTTTAAAACAAAATGGTGGACATGTGTCACTAGCTAACCTAAGGTTGGTACCACCTAAGTTTGTTTTATGGATGACACATAAGCCTCTTTTGTGCATGCTTGTCATCTTATAATCCTTATACTAGCCAAATCTAATGCATTAGAGGAGAAACTAAATGAGAGAAACCTTCTGCATCCAACGTAGGATTGAGAAGAGATGGTTAGAGGAATTGAATTAGAAGAAGAAGCTTAGCTTTGGCTTGAGGTTTTGCATCAATTCTACACATTTAGGACTCAAAATTTTCTATGGCAAGCATTCTAACCCCTTCCTATGGTAATCTTTATCTCCGATTTCATCTTAATCCTTAAAATTTCGGAAGATTTTGGCTTCGAACATGATATTTCGGTCATGTGGCAATAAAACTATGAATCTAAATTTTTTAAAGATTTGACCTTTCTATATTTTTATAGCTATAACATTTTGCACCAATTTTGAACTTAGGAGAAATTAAATTCATCCGAAAATAGACTCATAGCTCTTTCTTTTGACACCATGATTGATAAATTTGGAATCTATTTGCCTATTCAAACTATTATTTCAACTGACCTATGAAATCTATAAAACAGAGACTATTGGTTTTGACCTTTGAGTACTCACTTGCTTATAACTCTCTATTTAAACTATGATTTCAAAGAAACATGATCTATCATAAACTAGACTCATAAAACTTTTAGCACATATCTTATTTGAATGATTTGCAGCAAAAGTTCATTTTGAATCATCTGTTCTAATCAACTCTACGATTTCTGTAAAACTGAGATAATGTTCTCTGACATTTGGTTACTGAATTATTTATAACTCCTTTTTGGAAACTCCTATTCATTACAAAACTTGAATTATCCAAAACTAAATTGATACATCATTCGAATGACTTGAATTTGTGCAATTTGGAGTAAAATTTGTTATCCAAAGAATTTATGTAATGTGCCTATTAAATTCTGTTGGAATGAAGCTTTAGTCGATTTCACCTATTCTTGTTTCATCTCTTTGGAAATTTATTTCTACTAAAATCTTTACCTCAGTTGAGCTTTACATTATTACTTTAAAACATTATATACTTTTATCCTTCATTTATTTGTATACTTGAATATGTTATGTAAACTTTCTATTTGTATAGCAATGTTTTATATAGGCACATGCATTCCGTTGTTCCACATGTGTTTTCGATATGTCACAATTTTATTGTTCACAATACCCTTTTGTACTCTGGTATTTATGGGATAATATAAACCTTTGCTAGAAATGATAAAGGGAATTTTTGGATCTTTGCTAGAAATAATAAAGGGTATGTGCCTAGAGCTCATGATGCTCTAGATTATGTTTGGTGGTCATTCAGAAATGGATGTACCATATTATGTTATGATCCCACTTCACCATCTATGTGTTTGATATGATATCCAAGACTTTAGTTATAGGCTTCTATGTGTGCTTTGGTTAAGAATGAAATGAATGCAATGTCAAATACGATATTTGAGCTTTTGTTTCGTATTTGTTATTGATATGCTCCAAAATGTTTCATATGCCATTGATATATTCCGAAACATTTCATATGCTATTGGTATGCTCCGAAATGTTTCATATATCATTGATATATTTTGAAATATTTCATCTACCATTGATATACTTCGAAACATTTCATATGCAATTGATATGCTCCAAAATGCTTCATATGTCATTGATACGTTTCGAAGCATTTCATACACCATTGATATGTTTCTAAATATTTCATTCGCCATTGATATGCTTTAAAATGCTTCCTATGCCACTGATATACTTAGAAATGCTTCCTATGTCATTGATATGTTTCTAATATGCTATTGATACTCGAAATGCTCCTAATGTCAATGATTTACTCCAATTAGTCTTTACTCTCTTGTTAAGAACAAAACATGCTTCAAGTGAGATGACATTGTAATTCTACATTCGTTAAGTGGCTATCTATGAACTTTTGTATCCCTGCCTTATATTTGGTAACTTATTTGTTTTGAAGCTGTCCTTTTTCGCTATGGATATGTCAGTCATGTACTTTATAAATTTTTCAGGATAGCTTATTACTCACGAAAATGTTTAAATTCGGCTGAGGCTTTGGAAATCTAGAAGATTTTTGGGTAAAACTTTAGTGGATGATATGTTTTTATTGTATAAGTACACTTGTCTAATGGAATGTTAATGGTAAATCTGAACTTATGAGTTTTATAAAAGTTTAAATAACCTCTTATGTTTATGATTTTGGAGTGTTAAGTTAATTTGTGTAATGATTTGAACATGTGGTAAACATTGGTTTTTGTGATTATATAGAATACCACACTTGTGGATTTATTAGGTGGTTATTGTCTTGGTAAGTTTGTTTCAGATTTTATGATTCATCGAGTGATATGGTATATGATTTTAAACTGCATGAGTTTTATAAATTATGGAATTATGGATAAGAATGACTCGAGTGTCTTCTTAGTATCCTCAAATGTGTGTTTGAACCCTAGAATGGATTGCATTATTGAATTATAATATTATCGATTTGGGTGGTGTGACACATACGATACAAGAGAATCCATTCCTTTGGAACTATCTATCATCCATTATCATGTGCCTATAATCTCTCATCCATGTATATCCCAAAGACCGTATACCAGGCATGGTGCTATTAAGCCTATACGGTTTCTCCTTGAGTCACACTATAATCGGATTCTCCTTTAGAACTCTTTCTCTCTCAATTTGAATGACTTTGGCCAAGGATTTATTTGAACAAGAATATACATGATATTTCTCTCATGATATTGAGAGTGGATGATCTTCTATCAATACTAAATAGCCCTTATAAGATTGGTTACCATTCCCAATGATCAGTTGTACTAGATCTGAAACTTCCACACTTATATGTCTGATATCAAAGAGTGGAGTACTCATACATAATATCCTTAGTATCTAAAGTCCAAGTACACTACTAGGACGATGTAATCATTGTTTGATAATGAGGTATCATCAACCATTCAGTATTTCGCAAGCGGATCAATTAATAAACTCATTCTCCAATAAGCACCTATACTGTATACCTAGTGTCCCCATATAAGCAGCTATGAGACCAGTTGCCTCCATCATATGGATGGGTGTACAGTACATCAGTTTGTTCGGTTATCTTGATGTCCCTCTCGAGTAACCTATGACTAGGATTAATTAGGGTCTTTGTTTAAAGGTGAATTAGTCTCATTATTATGATCTCATCATGATCTAACTCTCATTGCACAAATCCATTGACATCATAATATATGTATGTATGTATGTATGTATATATATTTTGTGGGTTAGTGTAGCCAGCTAATGCATGCACTGTATGTGTGATGGCTTCAATATCTTCATCAATTTTCATACCTTTATGATCGGAGTCCAACTCTTTTACTTCTGGTTCCTCTCTAATTGGCTCAATCATCAAAAGTTGCCCTTGTTCACATCGGTGCTCCATACTCCACTTTTCATCATAGTACAAAGCCTTTGTTGATCTTTCCTTAAGTTCTTCTTGGGTTAATCTTTGGGTGTCAAGGCTTTGGTTGGGAATACATAGGGCTAGTGGCTTATTGATCATCTGGTTATTGTCACTTTTGTTTCCATGATTTTCCCTGTTGATTTTTTTCTCATGTAGATGTGCGATTGAGATCGCAGCTATCATAGTGCGAGGTTGACGAGTCTTAACTTCACACCGGATCTCTGGAATAAGACCTTCAATAAATGTATCCAAAAGTTATCGTTATAACTAATCTCTAGCTTGATTTGATAATCTTTCAAACCTACTCTGTGTTAGGATCGGAGCGGCACAAAGAGGGGGGGGGGGGAATTAGTGCAGCGGATTAAAACATTGGTTTCAACAATTCTTTCGTACAATAAAAATCGGAATCGGAAGTGCTTAACTTGAAAGCGTATTCGCAAGGTTATGCAGCAAAGGTAATGATGAAATAAAGCAAGTAAGAAGGTTTGCAATAATATAAATAGCAGTAATGAAATGCAAACCAGAGATTACGTCGTTTTTGAAGTGGTTCGGTCAAGTGACTTACATCCACTTGCGAGGCCCCTCTTCGATGAGGCTCCCACCTTCCACTAGCAAATCTCTTGAAAGGGAAGGGTGAATACCCCTCTTACAACTCTTTTACAAGCGGTTCACTCTCTTACAGATTTTCAGCAAGAAAGAAGGAGGTGAACACTAGAAAATTGAAAACAAGACTAGCTAAGACTTTTCTAAGGCCTTTCTCTTAAACAATTGCTGCTCAAAAAGTTGTAATCTCAGCTGAGATTTGAGGGGTATTTATAGGCCTCAAGAGGATTCAAATTTGGGCTCCAAATTTCAATTCTCGTTGGGTTCCCGATGCTGGCTGTGCCACCGCCTGTCAGTGTCAGACGCTGACAGTGCTGGGCGGTACCACCGCCCAGTCTTGCAGTGCCACCGCCAGACCCTTCGGTTCACTTGTTTGGGCTTCAAATTTTGCTCAAACCAAGTCTAATTTTGGGCCCAGTTGGCCCCTAACCAGGATATAGGATTATCTCTTAATCCTAATCCTAATTACAAGTGAACTACATAACAAAAGACATCCTAAGCAATTTTTCAACTGCGAACGTTGAGTCTTGTTCCGACGAGCTTTCCGACGAACTTCTTCCGACGGGCTCCCAGCAAGCTCCCGAACTTTTGATGACTTCAATGAATAGCCGAGCCTTCTCGGTGATCTCCGTGAACCTCCGACGATCTCTTCGGCGAACTTTCGAAAATTTTGACAGGTTCCCGATTTCTTCTCGGTTGGTTCCGGCAGCATCTCCGACGATTCTTCAGACTCTTAAATGTCCATCGAACTTGACTCTGGTATCCTTGCTTTGTATTTTCTGGTTATCGTAGTTAATCCTGCACACTTAACTCAATAATATGGATTAGATCAATTAACCCATCAATTGATTTTATCATCAAAATCCGAGATTCAACAATCTCCCCCTTTTTTATGATGACAATCAATTGATGATGGAGTTAAACATAACTCCCCCTATCTATATGCCATATTATGAGAAGATAAAAACACTTGAATTCCATCCCATTGAATTCAAGCATAAACCGATAAGTTCTAACTGTAGAACTTATCGTTATTCTCATTAAGCATAATGTAAATGCGAAACTTCGATGAAAATCCTTTTCAAGTCGAAAGATAAGAGACAAATTTTACTACGACAGGAGATAAAGATTTTCAACATGAATTTCATGATATACATGTTAGACATGCTTTCAATATGATCAATTGATCTTGCGATATTCTCAAGGATTTTGCAAGGCATATAAGACATTCATTGATCGATCACTTTTCTCAAGGATTTTGCAAGGCATATTCACAAAGATTTTGAAAAGCTTTTGCAATTCATATAAGTCATGCTATTAAAATGATACAAGTCATCACTTTTCTCCCCCTTTGTCATCAACAAAAAGGGAATGAGACTTGAAGCACATTGTTTGTCATACAAAGATTTTATCATTCAAAATTAAGTATGCTAAAATATTTATGCAGAGTTCATCTTAAATGAAAATTCAGCATTCATCTATATTATCAAATCTCTTTGTTTTATAAATAACAAAAGTTGTAGATGTACAAGGAAGAGATTGGGATAAGACAAAAAATATTTCAAGTAGTAACTCTAATAAGTCAAGATCATAATTCGAATACAAATTCATTCAAATTCAATTCGTCGACTTGAAACTCATAATCAAGCCATCAAAATCAATTTAGAGATTCAAAATATCATAAAATCATTATTCTTGATCAGATGGGAGTGGTGTTTGACTCAAGATAGGATAAGAAAATTAAACATGTCATTAGAATCGAAAGAGAAGGATCAGTTCACCGAGGAACGAAGAGAGAATGAAAAACTTTATGGAAAATCCATTCAAACTAGTTTATTGTTTATGGACAATTTAACATACCTAATTCTCTTCTAATGAATTCAAATTGGTCTTCATTCAAGGCTTTTGTAAATATATCTGCTAATTGATGCTTTATGTCAATGAATTCTAGAACAACATCATTGTTAAGGATATGATCACGTATGAAATGATGCCTAACGTCGATGTGCTTAGTTCTAGAGGGCTGAATTGAATTTTTAGTAAGACATATGGCACTAGTATTATCACATTTTATGGGAATGCTTTTAAAGTGAATTCCATAGTCTTCTAATGTATTTTTCATCCAAACAACTTGTGCACAGCATGCACTTGCAGCAATGTATTCGGCTTCCGCCGTAGATAGTGCAACTGAATTTTGTTTCTTAGAAGTCGAAGAAACAAGTGCATGTCCTAAAAATTGGCATGTTCTGGATGTACTTTTTCTATCTATCCTGCATCCGCCAAAATCGGCATCTGCATAAGCTATTAAATCAAATTTTTTAGATTTTGGATACCACAGTCCTAGATTTGGAGTTCCTTTAAGATACCGAAATATTCTTTTAACACTTTTAAGATGAGATAATTTAGGATTTGATTGAAACCTAGCGCAAAGTCCTACACTAAACATAATCTCTGGTCTAGTCGCGGTAAGGTAGAGTAGACTACCAATCATTCCCCTATATGTTTTTTGATCGAAATTTTCACTATTTTCATCCATATCTAACTTAGTCGTAGTACTCATAGGGATGTTTATTGCTTTTTGAATTATCCATGTTAAATCGTTTTAACAATTCTAATGTATATTTAGATTGGTTAAGAAATATACCATCCCTAAGTTGTTTGATTTGTAATCCTAAAAAGAAGGTTAATTCACCTATTAAACTCATTTCAAATTCATGACTCATAGATTTAGCAAATGATTCACATAGTGATTCATCCGAAGAGCCAAAAATAATATCATCAACAAAAATTTGCACAATAAGAAAATTATTTTCAAAATATTTAATAAACAATGTAGTATCAACCTTGCGTTTGGTAAAATTATTTAAAATAAAAAAGGAACTGAGCCTTTCATACCAGGCTCTAGGAGCTTGTTTCAAGCCATAGAGAGCCTTAGTCAATTTGAATACATGATTAGGAAGAAGAGAATTTTCAAATCCGGGAGGTTGTTCGACATATACTTCTTCGGAAATAAAACCATTCAAGAAGGCACTTTTGACATCCATTTGAAATAGTTTAAAATTATTACTACTAGCATAGGCAAGGAGCATCCTTATGGCTTCTTATCGAGCCACGGGAGCGAAGGTTTCTTCGTAATCGATACCTTCTTCTTGGTTGAAACCTTTGGCCACTAATCTAGCCTTGTTTCTAACCACGATACCATTTTCGTCTTGCTTGTTTCTAAAGACCCATTTATTACCAATGACTAAATGGTCACTAGGTCTAGGAACAAACTTTCATACCTTATTCCTCTCAAATTGATTCAATTCCTCTTGCATTGCGATAACCCAAAAATCATCTTTTATGGCCTCGTCAATGCATTTAGGCTCGATTTGAGAAAAGAAGGCGGCGTTGGCACAAAAATTCTTGAAAGAGGAACGAGTTTGAACCCCTTTCGATGTATCCCCTATAATTAGCTCCTTTGGATGAGCATCTATATACTTTCATTCCTTAGGTAAGGAAATTTCGGAAGAAGGTGCATCGAAGTTGCTATTTTGAGGAGGGGGTTCATTTAAATTCAAATTATCAAAACCAAGATCATCATCAAAATCATTTTTCTTTAAATTTGAAACTTCATTAAAAACTACATGAATAGACTTTTCTATTACTAAGGTTCTTTTGTTAAAAACCTGAAAAGCCTTAGAAACGGAAGAGTAACCAAGAAAGATGCCTTCATCGGATTTAGCATCAAATTTTCCTAAGGCATCCCTTTCATTTAAAATAAAGCATTTACAACCGAAAACTTTAAAATAGGAAATATTTGGTTTTTTGTTATTCCATAATTCATAGGGAGTTTTTGATAAGGATGGTCTTATTAGGACTCTTTTCATGATGTAGCAAGCCATATTTACGGCTTCGGCCCAAAAATACTTAGTTCAACTATGTTCATTTAACATAGTTCTTGCCATTTCTTGTAGGTTTCTATTTTTTCTTTCAACTACTCCATTTTGTTGGGGATTTCTCGGAGTGGAGAAGTTGTGATTGTATCCATTAACTTCACAAAAATTTTGAAAGTCACGGTTTAGAAATTCGCCACCATGATCACTCCGAATTTATGAAATCATGAAACCTTTTTCGTTTTGAGTGAGTTTACAAAATCTAGAGAAACACTTGAAACAATCACTTTTGTGAGCTAAGAAATAGGTCCAAGTGTATCTAGTATAGTCATCCACAATTACAAATGCATATTTGCTTCCTCCTAGACTTGTTGTATCAATTGGTCCAAATAAGTCCAAATGAATCAATTGTAATGGTCTAGTGGTGCTATTTGAGTTTTTGATTTGAAACTAGTTTTTATTTGTTTACCAAGTTGACATGCATCGTATACTTTGTCCTTAATAAACTTTATATTTGGAATTCCTCGCACTAATTCTCTAGATGAGATCTTAGATATTAGTTTCATGTTTGCATGGCCTAGTCTCCTATGCCAAAGCCAATCATCATCATTTAAAGCAGAGAAGCCCATTTCATTACTTAGTTCGTCAAGGTTGATGGTGTAGAGATTATTTTGTTTTAATGCAATCATAGTCATGTTATGGTTTGGTTTTTCAATAATACATACATTTGATTCAAATCGAACGATATAACCTTTGCCGCATAATTGACTAACACTCAAGAGATTATGTTTCAATCCATCAACTAGTAAGACATCTTTAATAGAAAATTTTAATTTGTTACCTATGGTTCCCTTGCCAATGATTTTCCCTTGGTTGTTGTCTCTGAAGGTGACGTACCCTTCTTCTTTGCTAGTGAGCATAGAGAAATGAGATGGATCTCTAGTCATATGTCTTGAGCATCCACTATCTAGATACCATCTCTTGCTCCTAGCTTGTGATGGCGTATGTTTCTCTTCTCCGATGGCCATTAGGGCGTATTGAGCAACTTGCTCGGTGTTGGACTCCTCTTCTGCGGACGCGCTTGAATCATCCCACATTGCTTTGAGCGCCTTCTTCTTCGATGTTCTTTTTTTGGCTTGAAGACAATCGTTCTTGTAGTGTCCCGATTTTTTGCATTCATAGCAAATCACTTGGTCCTTCTTTTGTTCAAATTTACTTTTTGTATTATTTTTGAATTTATTCTTTATTAAATATTTTTTAAATTTTTGAGTCAAAAGTGAAATGTCATTGTCGCTGTCCTCATCACTTGATGTTCCTTTTAAGTGGTCTTCTTGTGATTTGAGTGCCATATCCTTCCTGTTCTTTGGAAGGGGGTTCTCGAGCTCGTCATAAGCTTGACATGTCATTTCGTAAGTCATTAGAGACCCAATGACTTCTTCAAGAGGGAATGTTTTAAAGTCTTTGGCCTCTTGAATGGCCGTAACTTTTGGATCCCAACTTTTAGGGAGGGATCTTAAGATTTTAGTTACTAGTTCAAAGTTAGTAAAATCTTTACCAAGAGCTTTGAGTCCATTGATGACATCCGTAAACCGGGTGTACATGTCTCCGATGGACTCACTTGGTTTCATTCGAAAAAGTTCGTGAGAGTGCACAAGGATGTTGATTTTGGTCTCTTTCACTCGGCTAGTGCCTTCATGGGTGACCTCAAGAGTTCTCCAAATATCAAAAGCCGAATCACAAATTGAAACACGATTAAATTCATTTTTGTCTAGTGCACAAAACAAGGCATTCATAGCCCTTGCATTTAAAGCAAAATCCTTCTCCGATTCATTCCATTCGCTCATCGGAAGAGAAGATTTTTGAAATCCGTTTTCAACAATAGTCCAAAGCTTGAAATCCATAGAAATGAGGAAGATCCTCATCCGAGTCTTCCAATATGTGTAATCCGACCCATTAAACATAGGTGAACGTGTGATAGAGTGTCCCTCATGCATGCCGGAGTAAGCCATCTCTCTTGGGTACTAAACCAAATATGAGAGTGAGCCTTGCTCAGATACCAATTGTTAGGATCGGAGCGGCACTAAGAGGGGGGGGGTGAATTAGTGCAGCAGATTAAAACGGTGGTTTCAACAATTCTTTCGTACGATAAAAATCGGAATCGGAAGTGCTTAACTTGAAAGTGTATTCGCAAGGTTGTGCAGCAAAGGTAATGATGAAATAAAGCAAGTAAGAAGGTTTGCAGTAATGTAAATAGTAGTAATGAAATGCAAACCAGAGATTACGCCGTTTTTGAAGTGGTTCGGTTAAGTGACTTACATCCACTTGCGAGGCCCCTCTTCGATGAGGCTCTCACCTTCCACTAGCAAATCTCTTGAAAGGGAAGGGTGAATACCCCTCTTACAACTCTTTTATAAGCGGTTCACTCTCTTACAGATTTTCAGCAAGAAAGAAGGAGGTGAACACTAGCAAATTGAAAACAAGACTAGCTAAGACTTTTCTAAGGCCTTTCTCTTAAACAATTGTTGCTCAAAAAGTTGTAATCTCAGCTGAGATTTGAGGGATATTTATAGGCCTTAAGAGGATTCAAATTTGGGCTCCAAATTTAAATTCTCGTTGGGTTCCCGATGCTGGCGGTGCCGCCGCCTGTTAGTGGCGTTGCCACCGCCTGTTAGTGTCAGACGCTGATAGTGCTGGGCGGTACCACCGCCCAGCTCTCGGGCACTGGGTGGTGCCACCGCCCAGCTCTCGGGTGCTAGGCGGTGCAACCGCCCAGTCTGGCAGTGCCACCGCCAGACCCTTCGGTTCACTTGTTTGGGCTTCAAATTTTGCCCAAACCAAGTCTAATTTTGGGCCCAGTTGGCCCCTAACCAGGATATAGGATTATCTCTTAATCCTAATCCTAATTACAAGTGAACTACATAACAAAACATATCCTAAGCAAATTTTCAATCGCGAACGTCGAGTCTTGTTCCTGCGAGCTTTCCGACGAACTTCTTCCGACGGGCTCCCAGCAAGCTCCCGAACTTGTGATGACTTTAATGAGTAGCCGAGCCTTCTCGGTGATCTCCGTGAACCTCCGACGATCTCTTCGGCGAACTTTCGAAAATTCCGACACGTTCCCGATTTCTTCTCGGTTGGTTCCGGCAACATCTCCGACGATTCTTCGGACTCTTAAAAGTCCATCGAACTTGACTCCGGTATCCTTGCTTTGTGTTTTCTAGTTATCGTAGTTAATCCTGCACACTTAACTCAATAATATGGATTAGATCAATTAACCCATCAATTGATTTTATCATCAAAATCCGAGATTCAACACTTTGATATTCCAACACTGTAGAAGTCTGACAAATTTTTGAGAGCTGTCCATCCACCTTCATGTATGAGTAGATTATGTCACAATCTTGGGGCCCTTTTCTAGTATTTCTAGATCTGTGCAATATAGAACTTGAGCTTCCACCTTGTTGAAATTTACTAAGGCTCCCTAGTAAGTCCTTTTTGAAATCATTAAGTACTTCATGTAACCGATTCCCAATTATAATTTCCAATGCTTCCATTTATGCTTTCACTGAGTTATCGGTGGCCATTTCGTAAGACTTCAAATCTGTAATCTCGAATCTTATTTTTGATGTTGGTCAAGGGCATCAATCACTGCCCTATTCGGTGCTACTGTTGTGATGCAGTCGATGGAAACACTATGGGAATGAAGGGTTGCTGCGAGGATGTGGGGATGTAGCTACAATCGCCGCGTGGGAGGCAGCGATACTTGTTGTGGTCGCTGCGTAGAGAGATCGCTGTTGCTGAGGGCTTGGAGGCAACGATGGTGGTGCGGCTGGGGCAGCACCGCCAAGGGTTGACCGCTGCGATGGTTGCGACGACACAGATGGAAGGCAACGTTGCTCTGTTTCTGTCACACTGCGGAAGGAGGCGCTGGTGAGAGGCAAGAATGCTTGTTACAGTTGCTACGTGGATGGATCGCTGCTGTTGAGGGCTGGGAGGCAGCGATGGTGGTGTGGTTGGGGACAGCGCCAGTAAGGACTCGCTGCTGCGGTGGTTGCGATGGAGGAAGAGTTGCTACCCTATGTTTTTGTCACTGTATGAGATGAGAGCGTCGAGGCTGAAAGGCGACGGTTGTGACTGCTGTGACCCAAGGAAGCAATCGCCAAGCAGCCGGGTTGAGGCTGCGGTGATGGCAACCAACAACTGCAGCAGCAGAGACAGAACATGAGGGAGGTGGCGTTGAAGCGGCCGGGGTTGAGGCTGCAGTGGTGGCAACCGGCGGCAGCGGCAAAGATGCAAGCAAGGGGGCTGCAGCAACAGTGCAGATCAAGGGGGTTGAGGTGAAGGCTGCGGTGGCTGGCAGCAACAGTCGTTGCTGGCTGGAGCACAGCGGCGGCGGTGGAGAAGGAGGCAGTGAGGGTCGTGGCGGGCTGGGCGGCGAGTGGCGTCATCGCTGGCTGGGCAGCAGTGGCGACGGTGGTGGCAACCGGCGTTCGCAAAAGCAAGGGGATCCGCGACTTCTGCAGCAAGGGGACCCGCGATTGCGACGGTGGTAACTGCCCTGTTTCAGTCACCACGGATGCAGAGCAAGGGGGAGCAGTGGCTGGGAAGTGAGCGGGAGCAACGGCTAGGAGGCGAGCGGTGGTTGTCGCACAGAAGAGCAGTGGCTGGAAGGCGACGGCGACGGCGACGGCGCTCAAGGTGACGGCGGCGGCTGGAAACAAGGGCAGCAGATGTGAGTTGCCCGTGATTGCCCTGTTTCAGTTACAAAAGATGCATAGCTAGGAGGATTGGCTGCTGGGAGGCGTGCGGCGGTCATCACACAGTGGCCTGCAGTGGTGATGGGTCGGCTGGGCGGCGACGATGCTGGAGGGGAAGAGGAGTGATGGAGGCGGCGCGGCTGGTGGAGGCACGGCTGCGATCGACGAGGGGCTACGGCGACAGAGGAACTCTATTTCTACAACCGTTGCAACGAGGGGCTGCGGCAATAGGCTGCTGCGGCTGCGACCCAAGGGGGGGCACGGCTAGGGTTGCGGTGGAGAGGCAGCGGTGGTGGCGCGGCTGGGAGCAGTGTCACCAACGATCACCAAGGAGGAGAGTCGATCGGCTGCGCTGTGACGCAAGGGGAGGCGGGTGGCGGTAGTAGGGCTGGGATGGACGCTGGCAGCGTTGTCTTCTGGCTAGGGAACAACGGCGGTGGTGGTCGCCGGCCGGGAAGCGGGGCGATGGTGGGCGCTGGCCGGAGAGCAGCAGCGCCGGGTGGGCTGGCCGGAAGCACGGGACGCAGGGGTGGCTGCGGCTTCTTCTTCCTCTCGTGTTTTTTCTTTTCTTTTTTTCTTCTTTTTTTTTTTTTTGAACGAAATGAGGCAGCGAGGAGGTCGAGCGGTGGTCGAAGGTCGCTGGCCAGGGAAACAACGATAACGGTGAAGAAAGAGTTGTCCCAAGGATTGTTGCTCTGATACCAAATGATAAGACCCTAAAGTCCATCATGACTTGAACTCTAAGAATAAATAAATATTAGATAAACCTCTACTTGACTCAAAGTGAACCAAACCGACTCAATAAACAAATGGACTAAACATACTCAATAAACATTATTCAAAAGCTCAGAAAAGGGGTCCTAACAGAGGCTAAAGAAGAATAACACAAAGTGGGATGAATCGAGCTCCTCTAAAGATGAGGAGAAAATCAAGAAAGGCGAGGTGACAAACTACGCCTTAACCGCTTTCATTATGAGGTAATCGAAATCCCCTAATTTATTTTGAAATTACTTGATGCTTTCATGAAGTATTTTCTTTTTTAGTTTAGAATTAATTTTCTTAAAAATTACATGTTTAAAAATAAAAATACAAGAATTATGATCATGCTAGTAATTTCAAAAATGATAATATTGCATATTTTATAATAAACAAACAAAATGATTTTGATTGAAAATATGAATCATTGTTAAGAAGTAATAATGTTTGACATGTTGATTTCCATTGTTATTTCTTGATTTTTAATAAAATCATGTTTGATTTGAAGTAATGCATAAAGTTGTAATGAAAATATTGAAATTTCGATACCATGATTTGACGATTTTGTGCATGAGATTTTAAAGTTATACATGATAAATTTTGTGGTTTATTGATCTCGATGGTTTTTATGATGAAATTCATTTTTTGATCCTAAACATTGATGCATGTTTTCATAAATGAAAAAGGCATGCTTCTATGAAATAAATCATATAAATTAAAATGGCTAAATAGAGAAAAGTATGTTTCTTGAAAATTATTTTTCTCTATCTTATTGACTGTGATGAATATATTTGATCATCTTTTTATGAATTTCTTGAAAATGATTTTGATTTGATAATTTAAATTTTTATCCTAATTATGATCTTGGTTTATTGGAATTACGTGAGATCTTCTTTATGAATCAAAATATTATATCTCCTACGTTTCCTTTTACCATTTCCTAAAGAGGAGATCTATAAAACTAACCATGATCTTGATAATTATGTTTTGAATCTTTATGTAAATCAAGATCATTCAACATGACTTCTTGCATTTTATTAAAGAAATTATTTAAATGAATCATGTCTTTTTGTATTTATACGATCCTTGAGATTTTATCATTTATGACATGATTGTTGAATCTCGGATTTTGATGATGAAGTCAATTGTCATTTGTTATCTAATCTATGTGTTGAGATAAGTGTGCAGGATTAACTACGATGAAAGTCAGACAAGCAGTAGGAGTTGCACCGGAGTCAAGATCATGATCACGTTGGGAGTTCGAGAGTTCGACGGAAGTTCGGACGGTCGTCGGAGGTTCTCATGAGAACAGATCCGAGAAGTCCGAAGCTTGTTGCCGGCTCGCCGAACTCGCCAAGTGGATCGCCGCGAAAGTCCAGGAGTTTGCGGATGTCCGCAGAAGAATCACCGAGGGTTCATCGGATGATCGACGGAAGTTCACTGAAACTTCGCCGGAAGAAGCGATTGACGATCGGAGCAAAGCTGCAGAAGTTGTCTTAGATTTAATCATAGTTAGCACATTGATTAAGCTTGAAAATGGGAGGTGATCCCATTAGCTTAATCTTGGGGCAATTGGCTCTGAAAAGATTGAAATTGGGCGAATGGAGTTAACCATTCGGACCCTTCGATTGCACCAGTGCAACCAACCGCCAGGCCGAGGGTGCAACCGCCGGCTGTGTCTCTCCCAACGAGACCGAAGCGGTGCAACCGCCCCAGCCAGGAGGTGCAACCGCCCAGAGCTCAGATCTTGAGAGCTAGATCGCGGTGCAACCTCCCCGACAGAGGTAGCACCGCCTGGGCTCGGCCTTCGAAGCAGTAAAGAGGTGCAACCGCCTCAGTCAAGAGGTGGCACCGCCTGGGGCTCGATCTTGAGAGCACTCGGTGGTGCAACCGCCCACGACAGAGAGGTGCAACCGCTTGGGCTCGGGCCTCGAAGAACTCGCCAAAAGGTGCAACCTCTCCAAATCAAGAGGTGTAATCACCGATCCCGGAATTCCGGGATTTGATCGCTTTTGAGCTCCAAATTTGAACTAGGTTGGGGCCTATAAATACCCCACCCATTCAGCACTGAAAAGATACAGATCCACACCGAATTCTTGATCTTTTCAGTGATTCTAAGAGCTCAAATTTGTGTAAAGTCCTAAAGTTCTCCTCTTTCTGTTCTTCAAGTCTTGAGTTGTAAAGAGAGGAGAGAAAGGATCTGTAAGGGTTGTCTCCTGAGCCCATAAAAGGAGAGAAACTGTAAAAGGGCAGTTGGCCTTCGCCCATTGAAGGAAGGCAGCTTGTTGACATCGGTGACCTCGTCGGAGGAGGAAGCCAAAAGTGGAGTAGGTCAAGACTGACCGAACCACTCTAAATCTCTGGTTTACTTTTACTTGAGCACTTTATCATTACTGCAAACCTCCTGCATAGCTACTGCCCTCTGTGCTTTTACGAACGAGTCTCTAAACTCTGATCTTTCCGAATCTGCATTCAGACGTAAATCGGTGTCTTCATACGATCTTTACGTTGCAGTTTACGCTTATGTTTTGATTCCATTTATAACTGCAAATTGCCTTCTACGTATTCATAAAACGCTTTTCAAAGTTCAAAACTACGTTTAGACGTAAAATTACGCTTTGACGTAAAACTGCGTTTAGACGTAAAACAACATTTAGACGTAAAACTACGTTTAGACGTAAAACTGCGTTTAGACGCAAAACTGTGTTCAGACGCAAAACTACGTTTAGACGTAAAACTGCGTTTAGACGTAAAACTACGTTTAGACGCAAAATTGCGTTTAGACGTAAAACTGCATTTAGACGTAAATCGGCTTTCCTCGTACAATCATCAGATTTCAGTTTACGTTTACATCTTGATTTCAACTGCATACTGCCTTCTGCGATTTTACAAACGAGTTTCAAAGTTTAGACGTAAATCTGTGTTTAGACGTAAATTTGCGTTTAGACGTAAATCTACGTTTAGACGTAAATCTGTTTTTGCATATTACTTTTTGAGCTGTACAATAGCAGCACACTGTCTTTATACTTCTGTCTAAACAAGTGATTTACGAATCGACACTTAGACGTAAATCTGTTTCTTCGTACGAACATCGGATTTCAGTTTGCGTCGATATTCTGGTTTTCATCATTGCTGCAAACTGCCCGCATAGATTGATTGAAACCTTGCTTAGTATCAACTCTCATACAGAGTTGTCCTTATCATTCAAACGCAGCTTTCGGTTTTAATCGCAGAAAGTTTTCCGCTGCACTAATTCACCCCCCCCCCCTCTTAGTGCTCTCGATCCTAACAATTGGTATCAGAGCAAGGTTAACTCTCTAACGGATTAAAACCCAAGAGAGATGGCGTACGCCGGAAACCAAGAGGGGCATTCTATTACACGTCCACCCATGTTTAGTGGAACGGACTACACCTACTGGAAGACCCGAATGAGGATCTTTCTTATCTCTATGGATTTTGAACTGTGGAACCTTGTTGAAAACGGATTTTCAAAGTCTTCTCTTCCAATGATCGATTGGAATGAATTGGAAAAGAAGGCTTTCGCTCATAATGCAAAGGCTATGAATGCCTTATTTTACGCGCTTGATAAAAACGAGTTTAATCGTGTTTCAACTTGCGAAACTGCATTTGATATTTAGCACACACTTGAAGTGACCCACGAGGGCACAAGTAGAGTGAAAGAGTCAAAAATCAATCTGTTGCTGCATTCTTTTGAACTTTTCCGAATGAAACTGAGTGAAACCATTGGCGACATGTTTACCCGTTTCACGGATGTCGTCAACGGTCTAAAAGGACTCGAAAAAAGTTTTTCGGATTTTGAACTCGTAAATAAGATACTAAGATCTCTTCCTAAAAGTTGGGATCCTAAAGTCACTGCTATTCAAGAGGCAAAAGATCTCAAGCAACTTCCCTCTTGAAGAACTAATCGGGTCATTAATGACCTACTGAAATGACTTGCAAAAGCTCATGAAGAGCAAGAAGACATCCTTCCAAAGAACAGGAAGGATATGTCACTTAAAACTTCTGAATGCCACTTGAGAGAAAACTCAAGTGATGAGGGACTATGATGATGACTTGGCACTTTTAACAAGAAAGTTTAAAAAAATTCTTCAAAAGAAAAAAGTTTAAGAATGATGCTAAAAATAAACTTGAACCCAAGAAGGACCAAGTGATCTGCTATGAATGTAAAAAAAAGCCAGACACTACAAGAGTGATTGTCCCCAAGTCAAAAGAAGAACATCAAAGAAGAAGGCTCTTCAAGCAACATGGGATGACTCAAAGCGCGATCTCAAGAAGAGGAGTCCAACTCCAAAGCAAGTTGCTCATTACGCCTAATGGCCATTGGAGAGGAGGTAACAAATTTATTAGATGCTGATTTATCTTTCGATGAATTATTAAATGCCTTCCATGATTTATTTGATGAATGCAAGATTATCAATAGAAAATACAAATTGCTAAAAAAAAGGAACATGATAGTCTTACTTGTGATTTTAATAAGTTAAAAATTGTATATCATGATAGTTTAAATTCATGTATCAAATGTCATGATCTAGAAACTTGTCAAAAAAGAAAACTTGCTACTTAAGGACACCTTGAAGAAATTCGAGGTTGGCGAAAAAGTCATTAAACATGATCCTTACAAACAAGGGTCATGTTACCAAAAGAAGTGGGATTGGATTTGTGAGGAGTCCTCACCAAAATCCAACTACCTTCGTGAAAAGGCCCCATCTTACATGTTAGACATCAAAGCAAATGCAACTTTTTTGTTGTAAGTTCTACACAGGACACATTATTGTCCATTCAGGAAATTTAGTCCAAACAAATTGATTTGGGTTCCTAAAGGAACCATGATAAATTCTATGCAACATGATAGAAAATTTAGATCTATTAGTGAGGCACCCAAGAGCAAATGGGTACCTAAAAATCGTCCCTTCCTATAAAAACATTAAAACCTTAGGCTGGAGCAAGAATTAATGTTCTGCTCTTTGATTCTCGACAGTCATGACCCAAACGCAATTTGGACATAGCCTAATGTGACTTTTCAAAATCTCAAACATATATACGACATTGGGAGTATGCACGTTAAAAGTTCTATCTTGATCGTACAAGCATCTTTGCCTTGAAACGCACACGTAATCATTTAAGCAACGTTAATTGCTCTGAATAAAAACTCTCCTCAAGACAAAACCTCCCTGATCAAATCACAATTAGGTGTTCACTGCCTACAAGTGGTGGCACCTCTCGAGCCAGCGGTGGCACCTCTCCAGCCAGCGGTGGCACCTCCAACCATCACGAGTTGCCAGCTGTTGCACCGCCCGGCCCAAAGGAGGTGCAACCGCCAACTCTGCCTGCCTTTTACCCACGCTAGGGCCGGCGGTGAAACCGACCCCAACTCACCTCCCTTTCATTCTCTACTCCTCCAAGCCTCCTCCATCCTTATTTCACCCCGTTTAGCTTCCCAAATACCTCCCATTTCAGAGCAAAACATCAAGAATCGCTCCCTATTTTGAAGATTTCACTAAGGTATTCTCTAAGAACCTCTAAAATTCTGTTTTGTTCTTCATTTACTCTTGTTCAACTTTATCCCTCTAAACAGCAGTAGTTATGGGTTCTAGAAGATCCTCAAGGGACAAGGGAAAGAGGAGATTAGTAGAAGAATTTGATCTTACCCTTTTTGATTCCAAAAACCATGCTGAAAAATTTCTCTCTTTCGAACTAAGAAGCATCAATAAGGGAAAATACGTAGATCTGAATGAACTAAGAGACGTAGAGACTATCCAATGGTTTGCAAACCTAAATCTACTTCCAATCTTGCAGATCAACGAACCCATCTATCCTAGGCTAGTTAGATTGTTTTACAATAACATGCAAATAGATGATGAAGAAAGAATGTCCACCTATCTTTTAGGACAACACATCTCAATCACTGATAGATTCATTTGTGATATGATAGGCATTCCCATGAAAAGCATAGGACTTTACTTTAGAGGATTATGGGATGAAGAAACTATTGAAACATCCTATGTTGAAGCCTTAGGAACAATCTTTGCCAATCCTAATATAGAATTTGTTCCTAAAAGTTGTGAACATCTACTACCTTTTAACACTAAGATACTTCATCATATCATGACTAGTATAATTCTTCCTAAACAATACCATCATGATGAAGTGAGTCAATTAGAATTAGGAATTATGTACTTAATCATGAAAAGACGTGACATTTGTCTTGGCTATCTTATCCAGCAAAACATGTTAGAATAATTAAAGCTTACGACATTCAAATTGAAGCAAAAAAGTGGAGCAAAACATGTTTTGATAGGCCCCAATGGCTTCAAAATTGGAGCAAAAAAGTGTCAAATCCATGGATTTTGGGTACTAGCGGTACCACCACTATTACTGGGCGGTACTACCGCCACTGGTCTAACAACGGGTGGTACCACCGCCTGATAGGGGCGGTACCACCATTGGCAGCATTCATTGTTGGTGTTACCACCGCTCAGTCTAGGTGGTACCACCAGCTAGATAACCTAGGGCACTGCTTTCCAGGTGGTGCCACCATCGGCCATGTTTTTAGGGGCTTAATGGGCTACTCAATTTGACCCAATTCAGCCCCTATTAAGGGCCTAGTTGGCCCCTAATTAAGTTAGTTGGATTACCTCCCAATTATAATTTAATTTACAATCTAACTATGATAAGTAAGACATAATCATAGCACTTCTTGTTCCGGTGCGTCAATTGCTCTTCCGACGAGCTTCCGGCGAACATCCGACAAACTCTCGGCAATGTTCCAGTGGAATCCCAGTAAGCTCCTAGACTTTACAATGATCTTCTTGGCGAGTTCCGATGAGCTTCTTTGGCAAGCTAATGGACTTCTCGGTTGGTTCCAACAGAACTTCCGACGAACGTCCGGACTTCCGATGAACTCTCGAACTCCCAATGAGACGATCTTGACTTCAGCACAATACTTGCTTTATGTCTTATTGCTATCGTAGTTAATCCTGCACACTTTTCTCAACATATAGATTAGATCAAACAATTTATAATTGACTTCATCATCAAAATCTGAGATTCAACAATATTTCTATGATTTGGTCTCCTAATATGACATGCCACACGTATACATATTTAATATATATCTACATCGCATATATATATATATATATATATATATATATATATATATATATATATATATATATATATATATATATATATATATATTTATACATATCTAGTAGGTGTATAAGAAATCACACCAGATAATCATAGACCACAGCCTAATATGATCAAGCTAGAGCCAGTGGTCCTAATCACTTACATCAAGATCTATGTGTTTAGTGGTGCATCTCCATGCATCGCGATCGTCTGTTTCGTGGGTCCCGCTATCGCTTCGACGCTCCCGCTACGTCTCCTTGTATGATTACAACTTAATCATAGGCACATAGGCCCGACAATAAACAAGAAATATAATAGAGGCTTGCAGGCCGTAATTATTATTAGGAAAAGAGTCGACACTAAGAGGGAGGGGTGAATTAGTGCAGTGGTAAAAATTACGTCGGTTTGAAAAACCTTCATACGATAAAATCTGATTTCGACTAAAATCTTCTCAGAAATATCTTAAAATTGAAAGCATATGGAAGTGTAGTTGATATAAAGCAAGGAAGGTAGTTTATAGTTAAGATAAATAGCAAAATATAAATCCAAACTGATTTATAGTGGTTCGATCATCGTGACCTATATCCACTCCTCTGATTCCTCTTTTGTCGAGGCCACTAGCATCCACTATCGATCTTCCTTTAATAGGCAAAGATCAACCTCCTTCTTACACCCCTCTTCTCCTTTTACCAAGTTTAGGAGACAACCCTTACAAGCACTCACTCCTCTCTCAAACTATTCTAACACTTAGACTAGAAGAGAAGGATTCTCACAAGAGATTACAACATCGTTTTTCCCTCTTTAAATTCTTTATGCTTGTGTAGTTTAACCAGGGATGAGAGGGGTATTTATAGGCCTCAAGTTGATTCAAACTTGGAGCCAAAAAAATCTTATCCTGGGTTTCCTGGGTATGGGCGGTACCACCGCCAGTGTCAGTTTGACACTAACACTGCATTGCGTGGTACCACCGCCTAGCTCCCTACCACTAGGTGGTACCACCACCTAGCACCCTGCTAGGGGCAATTCCATCACCAAAACTGGCGGTACCACCACTTGACATAGTCTCGGAGACTGTGCCATGATGGTGTCAACTCTTGGGGCATTGTTTGGGCCTTTCATTAAGCCCAACACAATTCTTACATGGGCCCAACTGGCCCATAATTGGGTTAGCCCAATTTTAATCTCAATTACATGCTAACTATTAAATATAAGACATTTACTAAGCTAAAAAAGTATGTAAGTCTAGTTTCTTCCGACGAGCTTCCGACGAACTTCCGGCGAACTTTCGATGATCTCTCGGCAATGTTTCAACGGACTCTCGGTAATTTCAATGGACTTCACAATGATCTTCTTGGTGAGTTATGATGAGCTTCTCTAGCAAGCTTTGAGACTTCTCAGCTGGTTCTTGTAGAACTTTTGACGAACGTTCGGACTTCCGACGAACTCTCGAACTCTCAACGAAATCGCGTTCTTGACTCCGGGACTTAATTTTGCTTTATGCCTTGCTATCATGGTTAAAATTACACAGTTAAAAACACACTTCGATCTAGACAATTATTACTAAGCTTGAATCATATTGTACGACATGTTATTGGTCTATCGACGCTTCGTCTGATTCTTCGACGCATCTTCCTCTCTTGTGGCCTATTGCTCAATCGGCCAATTGACTCCGCAACTCCAATATCCTTGAATTAATATTCGCTCTTCTTAGCCCGATGCCCAAATCCATGGCCCGAAGCCTTCTGTCGATACGTCGATCGATCTTCCAACTCAACATCCAATCTTCTAACATTTTTCTCCAGCCCAACATGATTCTTCACGCTTTAAATGTCTCTCCCTGATCGAAGCATCCTGTGTCACTCAAAACGTAGATCAAATCATAAACACTTATCAATTGGTTTCATCATCAAAATACGAGATTCAACAATAATAATAATCATAAGTACACACATCACACGGCCCATTATCATCCGTCCACATATCATACATCACATATATAAATCATCATCATGTAGGACTACTAGATAAAAATAATAATCAATTAAACTTTTTAATTAATTAATAGTTTCTGAAATCAACGATATTTAGGGAATTTTCTAAATTTTGAGGGGTTTTTTCATGATTTAGGAAAAAGGATAGAATCTAGAATTTTTAAAATTTCGAGGGGCAAAACTCTCTTTTGTCCTAAAATCCTAATGCCCTTCTCCCTCACACCTGCTGCTGCCGCCACCACCACCCAGCCAATAGCAGCATGTGCGGTGGGATGTGGGGGCACTACCCCTACTTGCGGGCGGCACCGCCACTATAGTTGGGGTCACCCGCAAGCGGGTGCCCCTACGGGCGGTTTTTCCCATGGGGTTGTTCTTGCAACCGCCACCCCTGGGGGATGATCGCTCGTGGGCGAGCGGCACTGGCTGCTTGCGGGTAAGCATCACTGTGGGCGTTGTGCCCATAGGCAGTGACTGCGGGTGCCCATGATGCCCCTTGCGCACCGTATGCAGCTCTACCTACGGGCGATCAACCGCCTACAGCTGCAACTTTGCACAGCAACGGATGCTACGCGTAGGTAGCCTTCATGTACAAGGATGGCAGGCTGCCATCTTTAGTGTAGTAAGGGCAGCAATAGTTGCTGCCCTTCCTCACCTATTAAATAAACAATTTTGACATCAAAAGCATTACACAAACACAACTCACGTAGTTCAAAACTAATCTTTTGCACGAACAACCTGGCTTTGATACCACTGTTGGGAAATCTTTGGGGGCGACATCACATGCGCAGTAGAAGAACAGAAAACAAAATCCCTTATTCCCAAAGAGATGTTCGTCGTTATGCAAAAATTGGTATGCAAAATTCATAAAATAGAAAACTATGTATAGTAAAGATTGTGTTACTTAGGGAGATCTTATATCCCCGAATCCTTGCAGATTTCTAGGAGAGGGTGAAGGAGGTCAAGCGTCCTCCTTTCTAACGATGGATGATCCACATAATAGGACTATGACGACGTTGACACTGGAGTGTCTAATTTACTAAACCTTGATTATGATATGGTATTTATTTTAGCCAACGATGATGCCTCATAATCTTTAACTCAGCCCACTCAAATATGATAGCACATCAGCATATTCCCTACACAAAGTTAAAGCTGTTTTAAGGTGCTTTTCTTCATGACAAAGGAATGCATTAAAAGAGTTGGTTAGTAGCCGTGAACATTATTAGGATCAAGAGCACTAAGAGGAGGGGGGTTGAATTAGTGCAGTGGAAAACTTTCTGCGATTAAAACGAAACTGCGTTCGAACGATAAAAATGATTTCTATTTGAAAGCCAATTTTAAGATTACTTTAACTTAAGATCAAGCAAGATGATGTTAAAGTCAATCTATAAAGGCAGTTTGCAGTTATGATGAAAACCAGAATATAAGCGCAAACTGAAATATGACGTTCGTACGAAGAAACTGATTTACGTCTAAATGCTGATTCGTAAATCACTTGATTAGCGAGATGCTGTTTAAGCAAGGGTATAAAGGCAGTTTGCAGTTATGGTAAAAATCAAAACGTAAACGTAATCTAAAATATGATGATCGTACAAAAAAGCAGATTTACGTCTAACCGCTGATTCGGAAAGTGCAAAGCTTGAAACCCGATCGTATATGCGCAGAAAGCAGTAAGCTTCAGAGGAGATTTGCAGTAAAGATAATATGCTTAAAGTAAATGCAAACCAAGATTTAGAGTGGTTCAGTCAATCTTGACCTACTCCACTTTTGGCTTCCTCCACCGACGAGGTCACTGACGTCAACTAGAGGCCTTCCTTCTATAGGCGAAGGCCTACCACCCTTTTACAGTTTCACTCCTTTTGACGGGCTTAGGAGACAACCCTTACAGAAATTTTTGTTGAATCTCGGATTTTGATGATAAAATCAATTGATGGGTTATTTGATCTAATCCATATTATTGAGTTAAGTGTGTAGGATTAACTACGATAAACAGAAAACACAAAGCAAGAATACCGGAGTCGAGTTCGATGAACGTTTAAGAGTTCAATAAATCGTCGGAGATGCTGCCGGAACCAACCGAGAAGAAATCGGGAACCTGTTGGAAGTTCACCGAAGAGATCGTCGGAGGTTCGCAGAGATCACCGAGAAGTCTCAGCTACTCTTTAAAGTAATCACAAGTTCGGGAGCGTGCTTGGACCCCGTCGAAGGAAGTTCGTCGGAAAGCTCGTCGGAACAAAACTTGACGTTCGCGGTTAATAAATTGCTTAAGATGTGTTTTGTTATGTAGTTCACTTGTAATTAGGATTAGGATTAAGAAGATAAGCCTATATCCTGGTTAGGGGCCAACTGGGGCCAAAGTCAGATTTGGTTTGGGCTAAAAGAAAGCCAAACCAAGTGAACCGGAGAGCCAGGCGGTGGCACCGCCCAGCACCCGAACGCTGGGCGGTGGCACCGCTTGGCTGGGCGGTGGCACCGCCAGCATCGGGAACCCAAAGAGGATTTGAATTTTGGAGCCCAAATTTTGGAGCCCAAATTTGAATCCTCTTGAGGCCTATAAATACCCCTCAAATCTCAGCTGAGATTACAACCTTTTGAGCAGCAAGAGTTTGAGAGAAAGATCTTAGAAAAGTGTTAGCTTGCTTTCTTTTCAATTTGCTAGTGTTCACCTCATCTCTTCTCGAAAATCTGTAAGAGAGTGAACCGCTTGTAAAGAGTTGTAAGAGGGGTATTTACCCTTCCATTTCAATAAGCTTGCTAGTGGAAGGTGGGAGCCTCATCGAAGAGGGGCCTCGCAAGTGGAGTAGGTCATTTGACCGAACCACTCTAAAATCGGCGTGATCTGTGGTTTGCGTTTCATTATTGTTATTTATATTATTGCAAATCTTCTTATATGCTCTAGTTCCTTATTACTTTTGCTGCGCATATTTAAGAATACGCTTTCAAGATTAAACTTGTCAAGTTCCGCTCTCTTCATACGAAAGATTTTTTTTTTAAAACCGAAGTTTTTATCCGCTGCACTAATTCACCCCCCCTCTTAGTGCTGCTCCGATCCTAACAATTGGTATCAGAGCAAGGTTATCTCTCATATTTGGTTTAATACCCAAGAGAGATGGCTTACTCCGGCATGCAAGAGGGCCATTCTATCACTCGTCCACCTATGTTTAATGGGTCGGATTACACGTATTGGAAGACTCGGATGAGGATCTTCCTTATTTCTATGGATTTCGAGCTTTGGACTATTGTTGAAAACGGATTTCAAAAATCTTCTCTTCCGATGAGCGAATGGAATGAATTGGAGAAGAAGGTTTTTGCTTTAAATGCAAAGGCTATGAATGCCTTGTTTTGTGCACTAGACAAAAACGAATTTAATCATGTTTCAATTTGTGATTCGGCTTTTGATATTTGGAGAACTCTTGAGGTCACTCATGAAGGCACTAGCCGAGTGAAAGAGTCCAAAATCAACATTCTTGTGCACTCTTACGAACTTTTCCGAATGAAACCAAGTGAGTCCATCGGAGACATGTACACCCGGATTACGGATGTCATCAATGGACTCAAAGCTCTTGGTAAAGATTTTACTAACTTTGAACTAGTAACTAAAATCTTAAGATCCCTCCCTAAAAGTTGGGATCCAAAAGTTACGGCCATTCAAGAGGCCAAAGACCTTCAAACATTCCCTCTTGAAGAACTCATTGGGTCTCTAATGACCTACGAAATGACATGTCAAGCTCATGATGAGCTCGAGAACCCCCTTCCAAAGAACAGGAAGGATATGACACTTAAATCACAAGAAGACCACTTGAAAGGAACATCAAGTGATGAGGACAGTGACAATGACATTGCACTTTTGACTCAAAAATTCAAAAAATATTTAAGGAAGAACAAATTTAAAAATAATACAAAAAATAAATTTGAACAAAAGAAGGACCAAGTGATTTGCTATGAATGCAAAAAACCGGGACACTACAAGAACGATTGCCCTCAAGCCAAAAAGAGAACACCAAAGAAGAAGGCGCTCAAGGCAACATGGGATGACTCAAGCACATCCGAAGAAGAGGAGTCCAACACCGAGCAAGTTGCTCACTACGCCCTAATGGCCTTCGAAGAAGAGGTAACGGATTTAATTAATGCAGATTTACCTTATCATGATTTATTAAATGCCTTCCATGAGTTATTTGATGAATGTAAGACAATTAGTAGAAAATACAAATTGCTAAGAAAGGAGCATGATAGTCTTACGTGTGCTTTTGATAAATTAAAAACTGAATATCATGATTGTCTAGCTCCATGTGTTAAATGCCATGATTTAGAAACTCTCCAAAATGAGAACTTAGTACTTAAGGACACCTTGACGAAATTTGAGGTCGGTAGCAAGTCCTTAAACATGATCCTTACAAATAAGGGTCACCTTCCTAAAAGGAGTGGAATCGGATTTGTGAGAAGTACTCACCAAAATCCAACCACCTTCGTTAAAGGTCCTATCTTACATGTTCAACATCAAAGCAATTGCAACTTTTGTTGCAAATATGGACATATAACTTACCAATGTCCATTCAAGAAAATTAGTCCGAACAAATTGATTTGGGTTCCTAAAGGAACCATGATCAAGTCTATGCAACATGATAAACAAGTTAGATTAGTTTTGAGGCACCCAAAAGTAAATGGGTACCTAAAAAATAATTCCTTCTCAGTAAAACATACACCATCACATGCTAGGAGCAAGAGATGGTATCTTGATAGTGGATGCTCAAGGCATATGACCGGAGATCCATCCCAATTCACCAAGCTTACTAGCATGGATGGAAGGCTATGTCACCTTCGAGACAACAACAAAGGCAAAATCATTGGCAAGGGAACCATAGGTAACAAATCAAGTTTTTCCATTGATGATGTGTTACTAGTTGATGAATTAAAACATAATCTATTGAGCATTAGTCAATTATGCGATAAAGGTTATATCGTTAGATTTGAATCAAATATGTGCATTATTGAAAAACCAAATCATAACGTGACTATGATTGCTTTAAAACAAAATAATGTCTATACCATCAATCTTGATGAACTAAGTAATGAAATGTGTTTCTCCATATAAATGATGATGCTTGGCTTTGGCATAGGAGATTAGGCCATGCAAGCATGAAAACAATATCTAAAATCTCATCTCAAGAATTAGTACGAGGATTCCGAATATAAAGTTTATTAAAGATAAGGTATGTGATGCATGTCAACTAGGGAAACAAATAAAAAAAAAGCTTCAAAACAAAAAAATCAAATTAGCACCACTAGACCGTTACAATTGATCCATTTGGACTTATTTGGACCAATTGATACAACAAGTCTAGGTGGAAGCAAATATGCTTTTGTGATTGTGGATGACTACTCTAGATACACTTGGACCTATTTCTTAGCTCACAAAAGTGATTGTTTCAAGTGTTTCTCTAAATTTTGTAAACTCACTCAAAACGAAAAAGGTTCATGATTTCATCAATTCGAGTGATCATGGTGGCTAATTTCAAAACCATGACTTCCAAAATTTTTGTTAAGTAAATGGATACAATCATAACTTCTTCACTCCGAGAAATCCCCAACAAAATGGAGTAGTTGAAAGAAAAATAGAAACCTACAAGAAATGGCAAGAACTATGTTAAACGAACATAGTTTACCTAAGTATTTTTTTTTCAAGCCGTAAATACGGCTTGCTACATCATGAATAGAGTCCTAATAAGACCTTCCTTATCAAAAAAAACCCTATGAATTATGGAATAACAAAAACCAAATATTTCCTATTTTAAAGTTTTCGGTTGTAAATGCTTTATTTTAAAATGAAAGGGATGCCTTAGGAAAATTTGATGCAAAATCCGATGAAGGCATCTTTCTTGGTTACTCTTCCGTTTGAAAGCTTTTCGGGTTTTAATAAAAGAACCTTAGTAATTGAAGAGTCTATTCATGTAGTTTTTAATGAAGTCTCAAATTTTAAGAAAAATGATTTTGATGATGATCTTGGTTTTGATAATTTGAATTTAAATGAACCCCCTCCTCAAAATAGCAACTTGGATGCACCTTCTTCCGAAATTTCCTTACCTAAGGAATGGAAGTATATAGATGCTCATCCAAAGGAGCTAATTATAGGGGATACATCTAAAGGGGTTCAAACTCGTTCCTCTTTCAAGAATTTTTTCGCTAATGCCGTCTTCCTCTCTCAAATTGAACCTAAGTGCATTGACGAGGCCATAAAAGATGATTTTTGGATTATTGCAATGCAAGAGGAACTGAATCAATTTGAGAGAAACAAGGTGTGGGAGCTTGTTCCTAGACCTAGTGACCATTTTGTCATTGGTACTAAGTGGGTCTTTAGAAACAAGCAAGACGAAAAAATGGTATCGTGGTTAGAAACAAGGCTAGATTAGTGGCCAAAGGTTTCAACCAAGAAGAAGGTATCGATTGAAAGAAACCTTCGCTCCCGTGGGTTCGATTAGAAGCCATAAGGATGCTCCTTGCCTATGCTAGTAGTTATAATTTTAAACTATTTCAAATGGATGTCAAAAGTGCCTTCTTGAATGGTTTTATTTCCGAAGAAGTATATGTCGAACAACCTCCCGGATTTGAAAATTCTCTTCTTCCTAATCATGTATTCAAATTGACTAAGGCTCTCTATGGCTTGAAACAAGCTCCTAGAGTTTGGTATGAAAGGCTTAGTTCCTTTCTTATTTTAAATAATTTTACCAAAGGCAAGTTTGATACTACATTGTTTATTAAACATTTTGAAAATAATTTTCTTATTGTACAAATTTATGTTGACGATATTATTTTTGGCTCTTCGGATGAATCACTATGTGAATCATTTGCCAAATCTATGAGTCATGAATTCGAAATGAGTTTAATGGGGGAATTAACTTTCTTTTTAGGATTACAAATCAAACAACTTAAGGATGGTATATTTCTCAACCAATCTAAATATACATTAGAATTGTTAAAACGATTTAACATGGATAATTCAAAAGCAATAAACACCCCTATGAGTACTTCGACTAAGTTAGATATGGATGAAAATAGTGAAAACTTCGATCAAAAAAAAATACTGGGGGAATGATAGGTAGTCTACTCTACCTTACAGCCACTAGACCAGATATCATGTTCAAGTGTGGGACTTTGTGCTAGGTTTCAATCAAATCCTAAACTATCTCATCTTAAAAGTGTTAAAAAGAATATTTAGGTATCTTAAAGGAACTCCAAATTTAGGTTTATGGTATCCAAAATCTGAAAAATTTGATTTAATGGCTTACGTGGGATGCCCATTTTGGCGGATGTAGGATAGATAGAAAGAGTACATCCGAACATGCCAATTTTTAGGACATGCACTTGTTTCTTGGACTTCCAAGAAACAAAATTCAGTAGCACTATCTCCACGGTGAAGCCGAATACATTGCTCTTGAGTGCATGCTGTGCACAAGTTGTTTGGATGAAAAATACATTGGAAGACTACGAATTCACTTTAAAAAATATTCCCATAAAATGTGATAATACTAGTGCCATATGTCTTACTAAAAATCCAATTCAGCATTCTAGAACTAAGCACATCGACGTTAGGCATCATTTCATCTGTGATCATGTTCTTAACAATAATGTTGTTATAGAATTCATCGACCACGAAGCATCAATTAGCAGACATATTCACAAAAAAGCCTTGAATGAAGACCAATTTGAATTCATTAGAAGGGAATTAGGCATGTTAAATTGTCCCTAAAATGAGCTTCACTTAAAAATGACTCGTCCTTTTCCTTTCTTTTGTAGATTTGATTTCTTCTTTCTTCTTCACTTCAAAATGATCCATTAAAGTATAACTTATTATCTTGAGGGAATCAAACAAAAAAGGGGAGAGGAAGAAATTTTTTTTTCTTTCCTCCACGGGATGCCAGCGTGGCACCGCCAGATTCAGGCGGTTGCACACTGCCGCTGAGCGCCTATGCCAAAGTGACACCGCTCGGTTTGGCCATGGCAATGGCACCGAAGCGACCCTTATTAACCCGGGGGGGTTAGGGCGGCGGTGACACCGCCCCAACCCGAAGAAAGCTCTCAAACCCTCTCCCATTTCCTCTAACCCTCATTCTGCCTCTTAGAAGCCTTTGGGAAGGATTCTTGGTGGTCCAAGCCTTTCATCTCTCAAAGATAATCTCCATAAGGTAACACTTGAAATCCTTCTTTTTTTATATCTCATTCCCTCTTTTCCTTTCTCTTTCCTTTGCTTATTTTTCACAATTTCATCATCATCTTGTCTAGATAATGGCTCCTAAGAGATCAAAAGGAAAAAAAAAGGATTGAAGGAGATTCATTTGACCATGATCTTTTTAGATCAAAAGAGGTAGCCCTTAGTTTTCCAAAATTTGAAAGACGAGGTATCCATAAGGGAAAATATGTTGACTTGGATGAACTAGAAGACTTAGATCCCATTAGGTATTTTGCACACCTAAAAGCTCTACCACTACTGCAACTAGATGAACCAATCTATCCGCGATTAGTTAGATTGTTCTATGCCAACCTATATGAGGACAATAATAGCCTAAGCACTTACCTTCTAGGAACACCCATTAGAATATTTGACAACACCATTTGTGAGCTAATTGGCATAACTGAAAAAGATAGAGGATGCTATTTTAAAGGTAAATGGGACGTCAACTTAATAGGAGCAACCTATACCGAAGCCGTAGAAACAATCTTTGCAAATCCAAACCTTGACTTTCTACCCAAGAGCTGTGAACACTTACTGCCTTTCAACGCTAAAATTCTTCATCACATTATCACAAGCATCATATTCCCCAAACAATTTCATCTTGACGAAATAAGTCAAATTGAGATGAGTACCATGTATTGGATTATGACCGGTCAGGATAATTGTTTTGGGTACTCAATTCGGCAACACATGTAGGATATTATGGCTAAAGATACTATGCTGCCATATGGGAGGTTAATCACTAGATTTCTTCATGCCTATGACATTTGCATCCCACCCGATGAAGAATCTATTCAAAATGATAAATATAACATAATAAATAAAAACCTACTGAAAAGACTTAGGTGCACCTTTAGCAATGGCATATGGGTTAGGCAGCCTAGAAGGACGGATCCAATTCCTCCACAAATAGAACACCCCGAAACACCAATTCTTATGGGAAATGAATCTCCTCCTCCTAGTCCTTTTGGCGCAGCAGCACCTTCAGCTCCTATTTCCTCCTCTGAAGATCGCATTATGGCAGAACTATCTCAGATCAAATCACAGCAAGAACATATTCAAAATCAACAAGTTGAAATTTTGAAGACACTACGACAACTGAATGAAAAAATGGATATCATGTATCAGCATTGTGGATTACCTCCTAAGGATTAAACTGATGTATCTTTTAATTCTGTTCTGTTTGCTTTTAACAACAAGTTCAAAGTTTGTCATCGATTAAACGATAACTGATCCTTCCTTTTAGATAACTACTGGTATCTTTTAAGTATGTTTTGATCTGCATGATTTCTTTTGGATAAACTATTTCTGGCAAATTTCAATGATAAACCTTGTTAAATGCTATTTTTTTTGATGGCTTGTCTCTTTTTTTGTTGATGACAAAGGGGAGAAGTGATGACCTACACCATAATGATAGCATAACTTATATGGATTACAAAAAACTTGTGTGATATGATTGACTTATATGCCTTACAAAATCCTTGAAAATATCACAAGATTGATTGATCATATTGAAAGCATGCCATACATCTAAATCATAAAATATATATTGAAAATCTTTATCTTACGTCGTCAGGTAAAAATTTGTCCCTTTTCATTTAACTTATGATTTTCATAGAAGTTTTGTATTCACTATTGTTTAAAGAGGGATCACGATAAGCTCTACGGTTAGAACTTATCGGGTTATGCTTGAATCCAATGGAATGGAATTCAAGTGGTTTTATCTTCTCATAATATGGCATATAGATAGGGGAGTTATGTTTAACCGTCATCAATTGATTGTCATCATAAAAAGGGGGAGATTGTTGAATCTCGGATTTTGATGATAAAATCAATTGATGGGTTATTTGATCTAATCCGTATTATTGAGTTAAGTGTGCAGGATTAACTACGATAAACAAAAACACAAAGCAAGAATAATGAGTCGAAGTTCGATGAACGTTTAAGAGTTCAATGAATCGTTCGGAGATGCTGCGGAACCAACCGAGAAGAAATCGGAACCTGTTGGAAGTTCGCCAAGAGATCGTCGGAGGTTCGCAGAGATCACCGAAAGTCTCAGCTACTTTTTTAAGTCATCACAAGTTCGGGGCGTGCTTGGACCCCGTCGAAGGAAGTTCGCCGGAAAGCTCGTCGGATCAAAACTTGACGTTCATAAAAAAAAATAAATTGCTTAAGAAGTGTTTTGTTATGTAGTTCACTTGTAATTAGGATTAGGATTAAGAAGATAAGCCTATATCCTGGTTAGGGGCCAATCTGGGCCAAAGTCGATTTGGTTTGGGCTAAAAGAAAGCCAAACCAAGTGAATCCGAGAGCCGGTCCGGTGGCACCGCTGGTGTCAAGGCGTGACACCTCCTCGAGTGGGCGGTGGCACCGCTTTCGGCGGTGTACCACAAAGATCGGAACCCAAAGAGAATTTGAATTTTGGAGCCCAAATTTTGGAGCCCAAATTTGAATCCTCTTGAGGCCTATAAATACCCCTCAAATCTCACCGAGATTACAACCTTTTGAGCAGCAAGAGTTTGAGAGAAAGATCTTAGAAAAGTGTTAGCTTGCTTTCTTTTCAATTTGCTAGTGTTCACCTCATCTCTTCTCAAAAAATCTGTAAGAGAGTGAACCGCTTGTAAAGAGTTGTAAGAGGGTATTTACCCTTCCATTTCAAGAAGCTTGCTAGTGGAAGGTGGGAGCCTCATCGAAGAGGGGCCTCAAGAAGTGGAGTAGGTCATTTGACCGAACCACTCTAAAATCGACGTGATCTGTGGTTTGCGTTTCATTATTGTTATTTATATTATTGCAAATCTTCTTATATGCTCTAGTTCCTTATTACTTTTGCTGCGCATATTTAAGAATACGCTTTCAAGATTAAACTTGTCAAGTTCCGCTCTCTTCATACGAAAGATTTTTTTTTAAAACCGAAGTTTTTATCCGCTGCACTAATTCACCCCCCCTCTTAGTGCTGCTCCGATCCTAACAATTTTCTCTCCACTCTTTACAACTCAAAACTTTGAAGAATAGAGGGAGGAAAATTTTGTCCTTTACAACAATTTTGAGCTCTAAGAATCACAGAAAGAGATCAAGATTTCGAGTGTAAGTTCTGTTGTTTCATTGCTGAATGGGTGGGGTATTTATAGGCCCCAACCCAGTTCAAATTTGGAGCTCAAAACCATCAATTCCCGGAATTCCGGGATCAGGCGGTTGCACCACCTGACTAGGGCGGTTGCACCACCTGGCAGAGCTCGAAGACTGAGCCTTTGGGCGGTGCCACCTCTGTCAGGGGTGGTTGCACCTCTCTGCCAGAGCTCAAAGATCGAGCTCAGGCGGTTGCACCTCTTGACTGGGGCGGTTGCACCGCCTGCTAGAGCTCGAAGATCGAGCTCAAGCGGTGCTACCTCCTGTCAGGGGAGGTTGCACTGCCCAGTCTCGCTCGGAGACTTAGCCTAGGCGGTGCTACCTCCTGGCTGGGGCGGTTGCACCGCCCAGTCTCCCTGGGAGACTTAGCCCAGGCGGTGCTACCTCCTGGCTTGGGCGGTTGCACCTCCCACAGCAATCAGGGTCCGAATGGGTAGATCCATTCGGCCCAATTTGGGTTTTTCAAGGGCCCAATTGCCCCAAGATTAAGCTAATGGGATCACCTCCCATTTCCAACTGAATCATTGTGCTAACTACGATAAATCCTAAGACAATTTCTGCAGCTTGCTTCGGTGCATGAATCGCTTCTTCCGGCGAGTTTCCGGCGAACTTCCGTCGATCATCCGATGAACACTCAGTGATGCTCCTGCGGACTTCTGGCAAACTCCTGGACTTGCGACGATCCACTTGGCCAGTTCCGACGAGCTTCTTTTGGCAAGCTTATGGACTTCTCGGATTTATTCCCGCAGAACCTCCGACGACTGTCCGAACTTCTGTCGAACTCTCGAACTCCCAACGTGATCATTGTCTTGACTCCGGCGTAACTCCTGCTGCATGTCTAACGTTCATCGTAGTTAATCCTGCACATTTATCTCAACACATAGATTAGACAACAAATGACAATTGACTTCATCATCAAAATCCAAGATTCAACAATCTCCCCCATTTTGATGATGACAATCAATTGATAATGGAGTTAACCTTAACTCCCCCTGTCTATATGCCATACTTGAGATAAGTCATTCTTGAATTCAAGACCTAAGAATTCAAGTGACATATTGATAAGTTAAATCATTTGAACTTATCAATACTCCCATCATGATTCCCATCATGATGTATTTCTCTGAAGATGATGTCAAGGCTTGACATTCATTTTCAGATTTTACATTACAAGTTTGAATGATGGTAATAGTAACAATTCATCATATTGTAAGATATAAACTTGTAAAGCTATGAAGTAAGATTTTGAAATCATTACATGATGTACACATTTCAAATATTTTAGCAAGTGTTGCATTTCTTCACATGGTAAGATATCAACTCAAGGCATAATGCAAATTACAGCATCTGTTCATATATCTCTTGGTGATGCAAGCATGGCATAATCATAGCATCAGTGTTTATAGCATCAATTCATATATTTCTCCCCCTTTGTCATCAACAAAAAACATGGTAGTTGTGATACCTGGAAAACAATATAAGCAAGTTATCAAGCATATAAAGGAAGGCATGATACATAGATTGCTTTGAATACTTCTTCCTTCTTTTTTTGTTATAATCCTTTGTGCATGAAGGAGGAAAGCCATTTGTGATTCCAGCTATTTTACTTTGAGTCAAGATATGTGTTTGAAATAGCTTTTTGCAAGTAAAAATACTATCATCCATATTTCAAGATGGAATTCATAAGCAGGAATCATTACATCAAATCCATTTCAGAAAAAAATATTTTTCATAAGAGTGTATGAGAAAATTTGATTTTTAGCATTCCAATTATTAAGCAAATCTGAAAATGAGATGAACTCTTTCATGCATTCGGACAAAACTATGCTACAGATTTTCAAATACAATCATGAAGACAAAACATTTCAACACATGTTATGTAATGGCAATCAAGTGATTTGATCATTCAATAAAGTCCGAAAAATAATTTTAACTAGTTTATCTATTCAGACACATCAACATTCCTAATTCTCTTCTTATGAAATCAAATTGTTCTTCACTTAGAGGTTTTGTAAAAATGTCAGCTAGTTGATGTTTAGTATCAATGAACTCTATGGTTACGTCATGATTAGTAACATGATCTCATATAAAGTGATGTCAAATATCAATTTGTTTTGTTCTTGAGTGTTGTATAGGATTCTTAGTTAAGCATATTGCACTTGTGTTATCACATTTAATGGGAATATTTTTAAGATTAACTTCGTAATCTTCTAAGGTGTTTTTCATCCATACAACTTGTGCACAGCATGCACTTGCTGCAATATATTCAACTTCGGTTGTTGATAGTGCAACCAAGTTTTGTTTCTTAGATGACCAGGAAATAAGGGCATGTCCTAAAAATTGACATGATCCTGATGTGCTTTTTCTATCTAGTCTACAGCCAGCAAAGTCCGCATTTGCATAAGCAATTAACTCAAAATTCTCTGATTTTGGGTACCATAATCCTAGATTTGTGGTACCATTAAGATATCTAAGTATTCTTTTAACTGCTTTGAGATGAGATATCTTAGGGTTTGATTGGAATCTAGCAAAAAGTCCGACACTGAACATGATGTCTGGTCTGGTTGCAGTGAGGTAAAGTAAACTTCCTATCATACCCCTATAAGTTTTTTGATTGAAGCTTTCTCCACTTTCATCAATTTCTAACTTAGTGGAGGTGCTCATAGGAGTGTTAATAGCCTTTGAGTTGTCCATATTAAACTTTTTTAATAAATTCATAGCATATTTAGTTTGACTAATAAAGATGCCATTGCTTAGTTGTTTGATTTGTAAGCCTAAGAAGAATGTTAATTCTCCCATTAAGCTCATTTTGAATTCAAGACTCATAGTTTTAGCAAAAGATTCACAAAGAGATTCATTCGTAGAGCCAAAGATAATATCATCAACATAAATATGAACAATGAGAAAATTATTTTCAAAATTCTTGATGAATAATGTAATATCAACCTTGCCTTTTGTGAAATTATTTTCGACAAGAAAAGAACTAAGTCTCTCATACCAAGCCCTTGGGGCTTGTTTTAAACCATTGAGAGCTTTAGTTAATCTAAACACATGATTAGGGAGGCTATTATTTTCAAATCCAGGAGGTTGTTCAACATAAACTTCTTCGGAAATAAAGCCATTTAGAAAAGCACCTTTAACATCCATTTGAAACAACTTAAAATTATTATTACTAGCGTAGGCAAGGAGCATTATTATGGCTTCCAATCGAGCCACAGGAGCGAAGGTTTCTTCGTAATCGATACCTTCTTCTTGGTTGAAACCTTTGGCCACTAATCTAGCCTTGTTTCTAACCACGATACCATTTTCATCTTGCTTTTTTCTGAAGACCCATTTAGTACCAATAAATAAATGGTCATTTGGCCTAGGAACAAGCTTCCACACCTCATTTCTCTCAAATTGATTCAATTCATCTTGCATTGCGATAATCCATGAATCATCTTTCATAGCTTCGTCAACACATTTGGGTTCAATTTGGGAGAGAAATGTGGCATTCGCACAAAAATTTTTAAGAGAAGATCGTGTTTGAACCCCCTTTGACGTGACTCCTAAGATTAGCTCCTTGGGATGAGCATCTACATACTTCCAATCCTTGGGTAAGGATGTTTCGGGAGTGGATGCATCCAAGTTGCTAGTTGGAGAAGGGGTTTCATTTAAATTCAAGGAATCAAAATTAACATCATCATCAAAATCATTTTTCCTGATTTCGGAAATCTCATTGAAAACAACATGAATGGATTCTTCGATAATTAAAGTTCTTTTATTGAATATACGAAAGGCTTTAGAAACTGAAAAATAATCAAGAAAGATTCCTTCATCGGATTTAGCATCAAATTTTCCTAAGTTGTCCTTTTCATTCAAGATAAAACACTTACACCCAAAGACTTTAAAATATAAAACATTGGGTTTTTTGTTATAGGGAGTTTTGGTTAGTAGGGGTCTTACTAGAACTCTATTCAAAATGTGGCATGTAGTATTTACGGCTTCGGCCCAAAAATATTTGGGTAGGTTGTGTTCATTCAACATGGTTCTTGCGATTTCTTGTAAATTTCGATTTTTTCTTTCTACTACTCCATTTTGTTGAGGATTTTTAGGAGTAGAGAAATTATGGTTGTATCCATTGAGTTCACAAAATTCCTGGAAATCATGGTTTTGAAATTCACCACCATGATCACTTCTAATTGATGAAATCATAGAACCTTTCTCATTCTGAACAAGTTTACAAAACTTTGTAAAATATCTAAGGCATTCACTTTTCTGTTTTAAGAAGTCCATGTGTATCTGCTATAGTCATCCACAATGACGAAGGCGTATTTGCTACCTCCTAGGCTTGATATGGAGATTGGTCCAAACAAGTCCATATGGATCAATTGTAAGGGCCTAGAGGTGCTTATTTGATTCTTAGATTTGAAACTACCCTTAATTTGTTTACCTAATTGGTAAGCATCACATACATTATCTTTGATGAACTTGGTATGAGGAATTCCTCATACAAGTTCTTTAGATGATATTTGAGTGATTAGTTTCATGCTAGCATGACCTAATCTTCTATGTCATATCCAAGCATCCTCATTCAAAATAGAAAAACACATTTCATTACATAAATCATTGATGTCAATAGTGTATACGTTATTTTGTTTCAATGAAATCATAGATATGTTTTTGTGTGGTTTTTCAATGATGCAAGTATTAGATTCAAATCTGACAATATATCCTTTATCATATAATTGACTAATGCTCAAGAGGTTATGTTTTAAACCATCAACTAACAAAACATCTTCAATAAAGAAGTTGGATTTGTTACCTATGGTTCCTTTGCCAATGATTTTACCCTTGTTGTCTCTGAAGGTGACATAGCCTTCGTCTATGCTAGTGAGCTTAGAGAATTGAGATGGATCTCCGGTCATATGCCTTGAGCATCCACTATCAAGGTACCATCTCTTGCTCCTAGCTTGCGATGGTTTAGTTTTCTATAAGAAAGGATGATTTTTAGGTACCCATTTGCTTTTGGGTGCCTCACAAATAGATCTACATTGTCTATCATGTTGCATAGAATTTATCATGGTTCCTCAAAGGCAACTTGATGAATTAGTGAAAAAAGATATGGGAGAGCATGAGTTCTTATGCACTTCCTGCCTTGTTGTTGCCTAAGAAGGATGGTTCTTGGAGAATGTGCTTGGACAACCACACCATCAACAAAATCACAGTGGACTATTGTTTTCCTATTCCATAGTTAGATGATTTACTTGATCAATTATGTGGTGCTTCTATTTTCTCTAAAATTGATTTGAGAAGTGGTTATCACCAAATAAGAATGAGGCCCGGAGATGAGTGGAAAATAGCATTTAAAACTAGAGAAAGTTTATATGAGTGGTTGATTGTGCCATTTGGGCTATCTAATGCTCCTAGCACTTTTATGAGATTTATGAATTACATACTTGCCATTCATTGAAATATTTGTTGTTGTTTACTTTGATGATATATTGGTATACAACAAGAGTGAAGAGGAGCATATGAATCATTTGAAAGAAATCTTTCTTATTTTGAGGTAGCAAAAGCTTTATGCTAATCTAATGAAGTTTGATTTTTTTACATCAGGTGTTGTGTTTTTGGGGTATGTTGTTTCAAAAGATGTAATCATGATAGATCAAAGTAAGGTAGAAGCTATTCTCAGTTGGCCAACACCTGCTTCATTGCATGATGTGAGGAGTTTTCATGGCTTAACTTCTTGTTACAAAAGATTCATCAAGAATTTCAGCTCTATTGTCGCTCCAATCATCGAATGTCTGAAATATGATAAATTCAAATGGACTAATGAGGCTAATGATGCATTTAAGCTTTTAAAAAGAAAGGTGATCGAAGCTCCTATCTTAGTTCTACCAAATTTTGACAATGTGTTTGAGATTGAATGTGATGCAACTAATGTGGGAATTGGTGCTATTTTGAGTTAAGACGGAAAGCCGATTGCATTTTTTAGTGAGAAGCTAAATGACACAAGAAGAAAATATTCTACCTATGATAAGGAGTTCTGTCATATATCGAGCTTTATCTCATTGGAGTTAGTACCTTCTTGCCAAGCCATTTGTACTATATTTAGATCATGAAGCATTAAAGTTCATAAATCACCAACACAAGCTAAACAAGAGGAATGCAGCTTGGGTGGAGTTTTTGCAATCTTATAACTTTACCATTAAGCACAAATCTAGTGTTAAAAATGTGGTTGCTAACGAATTGAGCAGAAAGTATTCTTTATTATCAGCAATGGAAGTCAAAGTTGTTGGATTTGAGATGTTCAAAGATCTCTATGAGAATGATGTGGATTTCAGCTTAATATGGCAGAATTGTAAATCAAGTTCATTTCAATAATTTTCTATCTTTGATGGTTTTCTTTTTCGAGCTAATGCTTTACATGTTCCATCCTGTTCTTTGAGACAAGTAATACTAGTTGAAGCTCATGGGGGTATTTTGGGTGGATATTTCGATAGAGATAAGACTTTAGCTCTTATTCAATCAAACTTCTATTGGCCTAAGATGTTTAGAGATGGGGAAAGATATTTAAAGCACTGTCGAGTGTGTCATTTGGCAAAAACAAGAAGTCAAAATTCTGGATTGTACACTCCATTGCTTGTGCCGAATGCTCCATGGGAGGAAGTGAGTCTTGATTTTATTTTGAGATTGCCACAAACTCAAAGGAACAAGGATTCGATCGTGGTTGTTGTTGACAGATTTTCAAAAATGTCTCACTTTATTCCTTGTAATAAATCGAATGATGAATATCATATTGCTGATTTGTATTTTAAGGAGATTGTTAAATTATATGGTATTCCAAGAACTATGGTGTCTCATCGAGATTCAAAATGTGTTAGTTATTTTTAGAGAACTCTTTGGAGGAAGCTGGGTACTTCTTTGAATTTCAGCAACTCACATTATCCACAAACCGATGGGCAAACTGAGGTAATGAACAAAAGTTAGGAAATTTGCTTAGAAGCTATGTTGGTAAGAATATTAAGTAGTGGGATATCATTCTTCCATAAATTTAGTTTGCCTACAATTGTTCTATCCATTATAGTATCAGTAAAAGTCCTTTTGAGGTTATTTATGGTGCTAATCCTGCTAGTCCTTTGGACTTAATCCCTTAGTCTACAACAAAGCAATTTAGTGGAGATGTTGATAAAAGAGCTAAGCAGATAAAGAAGCTACATAAGAGTGTGAAAGCAACCAATGAGAAGCAAAATAAGAGGTACATGCATGCTACCAATAAACATAGAAAACATGTGGAGTTTAATGCAGGTGATTTGATCTGGATTCATCTAAGGAAGGAGAGGTTTCCACTGGGTAAATTTGAAAAACTAAAACCAAATGCTGATGGTCCATTCAAGGTGCATAAGAGAATTGACAAAAATGCTTATGAGATTGAGCTGCCTGAAGATTACGGAGTATCTCCAACATTTAATGTGGCTAATTTAAGTCCTTTTTATAATCATGTTAATGAATCAAATAAGGACTTGAGGACAAGTCTTTTTCAATCGGGGGAGATTGACACGGGAGTGTCTAACTTACTACAATATTATCATATGAACCCTGATTATGATATGGTATTTTTTTTAGCCAACGATTATGCCTCATAATCTTTAACTTAGCCCACTCAAATACGATAGCTTATCAGCATATTCCCTGCACAAAGTTAAAGTTGTTTCAAGGTGTTTTCCTTCATAACAAAGGAATGCATTAAAGGAGTTGGTTAGCAACTGTAAACATATCTTCATGACCAAGGAATGTATTAAAGGAGCTGGTTAGCAGTTGTAAACACTTAATTTCAAAATTTCCTATATATGAAGGGTTGTTTCATGCACTAGTATTTATTTTGGTATTTAGGACTTAGAAAGAACTTTAGAAACCAAGGATTGATAGAAGCTCTTTTGGAGTGCTCTCTTGAACTCTGTATCTCTTAGATGCATCCTTGAATGGTGAGTCTTTTTCTTTTAGTTATGTATCCTTGTTTATTATCATTAGGGTAGTGATCTTTTTGTATCCCTTTTGATTTTAAACTTAGTGGTGAGCTATTTTTCGTTTTTACCAAAGTTGCTTTGTGAGTTCGCTCCTTTTTTCTTTTTGGAAAACTCATTCCAGCAATTACGATTATATTGTTGACTTTTCTTGTGAGTTTGTTCATTTTCTATCTGAAGAAAACTGTTCCGTCGATATTATTTCGAAATCTATTTTGCATTTGACCCTCCCCGCTATTAGATGCTCCTCAAACCTCCAGGCCTACTTTGAGGTTGAGAGGGGGAGGAGAATAGGTGAGGCAAGCAAAAGCTCTAGCCTATGAACCACTGAATCCCTCCTATTTATAGTGGTCCCCTATCAACTTAACCCTAATGGATCCTCCCCTATTGGGTATTGGATCTTCATCCAACTACCCAAGCCTATTAGATTAATGGATCTCTATCCAATAATCTCTTATGGGCTTTTGTTGGATCTCGTCCATGGGATCCAATAATTCATGGGCTTATTGGATATCCAATAAGATAGGGGGTCCGACGGATATCTCATATTCAAATTTCTATTCATTACAATGCCTACCATATGTGTGTGACCCTCTAGGCCCAATATCGAGCTAGTCATGAGTCATACCTGTCAGAATTCCTTCTAGCTCAGTGAATTATTATCTCCATAATAATTCACTCGACTCATCGATTGCCGACATACTAGGCCATTACGCCGCAGTCCCTAGATGATACAATGTAATCCAATCCATTGGACTTGTCTGTCCTCAGTTACCATGTACATATAGTCCCTCATCTATCTAATATCTCAGAGACTGTATCCCGGGCATGGTGCTGTCAAACCCATACGGTTTCTACTCAAGTTTTGTCTAATCAGATTCTCTCGGAGAACTCTTTCTTTCTCAATCTGAATGACCCTGGCCAAGAATTTGTTTGAGCAAGAACACATTGCATATTTCTCTCATGACACCGAGAGTGGATGATCATCTATCGACACTCAATAGCCCTCGTAAGATTGACTACCACTCCCGATGATCGGTTGTACTAGATTTGGGATATCTAAACCTATAAGTCTGGTATCAAAGAATGGAGCACTCATACAGGACATCCTTGGTGTCTCAAGTCTAAAGACTAAATACTATTGAATCTCATATTTTGATGATGAAACTACTTGATATGTATTTATGATTTAATCTGCATTTTGAGTGACGCAGGATGTGTCGATCAGGATGAGACAATTAAAGTAGGAAAATCATGTTGTTCCAGAGGAATATGTCAGAAGATTGGATGTCGGGCTGGTGGATCGGTCGACGTATCGACAGAAGGCTTCGGGCCATGGATTCGGGCATCGGGCCAAGAAGAGCGGGTATTGCGCCAAGGATATCGGAGTTATACAGTCAATTGGCCGATTGAGCAATAGGCCGCAAGAGAGGACGATGCACCAAAGAATCGGACGAAGCGTCGAGGGACTAATGACTTGCCGGACAACTTGATTGCTTAGGAGCACTTGTCTACATCGAAGTTTTGCTTTACTTGTGCAAGATTAACTACGATAGCTTGAAGACATAAAGCAAGTCTACCGGAGTCAAGTTCGATAGGTGTTCGAGAGTCCGAAGATTCGTCGGAGATGCTGTCGGAAGCAACCAAGAGGAAATCAGGGACTTGCTAAAGTTTTCGAAAGACTCGTTGGAGGTTTGTGGAGATAACAGAGAAGGATCACCTACTTGCCAAAGACTAGGCGATGGTACCGCCGGACTAGGCGATGGCACCGTCCAGCACCCGAGAGGTCCAACGGTGCCACCGTCGGACTGGGCGGTGGCACCACCAATACACTGTCAGTGTCAGACACTAATAGGTTGTGGCACCGCCACTGACAAGCAGTGGCACCGCCAGCTTCGGGAACCCAAGAGAATTTAAAATTTAAGCCCAAATTTAAATCCTCTTGGGGCCTATAAATACCCTTCAATTCTCAGCAGAGAATATAACTTTTTGAGAAACAATAGATTGAGACAAAAGCCTTCGTAAAGTTTTTAGCAAGCCTTATTTTCAATTGCTTGAGTGTTCACCTCCTCCATTTTCATTGAAAACTTATAAGAGTGTGAACCATTTGTAAAAGTTGTAAGAGGGGTATTTGTCCTTTCCCTTCAAAATGATTTGCTAGTGGAAGTTGAGAGCCTCATCGAAGAAGGCTTCGCAAGTGGATGTTGGTCATTTGACCGAACCAGTTTAAATTGGTGTGTTCCTTGAATGTGTGAGTACTTACCTTCCTAAAATTGTTATTTACACTGCAACAAGCTTTCGTTTTCATCTTCTCACTTTACTCAAGTTATTGTCGAATCGAAATCTCCTCGCATTTAAAAATTTGGTTTTAAATTTATAAGTTTTAATCCGTTGAACTAATTCACCCCCCTCTTAGTGCCACTCCGATCCTAACAAATATACCACTGGGACTACGAAATCACTATATGACAATAAGGTATCCTCAACCATCCAACATTTCGTAAGCGGATCAATTAGTGAACTTATTCTCTAATGAGCACTTGCACTGTATACCTAGTATCCCACACGAGCACCTATGAAACCAACTACATCCATTATATGGATGAGTATATAATACACCATTCTGTCCGGTTATCTCGATGTCCCTCTCGAGTAACCTATGATCAGGATTATTTAGGATTTATGTTTAAAGATGAATCGGTCTCATCATGATTCGATTCCCATTGAACAGATCTAAGGATATCACAAAATATACATGCATATATGCAATAGTCAATATAAAGTAATAAATACTAAAATATAATAAACAAAAGGACTGCGTGTTAAGTCACACAAGTCATCACTCACGGCTTGCTAGGCACCTATGACTAGCACAAGGTGGTAAGCATGCATGAAAGAAGCCTATGTGTCATCCTTAGAACAAACATAGGTGGCACATCCTTATGTTAGCTTGTGACACATGTCCACCATTTTTTTCTTTTGTTAAAACTTAATATGAATCTTTCACAAATCATATCCAATTTCTAATATTTAAATTTAGGTCCCTATATTACAAATAAGACCTTATACAATTTTTAAAAATGAGGGGTGTTACATAGTATGAGTGTTTTCTTGCTTTCTATATATTTCAATTTATGAAATATCATTAAAAAATATTTTCAAAAGTCTTCTAAACCAATGATGAATGGAATGATTTAGAGAAGAATATTTTTTCTTTAAATGCTAGAGATATGAACGCTCTATTTTACACTTTAGGCAAAAGTAAGTTTAATCATATTTCAATTTGTGAAACTACACATGATATTTGGCACACTCTTGAAATTACACATGAAGGCACAAGTAGAGTTAAAGAATCTAAGATAAATCTTTTGATGCATAATTTTGAATTATTTCCAATGAAGCCAAGCGAAACTTTTATTGATATGTACACCCATTTTACAAATGTCGTTAATAGTTTAAAAGCACTTGACAAATGTTTTTCTAATCTTAAACTTGTAAACAAGATTTTAAGATCTTATCCAAAGAGTTAGGATTCAAAACTAACAACAATACAAGAAGTAAAGGACGTGAACAACTTTTCGCTTGAACAACTTATCGAGTCTCTAATGACTTATAAAATGACATATTTGGCATATGACAAACATGAGAATAACCTTCCAAAGAACATGAAAGATTTATCACTTAGAATAAAAGAAGATCACACGAGTGAAAGCTCAAGTGATTATGACATTAATCTTTTGACAAGAAAATTAAAAAAAATCATAAAATATGAAACTTAGAACAAAAATGAACTTAAAATGAAGAAGCTGCCAAAGAAGAAAAAAACACTCAAGGTGACTTGGGACGAATCGAGTACATCCAAAAACGAGGAACAAACCATCAAAGGCAAGATGGCGAATTACGCCTTAATAACTCTCAACGATGAGATAAGTGACTCAAACGAAACTCATTTACTTTATAATGAATTACTTGATGATTTCAATGATTTATTTGATAAATTTAAATAAGTTGGTCAAAATTATAAAATGTAAAAAAAGGATCATGCCTCTCTCTCTTGTAATTTTGAAAAATTAAAAAATAAGCATGATAATTGCATGTTAACTTATTGCACTAAATGTGAAGAGTTAGACATAGTTAAAAATGAAAATGCAATACTAAAATAAACGTTAGAAAATTTTAAATTTGGTAGCAAATTATGAAACGTGATTCTTGCAAATAAGGGTCATATTCGTAGAAAGGAAGGAATTAGTTTTGTGAGTAATTATACTCAACAAAAGCCAACTACTTTTGTTAAAAGACCCACATTGCATGTTGACCCTAAGGTTAAGTGTAATTTTTGCGGTAGACATGGTCATTATATATATAATTGTTCATTTAAAAGATATGATTTGTATAAATTAGTTTGGGTTCCTAAAGGAACCATAAATAACCTTATGTCAAAAAACAAGATAGGTAGATCCAACGTCAAATGGGTACTGATAACAAACCAAACTTTCTTACTCTACAAACGAAAGCTAGGAGCAAAAATTAAAATCTTGACATGCTCAAGGCATATGACCGGAGTGTTAGGATTGGAGCGGCACTAAGAGGGGGGGGTGAATTAGTGCAACGGATTAAAACTTCGGTTTTAATAAATCTTTCGTACGATAAAAATAATGTTTCGTTTGAAACCGTTTCAATTGCATTGAAAGCATACGTAATAAGATGAGGGCAGTGAACTTAGCAAAGTAAAGGTTTGCAGAAAGATAAATGCATAAACAGAAACGCAAACCGGAGATTACGTTGATTTTAGAGTGGTTCGGTCAAATGACCTACATCCACTTGCGAGGCCCCTCTTCGATGAGGCTCCCACCTTCAACTAGCAAATCTCTTGAAATGGAAAGGCAAATACCCCTCTTAAAACCTTTTACAAATAGTTCAACCTCTTACAAATTTTAAGCAAGAAAGGAGGAGAACTTTTCTAGCAAATTGAAAACTAGACTTGCTAAGACTTTCTAAGACTTTTCTCTCAATCAATTGCTGCTCAAAAAGTTGTAATCTCAGCTGAGATTTGAGGGGTATTTATAGGCCTCAAGAGGATTCAAATTTGGGCTCCAAATTTGAATTATCATGGAGTTCCCGATGCTGGCGGTGCCACCGCCTGTCAGTGGCGGTGCCACCGCCTGTCAGTGTCAGGCGCTGACAGTGCTAGGCGGTGCCACCACCTGGCTCTCGGGCAATGGGCGGTGCCACCGCCCAGCTCTCGGGTGTTGGTCGGTGCAACCGCCCAGTCTGGCAATGCCACCGCCAAACTTTTCGGTTGACTGGTTGGGCTTCAAACATAACCCAAACCCAGTCTAATTTTGGGCCCAATTGGCCCCTAACCAGGATATAGGATTATTTCTTAATCCTAATCCTAATTACAAGTTAACTACTTAACAAAACACATCCTAAGCAATATTTCAACCGCGAACGTCGAGTCTTATTTCGGCGAGCTTTTTCCGACGGGCTCCTAGCAAGCTCCCAAACTTGTGATGACTTGAATGAGTAGCCGAGCCTTCTCGGTGATCGCCGTGAACCTCCGACGATCTCTTCGACGAACTTCCAAAAATTCCAACAGGTTCCCGATTTCTTCTCGGTTGGTTCCGGTAGCATCTCTGACGATTCTTCGGACTCTTAAACATCCATCGAACTTTACTCCGGTATCCTTGCTTTGTATTTTCTGGTTATCGTAGTTAGTCCTGCACACTTAAGCTAAAACTCTACTCCGATCTAGATAATTATTACAATGCGAATTGACATTCCGTTGCCCGGCACGTCATTGGTTGGCGCTTCGTCCGATTCTTCAGCGCATCGTCCTCTCTTGCGGCTTGTTGCCTAATCGGCAGTTGACCTCCGCAACCCCGATATCCTTGAAGTAATTCCGCTCTCCTTGGCCCGATGCCCGACGTCCAAAGCTTTCTGCCATCCAATATCCTAACGTGATCTCCTCCGGCGCAACGTCAATTCCTCCTACGTTAATTGTCTAATCCTGATCGAGTAGACCTGCATCACTCAAAATGCAGTTTAAATTATAAACACATATCAAGTGGTTTCATCATCAAAATACGAGATTCAACAATCTCCCCCTTTTTGATGATGACAACCACTTGATGACGGAGTTAACCTTAACTCCCGGAGTTTAAACAAACTCCCCCTATCAATATGCCATATTGATAGAACCTTGAATTCATGTAGAATTCAAGTCATTGCAATATTAATCATGAATACTTGCAACACATCATCATGAACATATATATAAACTTATGCATATCATGTCATCAACATACTTCTCCCCCTTTGTCATCAACAAAAAGGAGAAGTACAACTATTCTTTGTGTTGGTAATATAAGTTCAACTCATTGCATAAAAACATAATATTAAATTTTATCATCATGCAGTTTTGAAGCTAGAAAATTTAGCAAGTAATGCATCATGCTTAGGACATTCAAGCTATCAAGTTTTAGATATGCAAGTGTTATAAGCTAGCAAATTCAAATATATGCAAGTTGGCATATTTGCTTTTTTTTGAGATAAGCACGATAGCACATTTTTGTATTTTCTTGATGTTTCAAGCTAGCAATTCTCGGTGATGTTTAAGATAGCAATTTCTTCTCTTTTGAGAAGTGAAATTTTTTCTTTTTCTTGAATTGTGCTAGCAATCTATCTCCCCCTTTGTCATTGTTAAAAAGGAGGGAAAAAACCTTTACATCAATTTCTAAATCATGACAAAGGTAAGTATCAATATTATTTGTGCATCATTATATTTTCAATTTAAAACATGCACTATTTGACAAACCTTATATTTCATTCATACACGATATTGAATAAATCAATTAACATTATGAGGATATTATACATGATACTAAAATTTTTAACTATTTGTCAACATTTTGATCATGATATCAAACATTCATCATTTAGAGTATTCATGATACAAAACATTAAATCAATATTTATAATACATCATTTTAGCAACAACCCATAGTATTTTAAATCATGATTTACAACATATGTAATACATCACATCATAATTAGAAAGCACAAGTATTGCATACATCATTGCAAATCATAAATGTTTCATATCATGATGGTATCAATTTGTCAAATTATATCCTACCATGCATGATGAAAACTTCTCCCCATTTGTATTTTATGCATAATTTTACTTCATCATATTAGGAGTATCAAGAAGAGTTATTAGGTGATGAGATAAATATTTTATAAATACATGGAATTATATAAAAATCATATCATAAGTGTTTCATGTACTCATATTATCACATGAAGCACACAAGACAACGATGCCATAAAATCATGTCATGAAGAATATCAATGTGAAAATTTAGCAAAGATCATATGATACAATCGCAAAGCATGATATAATTATACGATATATCATGAGATGACAATTTATCCATCAATGAAAGATATCAATAAGGATCAATTCATGAATACTAAAGATATGATTCATGGTTCATTAAAATTCTTCTTAACAAGTTCACGATCAAGATTCATATAATTCATAATAAAGCAAATTGATGTACAATCATCACACAAGACATACAAGGCAAAGAAATCTTGTTATTTCTATAATATGAAATATATGATATCAAGGCTCATGATTCATTTGAAAAGATATAGCACAAAGAGCAAATTGAAACATTCTTATCAAGATCACATTTTACAAGAAATTTCAAGTATCAAATATCAAGTAATCATCATGTTTCTTCAAAATTCTTAAGTCAAGAAGTCAAGAGAAAGTTCATGATTCAGTTAAAACAAAATTTCATTCAAGTTAATTGATAAAAAATCATAATCAAATTATCATTTTTGAGATTCATAACATGAATAACGTTATTACTATTTCATCAAAATCAATTTCGAGATTCACACAATATCATGAAATCATTAATCTCGATAGAATAGAAAATTCATTTCCATTTCATACAATTGATATCATGTGAGAGTGTTCAAGTCTTTTTGTGAAAACATTGTATCATCATTTAAAGTCAAAACATAAGTTTCGTCATAAAGCCGTCAAGCCCAAACACATCAAAAATAAAACATCATGATATCACATCTATCATCAAAAGACTATCAAGAAATTCATACATAGATGTACATGCACTATGTCATCTTAATATGTCATGAGAATGTCATCTTAATTCGTCATAAAAATGATTAAACCAAAAACATGTTAATCCAAAATGAGAGTATCAAATCAACATTTACTTCAAAAACTCATGCATGACATAAAATCATCAAAATACACATGCATGGATTAATCCTAAGCATTATCACATATCATATAACTATAATCCATAATGTTGCATACATCATTCAACATTTCAAAACATAACATGCATGAAACCTTAGCAATAAACTTTTCATTGATCAAATTTTTAATATTTTTCAAAGATGCTAAAAAAGAAAAACATGATATAATTTTTAAAACTAATTTTTCTATTTCCTATTCCTACTATCTAAATTAAGAACTCATGAAAAACTTTAAGTAATTTCAAAATAATTCAAGAGAGTTGAGTTACTTACCTTGTAGTCGAAGCCCGTCAAAGCCCAATTTGTCGTTTCACCTTTAGAAGTTCTTCATTCATCCTTGGGTGCCTTCCTTTTCTTTGGCCTCTTCCTCCATTCAAGTTCATTGTTTATTTTAGATTTTTGTTTAATGAACTTATTAAGAGTTGGTGTTCGAAGTTTAAGTTCATCATTGTCCTCATCACTTGAGTCATCGCTCAAGTGGTATTCATTTGTCCGAGGTTCCAAATCCTTTCTGTTCTTTGGAAGGTGGTTCAAGTGTTTATTGTGTTCATCATGTGCATTGCGCACCATTTCTATTGTCATTAATGAGCCGATAAGTTCTTCAAGTGGAAAAATATTTAAATCTTTTGTTTCTTGTATTGCCGTTACTTTTGATTCCCAAGCTTTAGAAAGTGATAGTAAAACTTTACTAACAAGTTCAAAATTTGAGAAACATTTGCCAAGAGCTTGTAAACCATTGACAACATCCGTGAAACGGGTGTACATGTCGACAATGGTTTCGCTCGGCTTCATTTGAAAAAGCTCGAAGTCATGCATTAAAATGTTGATTTTCGAATCTTTAACTCTAGAAGTGCCTTCGTGTGTGATTTCAAGAGTGTGCCATATGTCGAAAGCCGTTTCGCATAAAGAAACCTGATTGAACTCAATTTTGTCCAAAGTGCAAAATAAGGCATTCATAGCCTTTGCGTTTAAAGAAAACATCTTCTTCTCCAAATCATTCCATTAGTTCATTGGAAGAGAAGACATTTCAAATCCATTTTTGACTATGTGCCATAAATTCAAATCCAAAGAAAGTAAGAAAACTCTCATTCGAGTTTTCCAATAAGTGTAGTCCGTCCCATTGAAAAAGGGAGGACAAATGAGAAAGTGACCCTCTTGAAAGCCGTAAAGAGCCATTTCTATTTGGGTGTTAAACCAAGGTAGAAAGACCTCGCTCTGATACCAATTGTTAGGATTGGAGCGGCACTAAGAGGGGGGGGTGAATTAGTGTAGCGGATTAAAACTTCGGTTTTAATAAATCTTTCGTACGATAAGAATAATGTTTCGTTTGAAACCGTTTCAATTGCGTTGAAAGCGTACGTAATAAGATGAGGGCAGTGAACTTAGCAAAGTAAAGGTTTGTAGAAAGATAAATGCATAAACATAAACGCAAACCGGAGATTACGTCGATTTTAGAGTGGTTCGGTCAAACGACCTACATCCACTTGCGAGGCCCCTCTTCGATGAGGCTCCCACCTTCCACTAGCAAATCTCTTGTACTGGAAGGGCAAATACCCCTCTTACAACCTTTTACAAACAGTTCAACCTCTTACAAATTTTCAGCAAGAAAGGAGAACTTTTCTAGCAAATTAAAAACTAGACTTGCTAAGACTTTCTAAGACTTTTCTCTCAATCAATTGCTGCTCAAAAAGTTGTAATCTCAGCTGAGATTTGAGGGGTATTTATAGGCCTCAAGAGGATTCAAATTTGGGATCCAAATTTGATTTCTCGTGGAGTTCCCGATGCTGGCGGTGCCACCGCCTGTTAGTGTCAGGCGCTGACAGTGCTAGGCGGTGCCACCGCCCAGCTCAGGCGGTGCTACCGCCTAGCTCTCAGGTGCTGGGCGGTGCAACCGCCCAGTCTGGCAGTGGCACCGCCAGACTTTTTGGTTGACTGATTGGGCTTCAAACTTAGGCCAAGCCCAGTCTAATTTTGGGCCCAGTTGGCCCCTAACCAGGATAAAGGATTATTTCTTAATCCTAATCCAAATTACAAGTTAACTACTTAACAAAACACATCCTAAGCAATATTTCAACTGCGAACGTCGAGTCTTGTTCCGGCCAGCTTTTTCCGACGGGCTCCTAGCAAGCTCCCGAACTTGTGATGACTTTAATGAGTAGTCGAGCCTTCTCGGTGATCTCCGTGAACCTTCGACGATCTCTTCGGCGAACTTCCAAAAATTTCGACATGTTCCCGATTTCTTCTCGGTTGGTTCCGACAGCATCTCCGACGATTCTTCGGACTCTTAAACGTCCATCGAACTTGACTCTGGTATCCTTGCTTTGTGTTTTCTGGTTATCGTAATTAGTCCTGCACACTTAAGCCAAAACTCTACTCCGATCTAGACAATTATTACAATGCGAATTGACATTCCATTGCCCGGCACATCATTGGTTGGCGCTTCGTCCGATTCTTCAGCGCATCGTCCTCTCTTGCGGCTTGTTGCCCAATCGGTGGTTGACCTCCGCAACCCCGATATCCTTGGCGTAATTCTGCTATCCTTGGCCCGATGCCCAACGTCCGAAGCCTTCTGCCGTCCAATATCCTAACGTGATCTCCTCCGGCGCAACGTCAATTCCTCCTGCGTTAATTATCTAATCCAGATCGAGTAGACCTGCATCACTCAAAATGCAATTTAAATTATAAACACATATCAAGTGGTTTCATCATCAAAATACGAGATTCAACACGGAGTTCCAATACACTTTACAATGCTCACTAGCAAAAACAAAATGATTTTGATTGAAGATGCTTTATGTTTAGGCTAGTCATAGGTGCCTACAAGTCAATCACGTGAGTGATGGCATGTGTGACTTGATACGTAGTCTTTTTACTTATTAAATTTTGGTATTTATTACTTTATATTACTTATTACATATATGTATATATATATATATATTGTGATGTCCTTGGATCTATGCAATAAGAATCATATCATAATAAGATCAAGATAATGAGACCGATTCACCATTAAACATAGATCCTAAATAATCTCGATCATAGGTTACTCGAGAGGAACATCAAGATAACCGGATAGACTGGTGTGTTATAGGCAATAACGTCTATGGCTATTGCACTTGTGTGCAGTAGCGCCAATGGCCATTTTACCCGCGGGGTGAGGCACCCCCATGCCCCCTCACCGCATAGGCCATCATCAGCAAGGTGGCGGCAGCCACAGCAGGGAAGAGGGAGAAAGGGGCTTAGGGTTTTCTGGGCAAAAGATAGTTTTGCCCCACAGAATTTTAGAAATTCTATATTCTATCTTTTACCCAAATTATAAAAATGCCCCTCAGAATTTAAAAAATTCCCTACATGTCTCTGATTTCAGAGAAATATTAATTAAGTAAAAGGTTTAATTGATTATTATTTTTATTATTATCTAGTAGTCCTACATGATGATGATTTATACATGTGATGTATGATATATGGACAAATGATCATGGACCGTGTGATGTGTGTACTTCTGATTATTATTATTGGGGGCCTGCAAGCCTCTATTTTATTTCTTATTTATTGTCGGGCTTTCATGCCTATGATTTAGGTGTAATCACACGAGGAGGCACAGTAGGAGTATGGAAGCGATAGCGGGACCCATGAGACGGACGATCGCGATGCATGGAGATGCGTCAAGATGCCAACGGAACTGATAAGGACGAGATGGACAATCATAGAGCATGGAGATTCACCACTACACACATATATTTTGATGTGAGTGATTAGGCCCACTAGCTCAGGCCTAATCACATTAGACTATGGTCCATGATAATCTGTTGTAATTGCTCATGTGATATGTGAATGTTTATACATCTATTAGATATGTATATATATATTTGCATGCGATGTAGATATATATTAAATATGTATGTATGCAACATGTGATATTAGGAGACCAAATCAAAGAAACCCCTCTCTCGATAAAATTAAGTCGGTAAACGTGAGGCAATTAGATTGACCCACATGACCATCCATCGTTATAGGTAGGGACCGATTCTCGGTATAGGTTGAGTTGGTCGAGTCTCTCGAGACTCATCTATATTGTAATTTGCCATCTTGCCTACGACATAGAGATGTTACAAATGACCTGAGACATGGTATGCTTGGTCGAGTCCCTCGAGGGTATATCATCCAATCAAACTCATCTTGTAACTGCTAGTCACAGGTGCCCAGCAAGCCAATCACGTGAGTGATGGCACGTGTGACTTAATATAGAATCTTTTTGCTTATTATATTTTGGCATTTATCACTTTATAACTATTGCATAAATGCATACATATATTGTGATGTCCTTTGATTTGTGCAATGGGAATCGGATCGTAATGAGATCACGATAGTGAGATCGATTCACCTTTAAACACATATCCTAAATAATCCCGGTCATAGGTTACTCAAGTGGGATATCGTGATAACCAAACAGACTGGTGTGCAGTATACCCGTCCATATGATGGATGCAGCTGGTCTCATAGCTGCTTGTGTACGGACACTAGGGATACAATACAGGTGCTCATTGGAGAATAAGTTCACTGATTGATCCTCTTACGGAATGCTGGATGGTTGATGATGCCTTATTGTCAGATAGCGATTCCGTAGTCCTAGTGGTGTATCTCGTCCTTAGACTTGAGACACCAAGGATGTCCTGTTTGAGTGCTCCACTCTTTGATACTGTTAGGATCAGAGCGGCACTAAGAGGGGGGGGGTGAATTAGTGCAGCGGATTAAAACAGTTTTGCCCCTCGAAATTTGAGAAATTCCAGTTTTTGTCTTTTGTCCGAATTATGAAAATACCCCTATGAATTCAAAAATTCCCTATAATGTCCCTGATTTCAGAAAATATTAATTAATTAAAAGGTTTAGTTGATTTTTATTTTTTATTATTATTATCTAGTAGTCCTACATGATGATGATTATTTATACATGTGATGTATGATGTGTGGATGGATGATCATGTACCGTGTGATGTGTGTACCTGTGATTATTATTATTGAGGTCTACGAATCTCCATTATATTTCTCGTTTATTGTCGGGCCTGCATGCCTATAATTAAGTTGTAATCACATGAGGAGGCACAGCGGGAGCATGGATGCAATAGCGGGACCCACGAGACGGACGATCGTGATGCATGAAGATGCATGAAGATGTCGACGGAACCGACAAGGACGAAATGAACGATCACAGGGCATGGAGATGCACCGTTGCACACATAGATCTTGATGTGAGTGATTAGGCCTACTAGCTCAGACCTAATCATATTAGGCCTACTGGCTCAGGCCTAATCATATTAGGTTGTGGTCCATGATCATCTGGTGTAATTGCTTATACACATACTAGATATGTATATATATTTGCATGCGATGTAGATATATATTAAATATGTATATGTGTGACATGTCATATTAGGAGACCAAATCAAGTTAAGCACTTGCGATTCCGATTTTTATCGTATGAAAGATTTGTTGAAACCAACGTTTTAATCCGCTGCACTAATTCACCCCCCCTCTTAGTGCCGCTCTGATCCTAACAGTATCAAAGAGTGGAGCACTCAAACAGGACATCCTTGGTGTCTCAAGTCTAAGGACGAGATACACCACTAGGACTACGGAATCGCTATCTGACAATAAGGCATCATCAACCATCCAGCATTCCGTAAGAGGATCAATCAGTGAACTTATTCTCCAATGAGCACCTGTATTGTATCCCTAGTGTCCGTACACAAGCAGCTATGAGACCAGCTGCATCCATCATATGGACGGGTATACTGCACACCAGTCTGTTTGGTTATCACGATATCCCACTTGAGTAACCTATGACCGGGATTATTTAGGATATGTGTTTAAAGGTGAATCGATCTCACTATCGTGATCTCATTACGATCCGATTCCCATTGCACAAATCAAAGGACATCACAATATATGTATGCATTTATGCAATAGTTATAAAGTGATAAATGCCAAAATATAATAAGCAAAAAGATTCTATATTAAGTCACACGTGCCATCACTCACGTGATTGGCTTGCTGGGCACCTATGACTAGCAGTGAGCCTCTGGGCGGTGCCATTGCTTGACAGGGGCGGTTGCACCACCTAGTGTCGCTTGGAGACTGAGCCTAGGCGGTGCCACCAACTGACTAGGGCGGTTGCACCGCTTGGCAGAGCTCGGAGACCGAGCTCAGGCAGTTCCTCCGCCTATCAGGGGCGATTGCACTGCCCAGCCTAGCTCGGATACTGAGCCTTGGGTGGTGCCACTGCCGACCCAAGCGATGCCACCGCTGGCCAAGAAATCTAGGTCCGAATGGGCTGATCCATTTGGCCCAATTTGGGTCTGTCAAGGGCCCAATTGCCTCAAGATTAAGTTAAAGGGATTACCTCCTATTTCTAACTTAATTAGCATGCTAACTATGATATTTTTTAAGACATTTACTGCCACTTGCTCCGGTGCGTCAATAGCTTCTTCCGGCGAGCTTTCGATGAACTTCCGTCGATCATCCGATGAACCCTCGGTGATGCTCCTATGGACTTCCCGCAAACTCCTGGACTTGCGACGATCCACTTGGCAAGTTCTGACGAGTTTCTTTTGGCAAGCTCTTGGACTTCTCGGATTTATTCCCGAAGAACCTCCGACGATCGTTTGGACTTCCATCGAACTCTCGAACTCCCAACGTGATCATAGTCTTGACGCCGGTGCAACTCCTACTGCATATCTTACATCCATCGTAGTTAATCCTACACATGTAAAACAAAACTTTGATCGAGACAATTAATCCTAAGCAATTAACCAAGTTGTCCAGCTTGTCATTGGTCCCTCGACGCTTCGTCCGATTCTTCGGCGCATCGTCCTCTCCTACGGCCTATTGCCCAATCGGCCAGTTGACTCCGCAACTCTGATATCCTTGGTGCAATACCTGCTCTTCTTGGCCCAATGCCTGAGTCCACAACCCGAAGCCTGTTAGGATCAAGAACACTAAGAGGGGGTGAATTAGTGCAGCGAAAAACTTTCTGCGATTAAAACGAAACTGCGTTCGAACGATAAAAATGATTTCTGTTTGAAAGCCGATTCTAAGATTACTTTAACTTAAGATCAAGCAAGATGATGTTAAAGTCAATCTATGAAGGCAGTTTGCAGTTATGATGAAAACCAGAATATAAGCGCAAATTGATATACGATGTTCGAACGAAGAAACTGATTTACGTCTAAATGCTGATTCGTAAATCACTTGATTAGGCGAGATGCTGTTTAAGCAAGGGTATAAAGGTAGTTTGCAGTTATGGTAAAGATGAAATCGTAAACGTAATCTGAAATATGATGATCATACGAAAAAGCAGATTTACGTCTAAACGCTGATTCGGAAAGTGCAAAGCTTGAAACCCGATTGTATATGCGCAGAAAGCAGTAAGCTTCAGAGGAGGTTTGTAGTAAAGATAATATGCTCAAAGTAAATGCAAACCGAGATTTAGAGTGGTTCGGTCGATCTTGACCTACTCCACTTTTGGCTTCCTCCACCGACGAGGTCACCGACGTCAACTAGAGGCCTTCCTTCAATAGTCGAAGGCCAACCACCCTTATATAGTTTCACTCCTTTTGACGGGAATAGGAGACAACCCTTACAGAAATTTTCTCTCCTCTCTTTATAACTCAAAACTTTGAAGAACAGAGGGAGGAGAACTTTTGGCCTTTACAACAATTTTGATCTCTAAGAATCACAGAAAAAGATCAAGATTTCGAGTGTGAGTAATGTGCTTTCAGTGCTGAATGGGTGGGGTATTTATAGGCCCCAACCCAATTCAAATTTGGAGCTCAAAACCGTCAATTCCCGGAATTCCGGGATCAGGCGGTTCCACCTCGTGACTGGGGCGGTTGCACCGCCTGGCAGAGCTCGAAGACTGAGCCTCTAGGCGGTGCCACCTCTGTCAGGGGCGGTTGCACCGCCTGGCAGAGCTCGAAGACTGAGCCTCTGGGCGGTGCCACCTCTGTCAGGGGCGGTTGCACCGCCTGCCAGAGCTCGAAGACCGAGCTCAGGCAGTTGCACCTCTTGAGTGGGGCAGTTGCACCGCCTGCCAGAGCTCGAAGACCGAGCTCAGGCGGTGCTACCTCCTGTCAGGGGAGGTTGCATCGCCCAGTCTCGCTCGGAGACTATGCCCAGGCGGTGCTACATCCTGGCTGGGGCGGTTGCACCGCCCAGTCTCCTTGGGAGACTTTGCCCAGGCGGTGCTACCTCCTGGCTTGGGCGGTTGCACGTCCCACAGCAATCAGGGTCCGAATGGGTAGATCCATTCGACCCAATTTGGGTTTTTCAGGGGCCCAAATGCCCCAAGATTAAGCTAATGGGATCACCTCCCATTTGCAACTTAATCATTGTGCTAACTACGATAAATCCTAAGACAATTTCTGCAGCTTGCTCCGGTGCGTTAATCGCTTCTTCTGGCGAGTTTCCGGCGAACTTCCGTCGATCATCCGATGAACCCTCGGTGATGCTCCTACGGACTTCCGACAAACTCCTGGACTTGCGACGATCCACTTGGCGAGTTTCGACGAGCTTCTTTTGGCAAGCTTATGGACTTCTCGGATTTGTTCCCGCAGAACCTCTGATGACTGTCCGAACTTCCGTCGAACTCTCGAACTCCCAACGTGATCATTGTCTTGACTCCGGCACAACTCCTGCTGCTTGTCTAACTTTCATCGTAGTTAATCCTGCACACTTATCTCAACACATAGATTAGACAACAAATGACAATTGACTTTATCATAAAAATCCGAGATTCAACAATCTCCCCCTTTTTGATGATGACAATCAATTGATAATGGAGTTAACCTTAACTCCCCCTTTCTATATGCCATACTTGAGATAAGTCATTCTTGAATTCAAGACTTAAGAATTCAAGCGACATATTGATAAGTTAAATCATTTGAACTTATCAATACTCCCATCATGATTCCAATCATGATGTATCTCTCTGAAGATGATGTCAAGGCTTGACATTCATTTTCAGATTTTACATTACAAGTTTGAATGTTGGTAATAGTAACAATTCATCATATTGTAAGATATCAACATGTAACGCTGTGAAGTAAGATTTTGATATCATTCATGATGTACACATTTCAAATATTTTAGCAAGTGTTGCATTTCTTCACATGGTAAGATATCAACTCAAGGCATAATGCAAATTATAGCATCTGTTCATATATCTCTTGGTGATGCAAGCATGGCATAATCATAGCATCAGTGTTTATAGCATCAATTCATATATTTCTCCCCCTTTTTCATCAACAAAAAGCATGGTAGTTGTGATACCAGGAAAACAATATAAGCAAGTTATCAAGCATATAAAGGAAGGCATGATACGTAGATTGCTTTGAATACTTCTTCCTTCTTTTTTTGTTATAATCCTTTGTGCATGAAGAAGGAAAGCCATTTGTGATTCCAACTATTTGTGAGTTTACTTTGAGTCAAGATATGTGTTTGAAATAGCTTTTTGCAAGTAAAAATACTATCATCCATATTTCAAGATGGAATTCATACGCAGGAATCATTTCATCAAATCCATTTTAGAAGAAAAAAAAAAAAATATATATATATATATTTCATAAGAGTGTATGAGAAAATTTGATTTTTAGCATTCCAACTGTTAAGCAAATCTGAAAATGAGATGAACTCTTTCATGCATTCGGACAAGACTATGCTACAGATTTTCGAATACAATCATGAAGACAAAACATTTCAACACATGTTATGTAATGGCAATCAGTGATTTGATCATTCAATAAAGTCCGAAAAATAATTTTAACTAGTTTATCTATTCGGACACATCAATGGCAATGACTTATCAACTGTATTGGTATATCACTTTTTCAAACTATATTTATCATGGAAATCAAAGCACAAGGTTTTCAAAACTTTTAGTTTCAATATAAAATCCGAGATAACCATTTAGTTTATATTTACCACAAGGCACAAGGCATATATTTACCACGATAGATGTTTACAACTCCACATATGCTCAAAATATATCAGGTAACCATATCAAGGATCAAGGCAAGGTATATCATGGTGAGTAACATAAGGAGTTTACAATAACAACATATGATTGTTTTCATACAAGCTCATTCATGAGGTGGAAATTTAAAGTGCCTAAACAAGGAATCAAATTGACGATGAATTTGCTGCAGCTTAGATAGGATTTGTTCTTGTCGTTGTTTAAGCCGTTCTTGTCTTTGTTCGAATCGGTCCATTCGAATCCCAATATCTTCGACAGATGATGTATGAGTTTGCTCAAATGGATGTGTTTCCTCAAAGGGACATATCAGAGGAGATTGGGTACCCCTAAATACTGGTGTTTCCAGTTCTGGTTCAGGTTGAGGGGGATCAGTTCCTCTTGGCATTCTAACCTAGTTACCATTTCTATAAAAACATCATAATCGGTGAAGTAGATATTTATTTATTATGCTAAATCTATCTATTTTTATTACTTCTTCTTCCGGTGGTATTAGAATATCGTAGGCTTTCATTATTCTAGTGATTATACCACCATATGGGAATTAGTCTTTCTTAGATAGTTCTAACATGTTTTGTTGGATAAGATAACCAAGACAGATGTCATGTCCTTTCATGATCAAATACATAGTTCCTAATTCTAATTGACTTACTTCATCATGATGGTATTGTTTAGGGAGAATGATGCTAGTTTGGATATGATGAAGTACCTTAGTGTTTAGAGGCAGTAGATGTTCCCAACTTTTAGGAACAAATGCTAAGTTGGGATTAGCAAAAATTGTTCCTAAGGCTTCAACATATGTTGTTCCAACAGTTTCAGCATCCCATGATCCTCTAAAGTAAAGTCTTCTACTTTTCATAGGAATGCCTATCATGTCGCAAATGAATCTATCCGTAATTGAGATGTGTTGTCCTAAAAGATAGGTGGACATTCTTTCTTCTTCATCTATTTGTATGTTATTGTAAAACAATCTAACAAGTCTTGGATAGATGTGTTCGTTAATTTGCAAAATTGGAAGTAGATCTAAGTTTGCAAACCATTGGATTGTCTCTAAGTCTCTTAGTTCATTTAAATCTACGTATTTTCTCTTATTGACACTCCTAAGTTCGAAAGAGGAAAATTTTTAAGCTTGGTATTTTGTATCGAAAAGGGTGAGATCAAAATATTCTACTAATCTCGTCTTTTCTTTGTCCCTTGAGGATCTTCTAGATCCCATAACTACTGCTGTTTAGAAGAATAGTGATGAGCAAGAGTAAATGAAAAAAAATAGAGTTTAAGAGCTTCTTAGAGAGTACCTTAGTGAGATCTTCAAGAGAGGGAAGGATTGTTGACGTTTTGCTTCGAAATGAGGGGTATTTGGGATGCTAAGAGAGGTGAAATGGGGATGGAGGAGGCTTGGAAGAGTAGCGGAGGGAAGGGAGTGAGTTGGGGTCGGTTTCACCGCCGGCCCTAGCTTGGGTTAAAAAGGGCAGAGTTGCGGGCGGTTGCACCTCTAGCTGGAGCGGTGCAACCGCTTGCAACACTGGGGCGGTGCCACCTCTTGAAATGGCGGTGCTACCTCCAGTTGGGGCGGTGCCACCGCCTGCAGGCGGTGAGCACTTGTTCTGATCAGTGTGATATGATCTGAGAGTTTGTTGTCTTGAGAAGAATTTTCATTCAGAGCAATCAACTTTACTTACGTAATTACGTAAGAGTTTTTATTTTAAGGCAAGGACTTTTGCACGATCAAGATAGATCTTTTAACATGCATACTCTCAATGTCGTACACATGTTTGTGATAGTTTGTTCAAGTTGGTAAGCCTTGCAAGTTCATGATAGACTCAGTTATTTCATGATACAGAGTTGGATTCGAAGGTTATGAACGGATGAAATTAATGGGTTCGAAAATCCAAAGGATATGTGAATTTGGGAATCATACGTTTCTAATTCTGAAAAGTCAAATATGGTTGTATCCAAATCGCATTTGCGATTTTAAATTTATAATCTCCATCTGTTATTTAGGCTAGAGAGCATTGCGAGTTCCTTTTTGGATCTTGGGTCATGACTATCGAGAATCAAGGAGCAGAATATTATTTCTTGCTCCAGCCTAAAATTTTTATGTTTATAATGTTTTTACAGGAAGGGATGATTTTTAGGTACCCATTTGCTTTTGGGTGCGTCACAAATAGATCTACATTTTCTATCATGTTACATAGAATTTATCATGGTTCCTTTAGGAACCCAGATCAATTTGTTTGGACTAATTTTCTTGAATGGACAATAATGCGTCTTGTGTCCAAATTTGCAACAAAAGTTGCATTTGTTTTGATGTCGAACATGTAAGATGGGGCCTTTTATGAAGGTGGTTGGATTTTGGTGAGGACTTCTCACAAATCCAATTCCACTTCTTTTGGGAACGTGACCCTTGTTTGTAAGGATCATGTTTAATGACTTGCTTCCAACCTCAAATTTCTTCAAGGTGTCCTTAAGTAGCAAGTTTTCCTTTTGGAGAGTTTCTAGATCATGGCATTTTATGCATGAGCTTAAAATATCATGATGTTCATCTTTTAACTTATCAAATTACAAATAAGACTTTCATGCTCCTTTTTTAGCAATTTGTATTTTCTACTAATGGTCGTACATTCATCAAATAATTCATGGAAAGCATTTAATAATTCATGATAAGGTAAATCTGCATCAATTAAATTTGTTACCTCATCTCCGATGGCCATTAAGGCGTAATGAGCAACTTGCTTGGTGTTGGACTCCTCTTCTTCGGATGCGCTCGAATCATCCCATATTGCTTTGAGTGCCTTCTTCTTTGATGTTCTCTTCTTGGCTTGGGGACAATCACTCTTGTAGTGTACCGGCTTTTTGCACTCATAGCAAATAACTTGGTCCTTCTTGGGTTCAAGTTTAATTTTTGCGTCATTTTTAAACTTGTTTCTCTTAATGAAAATTTTGAATTTCCTTGTTAGAAGTGTCAAGTCATCGTCACAGTTCTCATCACTTGAGTTTTCTCTCAAGTGGTCATCTAAAGTTCTAAGTGTCATATCCTTCTTGCTCTTTGGAAGGATGTCTTCTTGCTCTTCATAAGCCTTGCAAGTCATTGCATAGGTCATTAATGACCCGATTAGTTCTTTAAGAGGGAAGTTGTTTAAATCTTTAGCCTTGTGAATAGCAGTGACTTTAGGATCCCAACTCTTAGGAAGGGATCTTAGAATCTTATTTATGACCTCAAAATTCGAAAAACTTTTTCCGAGTCCTTTTAGACCATTGACGACATCCGTGAAACGGGTAAACATGTCGCCAATGGTTTCACTCGGTTTCATCTGGAAAAGTTCGAAAGAATGTAACAGAAGATTGATTTTTGACTCTTTCACTATACATGTGCCTTCGTGAGTCACTTTGAGTGTGTGCCAAATATCAAATGTGGTTTCACAAGTTGAAACACGGTTAAACTCATTTTTATCAAGTGCACAAAATAAGGCATTCATAGCCTTTGCATTAAGAGCGAAAGCCTTCTTTTCCAATTCATTCCAATCGATCATTGGAAGAGAAGACTTCGAAAATCCATTTTCGACAAGATTCCAAAGTTCAAAATCCATAGAAATAAGAAAGATCCTTATTCGGGTCTTCCAATAGGTGTAGTCCGTCCCACTGAACATGAGTGGACGTGTAATAGAATGGCCCTCTTGGTTTTCGGCGTATGCCATCTCTCTTGGGTTTTAATCCGTTAGAGAGTTAACCCTGCTCTGATACCAATTAATAGGATCAAGAGCACTAAGAGGGGGGAATTAGTGTAGCGGAAAACTTTCTGCGATTAAAACGAAATTATTGTTCAAACGATAAAAAAAAACGATTTCTGTTTGAAAGCCGATTCTAAGATTACTTTAACTTAAGATCAAGCAAGATGATGTTAAAGTCAATCTATGAAGGCAGTTTGCAGTTATGATGAAAACCAGAATATAAGCGCAAACTGAAATACGACGTTCATACGAAGAAACTGATTTACGTCTAAATGCTGATTCGTAAATCACTTGATTAGGCGAGATGCTGTTTAAGCAAGGGTATAAAGGCAGTTTGCAGTTATGGTAAAGATCAAAACGTAAATGTAATCTGAAATATGATGATCGTACGAAAAAGCAGATTTACGTATAAACGCTTATTCGGAAAGTGCAAAGCTTGAAACCCGATTGTATATGCGCAAAAAGCAGTAAGCTTCAGAGGAGGTTTGCAGTAAAGATAATATGCTCAATGTAAATGCAAACCGAGATTTAGAGTGGTTCGGTCGATCTTGACCTACTCCACTTTTGGCTTCCTCCACCGACGAGGTCACCGACGTCAACTAGAGGCCTTCCTTCAATAGGCGAAGGCCAACCACCCTTTTACAGTTTCACTCATTTTGACGGGCTTAGGAGACAACCCTTACAGAAATTTTCTCTCCTCTCTTTACAACTCAAAACTTTGAAGAACAGAGGGAGGAGAACTTTTGGCCTTTACAACAATTTTGAGCTCTAAGAATCACATAAAAAGATTAAGATTTCGAGTGTGAGTAATGTGCTTTCAGTGCTGAATGGGTGGGGTATTTATAGGCCCCAACCCAGTTCAAATTTGGAGCTCAAAACCGTCAATTCCCGAAATTCCGGGATCAGGCGGTTCCACCTCTTGACTAGGGCGGTTGCATCGCCTGGCAGAGCTCGAAGACTGAGCCTCTAGGCGGTGCCACCTCTGTTAGGGGTGGTTGCACCACTTGCCAGAGCTCGAAGACCGAGCTCAGGCGGTTGCACTGCCTGCCAAAGCTCGAAGACCGTGCTCAGGCGGTGCTACCTCCTATCAGGGAAGGTTGCACCACCCAGTCTCGCTCGGAGACTGAGCCCAGGCGGTGCTACCTCCTGGCTGGAGCGGTTGCACCGCCCAGTCTCCTTGGGACACTTAGCCCAGGCGGTGCTACCTCCTGGCTTGGGCGATTGCACCTCCCACAGCAATCAGGGTCCGAATGGGTAGATCCATTCGACCCGATTTGGGTTTTTCAGGGGCCCAATTGCCCCAAGATTAAGCTAATGGGATCACCTCCCATTTCCAACTTAATCATTGTGCTAACTACGATAAATCCTAAGACAATTTCTGCAGCTTGCTCTGGTGCGTCAATCGCTTCTTCCGGCGAGTTTCCGACGAACTTCCGTGGATCATCCGATGAACCCTCGGTGATGCTCCTGCGGACTTTCGACAAACTCCTGGACTTGCGACGATCCACTTGGCGAGTTCCGACGAGCTTCTTTTGGCAAGCTTATGGACTTCTCGGATTTAGTCCCGCAGAACCTCCGACGACTTCTCCGAACTTCCATCGAACTCTCGAACTCCCAATGTGATCATTGTCTTGACTCCGGCGCAACTCCTGCTGCATGTCTAACTTTCATCGTAGTTAATCCTGCACACTTATCTCAACACATAGATTAGATAAAAAATGACAATTGACTTCATCATCAAAATCTGAGATTCAACAAAGCCTTCTGTCGATACGTCGACCGATCCACCAACCCGACGTCCAATCTTCTGACATGTTCCTCCGGCACAATATGATTTTTCCCGCTTTAATTGTCTCATCCTGATCGAAGCATCTTATGTCACTCAAAATACAGATTAAAACATAGACACATATCAAGTGGTTTCATCGTCAAAATACGAGATTCCACAATCTCCCCCTTTTTTATGATGACAACTACTTGTTGACAGAGTTAAACTTAACTCCCGTGTTTAAACAAACTTCACCTATCAATATACCATATTGATAGAACCTTGAATTCAAACTGAATTCATGTCATTGCAATATTCATCATGAATACTTGCAACACGTCATCATGAACTTATGCATAAACTTATGCATAACATCATACTTCTCCCCTTTTGTCATCAACAAAAAGGAGAAGTCTAACTATTCTTGTGTTTGGAATATAAGTTCAACTCATTGCATGAAAAACATAATATCAAGTTTTATCATCATGCAGTTTTGAAGTTAGAAAATTTAGCAAGTGTTACATCATGCTTAGAAAATTCAAGCTATCAAGTTTTAGATATGCAAGTTTTACAAGATAGCACTTTTGCTTCTTTTGAGATAACGACTTCTACATCATGCAAGCTAGCAAATTTGAGATGTTCAAGAAGGCAACTCTTGCTTCTTGAGATAGGCAAGATAACACTTTTGTAATTTTTTGTTTCTTAAGATGTTCAAGATAGCAAGCTCTACATCTTGCAAGCTAGCAATGTTAGAACATTTTAGAACATGCAAGCTAGCAATTTAGAGATGTTCAAGAAAGCAACTCTTGCTTTTTGAAATATGCAAGTTTGCTAGATGTGCACATTAGCATGTTTCGCTTCTTCTTAAGATTTCAAACTAACAATTATCGGTGATGTTCAAGATAGCAATTTCTTCTCTTTTGAGAAGTGCAATTTTTTGCTTTCGTCTTGACTTATGCAAGCTAGCTAGTTTGCCTCTTTTCATGATGTTCACGCTAGAAATTCTTGCTCCCCTTTTGTCATTGTCAAAAAAAAGGGAAGACCCTTATATCAATTTTTAGATTATGACAAAGGTAAGTATCAGTCTTATTTGTGTATCATTATATATTCAAATTAAAACATGCACAATTTCAAAAACCTTATTTTTCATGCATGATACCGAAAAATAAATCAATCATCATTAATGAGCATATCATACATGATACTCAAACATTAAAATTTTTAGCATTTATCAACATGTTGATCATGATACCAAACATTCATTCCAAATTCATGAATATTTCATCATTGCATGCATCATACCAAATCATAAAATATAAAATCATTATTAATGCATGATTCCAAATCATCATTTATTTCACATCATGATGGTACCAATTTTGTCAAATTACATCCTACCATGCATGATCGAAACTTCTTATCAAAACAAATTAATGAATATTTCATGTATTCTTATCATCACATAAGGAATATCAAGAAGAATTATTAGGTGATGAGATGTATTTCATTCATTCAAAGAATTTTACATAACAAAATTTAAGTCATAAGCTATAAAAGATGTCATGAGATACAATATAAACAATCTTGATTTATAAAATGAATACTCAAGTTATAATTTCGAGAAATCAAGAGAAACCGTGATTCATTTTAACAAATATCCTCTTAAATAAATAACATAAAGAATTCTTAGGAGATCATGAAAAAGATAGAGTTCATTCAATCTTGTAAGAGAACAAGATATTAATTCATGCATATAAAATCTTGAATTAAGCATAAGAAATCTCAATTTATAAATTTTGAAAAATCAAGATAAAGCTCATTTAAATCATCAAATCAAGATCAATAGATTTTCATAAATGAATTGTTAGGATCAAGAAAATTTGAAAATGAAATTTAATACTTTCATGCATTTGGACATGGTTTTGCTATAGATTTTCAAACACAATCATGAAGATAAAACATGCTCATGATCATGGAAATTTTTGTATCCAAAACACATAATTTCCAACATGTTATTAAGGCATGTAATAGTGTAAAATTCTCATTATAGCAATGATATCCTACAATGCATGATCAAAATTTCTTCTCATTTTATCATTGTAAACAAGAAAGAAGAGGAGAAGAACAAAATAGTGTAAAATATTTTAATCATTTCAAGGCATACAAGCCATAAATACAATAACATCATTGTTAGGATCGAGAGCACTAAGAGGGGGGGGGTGAATTAGTGCAGCGGAAAACTTTCTGCGATTAAAACCGAAAGCTGCGTTTGAATGATAAGGACAACTCTGTATGAGAGTTGATACTAAGCAAGGTTTCAATCAATCTATGCGGGCAGTTTGCAGCAATGATGAAAACCAGAATATCGGCGCAAACTGAAATCCGATGTTCGTACGAAGAAACAGATTTACGTCTAAGTGTCGATTCGTAAATCACTTGTTTAGACAGAAGTATAAAGACAGTGTGCTGCTATTGTACAGCTCAAAAAGTAATCTGCAAAAAGCAGATTTACGTCTAAACGTAGATTTACGTCTAAACGCAAATTTACGTCTAAACACAGATTTACGTCTAAACTTTGAAACTCGTTTGTAAAATCGCAGAAGGCAGTATGCAGTTGAAATCAAGATGTAAACATAAACTGAAATCTGATGATTGTACAAGGAAAGCCGATTTACGTCTATATGCAGTTTTACGTCTAAACGCAATTTTGCGTCTAAACGTAGTTTTACGTCTAAACGCAGTTTTACGTCTAAACGTAGTTTTGCGTCTAAACGCTATTTTACGTCTAAACGTAGTTTTACGTCTAAACGCAGTTTTGCGTCTAAACGCTGTTTTACGTCTAAACGCAGTTTTACGTCAAAGCGTAATTTTACGTCTAAACGCAGTTTTGAACTTTGAAAAGCGTTTTATGAATACGTAGAAGGCAATTTACAGTTATAAATGAATCAAAACATAAGCGTAAACTGCAACGTAAAGATCGTACGAAGACACCGATTTATGTCTGAATGCAGATTCGGAAAGATCAGAGTTTAGAGACTCGTTCGTAAAAGCACAGAGGGCAGTAGCTATGCAGGAGGTTTGCAGTAATGATAAAGTGCTCAAGTAAAAGCAAACCAGAGATTTAGAGTGGTTCGGTCAGTCTTGACCTACTCCACTTTTGGCTTCCTCCTCCGACGAGGTCACCGACGTCAACTAGCTGCCTTCTTTCAATGGGCGAAGGCCAACTGCCCTTTTACAGTTTCTCTCCTTTTGACGGGCTCAAGAGACAACCCTTACAGATCCTTTCTCTCCTCTCTTTACAACTCAAGACTTGAATAACAAAAAGAGGAGAACTTTAGGACTTTACACAAATTTGAGCTCTTAGAATCACTGAAAAGATGAAGAATTCGGTGTGGATCTGTATCTTTTCAGTGCTGAATGGGTGGGGTATTTATAGGCCCCAACCCAGTTCAAATTTGGAGCTCAAAACAATCAAATCGATCAAATCCCGAAATTCCGGGATCAGGCGGTTGCACCTCTTGACTGGAGAGGTTGCACCGCCGGCGAGCTTCGGAGATCGAGCCCAGCGGTTGCACCTCTTCTGGGGGTAAGCACCGCCGAGTCCGCTCAAGATCGAGCCCCAGCGCGGTGCCACCTCTTGATCGAGGCGTTGCACCTCTCTCTGCCTTCGAAGACCGAGCTTAGGCGGTGCTACCTCTTTGTCGGGGAGGTTGCACCAGCCTAGCTTCGAAGATCGAGCTCTGGGCGGTTGCACCTCTGGTCAGGGCGGTTGCACCGCCGGTCTCGTGGGGAGACACAGCCCTAGCGGTTGCACCTCCTGGCCTAAGGCGGTTTGCACCGCCTTTGGTGCAATCGGGTCCGAATGGTTAGCTCCATTTGGCCCAATTTCAATCTTTTCAGGGCCCAATTGCCCCAAGATTAAGCTAATGGGATCACCTCCCATTTTCAAGCTTAATCAACGTGCTAACTACGATTAAATCTAAGACAACTTCTGCAGCTTTGCTCCGATGCGTCAATCGCTTCTTCCGGCGAGTTTCCGGCGAACTTCCGTCGATCATCCGATGAACCCTCGGTGATTCTTCTGGACATCCGGCAAACTCCTGGACTTTGCGACGATCCACTTGGCGAAGTTCCGGCGAAGCTTCGCTTTCAAAGCTTCGGACTTCTGGATCTGTTCTCGCGAAACCTCCGACGGCCGTTCGAACTTCCGTCGAACTCTCGAACTCCCAACGTGATCATGATCTTGACTTCGGCGCAACTCCTACTGCTTGTCTGACTTTCATCGTAGTTAATCCTACACACTTATCTCAACACATAGATTAGATAACAAATGACAATTGACTTTATCATCAAAATCCGAGATTCAACAATCTCCCCCTTTTTGATGATGACAATCAATTGATAATGGAGTTATCCTTAACTCCCCCTATCTATATGCCATGGTTGAGATAAGTCAACCTTGAATTCAAGACCTAAGAATTCAAGTGACGTATTGATAAGTTAGATCAGTTAAACTTATCAATACTCCCATCATGATACCCATCATGATGTATCTCTTCAAAAATGATGTCAAGTTTGTATGATTGTAACTATTCATCATGTAATCATATAAAGCTACGAAGGACTATCACATGATGCACACATTTGAGATTTTCTAGCAAGTTTGCATTTACTTCACAAGATAGGATATCAACTCAAGACATAATGCAAACTATAGCACATGTTCATATATCTCTTGGTGATGCAAGGATGGCATAACCATAACATTGTTTATAGCATCACTCAAGTATAGACATGATTATGGCAGTGTTTATCAATTCATATGTTTCTCCCCCTTTGTCATCAACAAAAAGCATGATATCATTATCAAAAAGCATGGTAGATGTGATTCCAGCAGGTTATCACGCACATAAAGGTAGATATGATACCACATTGCTTGAGGGAGGAAAGTCATTTTTCAAAAAGTTGTCATAAGAGTGTATAGGAAAATTCCATTTTTAGCATTCAAACCGAAAAATGAACTTCTTACATGCATTCGGTTATGAGTAAGCTACTAATTAAAAACATTTGTCACATAATTTTCAACATGTTGTTTGATCAAGTGATGCCAAGTTTAGATATGCAAGTTGCAAGCTAGCAAATTTTTGCTTCCATTGAGTGTTAGCTTTTGATGTAGTAACGCAACTATTTCAAGTGCAGTGTTTCATCATATGATATTAACATGTATAGCAAGATTTTGACATGATGTATATATATTTGAATATTTTAGCAAGTGTAGCATTGCATCACATGGTAAGATATCAGCTCGTACGATGCAAATTTTTGTTTGACATCTTGATACAGGGCATGATAGCAATCATATTAACATTAGCAATAGCAACCATATCAATGTCATACTGCTGACTTATCAACTACATTGGTATGTTGCTATATATTTTTTTAAGGCATAAGGTTTTTAATCCATTTTAGTTTCAGTGCAAAATCCGAGATAAACAACAAGAGTGCAAAATATGATCAGGGTAACATATGGAGTGTACAGCATATCAGGTAACCATATCACAAACCAAGTCCTTCATGATGAGTAACATAGGAAGTTTACAACATATCATATCACAAACAACGCATGTTCATACAAGCTCATTCATGAGGTGGAAGGTTGAAGTGCCTAAATAAAGAGTCAAACTGTCGATGGATTTGCTGTAGCTCGGTTAGGATTTGATCTTGTCGAAGTTCAAGCCGTTCTTGTCTTTGTTCAAATCGGTCCATCCGAATCCCGATATCTTCGATGGATGATGTGTGAGTTTGCTCAACCGGATGTGTTTCCTCAAAGGGACAGATCGGAGGAGATTGGGTACTCCTAAAGACTGGTGTTTCCGGCTCGGGTTCAGGTTCAGGTTGAGGGGGATCAGTTCTTCTAGGCATTCTAACCCAGTTACCGTTTCTATAGTGACATCTTAGTCGGTGAAGTAGATTTTTGTTTATTATGCTGAATCTATCTACTTTCATTACTTCTTCTTCTGGTGGTATTTGAATGTCGTAAGCTTTCATTATTCTAGTAATTATACCACCATATGGGAGCATCATATCTTTCTTAGATAAGGAAGCCATAAGGATGCTCCTTGCCTACGCTATTAGTAATAATTTTAAGTTGTTTCAAATGGATGTTAAAAGCGTTTTTCTAAATGGCTTTATTTCCAAAGAAATTTATGTTGAACAACCTCCTGGATTTGAAAATAATAGCCTCCCTAATCATGTGTTTAGATTAACTAAAGCTCTCTATGGTTTAAAACAAGCCCCAAGGGCTTGGTATGAGAGACTTAGTTCTTTTCTTATCGAAAATAATTTCACAAAAGGCAAGATTGATACTACATTGTTCATCAAGAATTTTGAAAATAATTTTCTCATTGTTCAGATTTATGTTGATGATATTATCTTTGGCTCTACGAATGAATCTCTTTGTGAATCTTTTGCTAAAACTATGAGTCTTGAATTCGAAATGAGCTTAATGGGAGAATTAACATTCTTCTTAGGCTTACAAATCAAACAACTATGCAATTGCATCTTTATTAGTCAAACTAAATATGCTATGAATTTATTAAAAATGTTTAATATGAACAACTCAAAGGCTATCAACACTCCTATGAGCACCTCCACTAAGTTAGACATTGATGAAAGTGGAGAAAGCTTCAATCAAAAAACTTATAGGGGTATGATAGGAAGTTTACTTTACCTCACTGCAACCAGACCAGACATCATGTTCAGTGTAGGACTTTGTGCTAGATTTCAATCAAACCCTAAGATATCTCATCTCAAACCAGTTAAAAGAATACTTAGATATCTTAATGGTACCACAAATCTAGGATTATGGTACCCAAAATCAGAGAATTTTGAGTTAATTACTTATGCTGATGTGGACTTTGCTGGTTGTAGACTAGATAGAAAAAGCACATCAGGATCATGTCAATTTTTAGGACATGCCCTTGTTTCCTGGTCATCTAAGAAACAAAACTCGGTTACACTATCAACAACCGAAGCTGAATATATTGCAGCAAGTGCATGCTGTGCACAAGTTGTATGAATGAAAAACACCTTAGAAGATTACAAAGTTAATCTTAAAAATATTCCCATTAAATGTGATAACACAAGTGCAATATGCTTAACTAAGAATCCTATACAACACTCAAGAACAAAACATATTGATATTAGACATCACTTTATACGAGATCATGTTACTAATCATGACGTAACCATAGAGTTCATTGATACTAAACATCAACTAGCTGACATTTTTACAAAACCTCTAAGTGAAGAACAATTTGATTTCATAAGAAGAGAATTAGGAATGTTAATGTGTCCGAATAGATAAACTAGTTAAAATTATTTTTCGGACTTTATTGAATGATCAAATCACTGATTGCCATTACATAACATGTGTTGAAATGTTTTGTCTTCATGATTGTATTTGAAAATCTATAGCATAGTCTTGTCCGAATGCATGAAAGAGTTCATCTCATTTTCAAATTCGCTTAATAGTGGGAATGCTAAAAATCAAATTTTCTCATACACTCTTATGAAAAATATTTTTTTCTTAAATGGATTTGATGAAATGATTCCTGCTTATGAATTCCATCTTGAAATATGGATGATAGTATTTTTACTTGCAAAAAGCTGTTTCAAAAACATATCCTGACTCTAAGTAAACTCGTAAATAGCTGGAATCACAAATGGCTTTCCTTCTTCATGCACAAAGGTTTATAACAAAAAAAGAAGGAAGAAGTATTCAAAGCAATCTATGACGAGCGAAGGTTTCTTCGTAATCGATACCTCTTTCTTGGTTGAAACATTTGGCCACTAATCTAGTCTTGTTTCCAACCACGAAACCATTTTCATCTTGCTTGTTTCTAAAGACCCATTTAGTACCAATAACTAAATGGTCATTTGGCCTAGGAACAAGCTTCCACACGTCATTTCTCTCAAATTGATTCTATTCATCTTGCATTGCGATAATCCATGAATCATCTTTCATGGCTTCGTCAACACATTTGGGTTCAATTTGGGAGAGAAAGGCGGCGTTCGCACAAAATTTTTTAAGAGAAGATCGTGTTTGAACCCCCTTTGACGTGACTCCTAAGATTAGCTCCTTGGGATGAGCATCTACATACTTCCAATCCTTGGGTAAGGATGTTTCGGGAGTGGATGCATCCAAGTTGCTAGTTGGAGAAGGGGTTTCATTTAAATTCAAGGAATCAAAATTAACATCATCATCAAAATCATTTTTCCTGATTTCGGAAATCTCATCGAAAACAACATGAATGGATTCTTCGATAATTAAAGTTCTTTTTTTGAAGATATGAAAGGCTTTAGAAACTGAAGAATAATCAAGAAAGATTCCTTAATCGGATTTAGCATCAAATTTTCCTAAGTTATCCTTTTCATTCAAGATAAAATAGTTACACCCAAAGACTTTAAAATATGAAACATTGGGTTTTTTGTTGTTCCATAACTCATAGGGAGTTTTGGTTAGTAGGGGTCTTACTAGAACTCTATTCAAAATGTAGCATGCAGTATTTACGGCTTCGGCCCAAAAATATTTGGGTAGGTTGTGTTCATTCAATATGGTTCTTGCCATTTCTTGTAAATTTTGATTTTTTCTTTCTACTACTCCATTTTGTTGAGGATTTCTAGGAGTAGAGAAATTATGGTTGAATCCATTGAGTTCACAAAATTCCTGAAAATCATGGTTTTGAAATTCACCACCATGATCACTTCTAATTGACGAAATCATAGAACCTTTCTCATTCTGAACAAGTTTACAAAACTTGGTAAAATATCTAAGGCATTCACTTTTCTGTTTTAAGAAGTAAGTCCATGTGTATCTGCTATAGTCATCCACAATTACGAAGGCGTATTTGCTACCTCCTAGGCTTGATGTGGAGATTTGTCCGAACAAGTCCTTATGGATCAATTGTAAGGGCCTAGAGGTGCTTATTTGATTCTTAAATTTGAAACTACCCTTGATTTGTTTACCTAATTGGCAAGCATCATATACATTATCTTTGATGAACTTGATATGAGGAATTCCTCTTACAAGTTCTTTAGATCATATTTGAGTGATTAGTTTCATGCTAGCATGACCTAATCTTCTATGCCATATCCAAGCATCCTCATTCAAAACAGAAAAACATATTTCATTACACAAATCATTGATCTCAATAGTGTATACGTTATTTTATTTCAATGCAATCATAGATATGTTTTTGTGTGGTTTTTTAATGATGCAAGCATTAGATTCAAATCTGACAATATATCCTTTATCACATAATTGACTAATGCTCAAGAGGTTATGTTTTAAACCATCAACTAACAAAACATCTTCAATAAAGAAGTTGGATTTGTTACCTCTGGTTCCTTTGCCAATGATTTTACCCTTGTTGTTGTCTCCGAAGGTGACATAGCCTTTGTCTATGCTAGTGAGCTTAGAGAATTGAGATGGATCTCCGGTCATATGCCTTGAGCATCCACTATCAAGGTACCATCTCTTGCTCCTAGCTTACGATGGTTTAGTTTTCTACAAGAAAGGATGATTTTTAGGTACCCATTTGCTTTTGGGTGCCTCACAAATAGATCTACATTGTCTATCATGTTGCATAGAATTTATCATGGTTCCTTTAGGAACCCAGATCAATTTGTTTGGACTAATTTTCTTGAATGGACAATAATGCGTCTTGTGTCCAAATTTGCAACAAAAGTTGCATTTGTTTTGATGTCGAACATGTAAGATACGACCTTTTATGAAGGTGGTTGGATTTTGGTGAGGACTTCTCACAAATCCAATTCCACTTCTTTTGGGAACGTGTCCCTTGTTTGCTAGGATCATGTTTAATGACTTGCTACCAACCTCGAATTTCTTCAAGGTGTCCTTAAGTAGCAAGTTTTCCTTTTGGAGAGTTTCTAGATCATGGCATTTTATGCATGAGCTTAAACTATCATGATGTTCAGCTTTTAACTTATCGAAATTACAAATAAGACTACAATGCTCCTTTTTTAGCAATTTGTATTTTCTACTAATTGTCTTACATTCATCAAAAAATTGATGGAAAGAATTTAATAATTCATGATAGGGTAAATCTGTATCAATTAAATTTGTTACCTCATCTCCGATGGCCATTAAGGCGTAATGAGCAACTTGCTCGGTGTTGGACTCCTCTTCTTCTTCGGATGCGCTCGAATCATCCCATGTTGCTTTGAGCACCTTCTTCTTTGTTGTTTTCTTCTTGGCTTGGGGACAATCACTCTTGTAGTGTCCCGGCCTTTTGCACTCATAGCAAATAACTTGGTCCTTCTTGGGTTCAAGTTTATTTTTTGCATCATTCTTAAACTTGTTTCTTTTAAAGAATTTTTTAAATTTTCTTGTTAGAAATGCCAAGTCATCATCACAGTCCTCATCACTTGAGTTTTCTCTCAAGTGGCCTTCTAAAGTTTTAAGTGTCATATCTTTCTTGTTCTTTGGAAGGATGTCTTCTTGCTCTTCATGAGCTTTACAAGTCATCTCGTAGGTCATTAATGACCCGATTAGTTCTTCAAGAGGGAAGTTGCGTATATCTTTTGCCTCTTGAATAGCAGTGACTTTAGGATCCCAACTCTTAGGAAGGGATCTTAGAATCTTATTTACGAGCTCAAAATCCGAAAAAAATTTTTCGAGTCCTTTTAGACCGTTGATGACATCCGTGAAATGGGTAAACATGTCGCCAATGGTTTCACTCGGTTTCATCCGGAAAAGTTCGAAAGAATGTAACAAAAGATTGATTTTTGACTCTTTCACTCTACTTGTGCCTTCGTGAGTCACTTCGAGTGTGTGCCAAATATCAAATGCGGTTTCACAAGTTGAAACACGGTTAAACTCATTTTTATCAAGTGCACAAAATAAGGCATTCATAGCCTTTGCATTAAGAGCGAAAGCCTTCTTCTCCAATTCATTCCAATTGATCATTGGAAGAGAAGACTTCGAAAATCCATTTTCGACAAGATTCAAAAGTTCAAAATCTATAGAAATAAGAAAGATCCTCATTCGGGTCTTCCAATAGGTGTAGTCCGTCCCACTTAACATGGGTGGACGTCTAATAGAATGGCCCCCTTGGTTTCCGGCGTATGCCATCTCTCTTGGGTTTTAATCCGTTAGAGAGTTAACCCTGCTCTGATACCAATTGTTAGGATCAAAAGCACTAAGAGGGGGAAATTAGTGCAGCTAAAAAAACTTTCAAGATTAAAACGAAACTGCGTTCAAACGATAAAAACGATTTCTGTTTGAAAGCCGATTCTAAGATTACTTTAACTTAAGATCAAGCAAGATGATGTTAAAGTCTATGAAGGTAGTTTGCAGTTATGATGAAAACCATAATATAAGCGCAAACTGAAATACGACATTCGTATGAAGAAACTGATTTACGTCTAAATGCTGATTCGTAAATCACTTGATTAGGCGAGATGCTGTTTAAGCAAGGGTATAAATGTAGTTTGCAGTTATGGTAAAAATCAAAACATAAACGTAATATGAAATATGATGATCGTACGAAAAAGCAGATTTACGTCTAAATGCTGATTCGGAAAGTCCAAGGCTTGAAACCCGATCGTATATGCGCAGAAAGCAGTAAGCTTCAGAGGAGGTTTGCAGTAAAGATAATATGCTCAAAGTAAATGCAAACCGTGATTTAGAGTGGTTCAGTCGATCTTGACCTACTCCACTTTTGGCTTCCTCCACCGACGAGGTCACCGATGTCAACTAGAGGCCTTCCTTCAATAGGCGAAGGCCAACCACCCTTTTACAGTTTTACTCCTTTTGACGGGCTTAGGAGACAACCCTAACAGAAATTCTCTCCTCTCTTTACAACTCAAAACTTTGAAGAACAGAGGGAGGAGAACTTTTGGCCTTTACAACAATTTTGAGCTCTAAGAATCACAGAAAGAGATCAAGATTTCGAGTGTAAGTTGTCTACTTTCAGTGCTGAATGGGTGGGGTATTTATAGCCCCCAACCCAGTTCAAATTTGGAGCTCAAAACCGTCAATTCTCAGAATTCTAGGATCAGGCGGTTGCACCTCCTGACTGGGGCGGTTGCACCGCCTAGCAGAGCTCGAAGACTGAGCCTCTGGGCAGTGCCACCTCTGTCAGGGGCGGTTGCACCGCCTGCCAAAGCTCGAAGACCGAGCTCAGGCCGTGCTACCTCCTATCAGGGGAGGTTGCACCACCCAGTCTCGCTCGGAGACTGAGCTTAGGCGGTGCTACCTCCTGGCTGGGGCGGTTGCACTGCCCAGTCTCCCTGGGAGACTTAGCCCAGGCGGTGCTACCTCCTGGCTTGGGCGGTTGCACCTCCCACAGCAATCAGGGTCCGAATAGGTAGATCCATTCGGCCCAATTTGGGTTATTCAAGGGCCCAATGCCCCAAGATTAAGCTAATGGGATCACCTCACATTTCCAACTTAATCACTGTGCTAACTACGATAAATCCTAAGATAATTTCTGCAGCTTGCTCCGATGCGTCAATCGCTTCTTCCGACGAGTTTCCGACGAACTTCCGTCGATCATCCGATGAACCCTCGGTGATGCTCCTGCGGACTTCCGGCAAACTCCTGGACTTGCAACGATCCACTTGGCGAGTTCCGACGAGCTTCTTTTAGCAAGCTTATGGACTTCTCAGATTTGTTCCTGCAGAACCTCCGACGACTGTTTGAACTTCCGTCGAACTCTCGAACTCCCAACGTGATCATTGTCTTGACTCCGGCGCAACTCCTGCTGCATGTCTAACTTTCATCGTAGTTAATCCTGCACACTTATCTCAACACATAGATTAGACAACAAATGACAATTGACTTCATCATCAAAATCCGAGATTCAACAACAAAAATTTTCAAAAAAATTATAAAAAGAAATAAATTTAAAAATAATACTAAAAATAAAATTGAACCTAAGAAAGATTAAGTGATATGCTATGAATTTAAGAAGTCGGACATTACAAGAGCGAATATCCCTAAGCAAAAAAGAGACAACCATAAAACAAGAAAGTTCTTAAAGCAACATAGGACGACTCAAGTACATCCGAAGAAGAGGAGCCAACTAACACCGAGCAAGTTACTCACTATGCACTAATGGCTATTAGAGATTAGGTAACAAATTTATTTGATGCAAATTTATCATTTGATGAACTATTAAATGTTTTTCATGATTTATTTGATGAATGCCAATCAATTAGTAAAAAATATAAATTATTAAAAAAGAAGCATGATTCTCTTGTTAGTGATTACAATAGATTAAAAGTTGAGCACAATGATAGTTTAGCGTCATGTACAAAATGTGATGAACTAAAAATACTTCAAAAGGAAAACTTGCTACTTAAAAAAATTTTAGAAAAGTTTGAGGTTGGTAGCAAATCCTTAAATATGATCCTTGCCATCAAGGGTTACATTCATAGAAAAGGCGGAATCGGAATTGTGTGTAGCCCTTACCAAAATCCAACCACCTTTGTTGAAGGCCCTACTTTATATGTTATAGCTTATCATTGTTTATTTAAGAAATGTAGTCCACACAAATTGATTTGGATTCCTAAAAGAACCTCAAATGAATCAATGCAACATGATAAGCTATGTAGATCGATTTTTTAGGCACCCAAAGTCAAATGGGTACCTAAAAATCATCCATTTTTGTAGAAACATTTACCATCACAAGCTAGGAAAAGAGGTGGTACCTTGATAGTGGATGCTCAAGGCATATGACCGGAGATCCATCTTAATTCTCTAAGCTCACTAGCATATATGAAGGATATGTCACCTTCGAAGACAACAACACGGGTAAAATCATTGGCAAAGGAACCATAGGTAACAAATCCACCTTTTCTATTGAAGATGTGCTATTAGTTGATGGCTTAAAGCATAACATTTTGAGCATTAGTCAATTCTGTGATAAAGGATAGATCATTAGATTTGAATCCAATGCTTACATTATTGAAAAACCATACAAAAACACATATATGATTGCTCTAAAACAACATACTGTATATACTATCCACATTAATGATCTTTGTAATGAAATATATTTTTTGGTTTTGAATGACGATGCTTGGCTTTGGTATAGGAGGTTAGGTCATGCAAGCATGAAACTAATCTCTCAAATTTCATCTAAAGAACTTGTGAGAGAAATTCCTCACATTAAGTTCGTCAAAGACAATGTGTGTGATGCATATCAACTAGGAAAGCAAATAAAAAGTAGTTTCAAACCAAAGAACCAAATAAGCACCTCTAGGCCATTGCAATTAATCTATATAGACTTATTCAGACCAATTGCTACATCAAGCCTCGGAGGAAGCAAATATGCATTTGTCATCGTGGATGATTATAGTAGATACACATGGACTTACTTTTTGGCACACAAAAGTGATTGCTTTAGGTATTTCTCTAAGTTTTATAAACTTGTTCTAAATAAAAAGGATTTTATGATTTCATCAATTTAGAGTGATCATGGTGTTGAATTTCAAAACTGTGATTTCCAATAATTTTATGAATCTAATGGATATAACCACAAATTTTCTACTCCAATAAATCCTTAACAAAATAGAGTAGTAGAAAGAAAAAATAGAAACTTACAAGAAATGGTTAGAATCATGTTAAACGAATATAGCCTACCCAAATATTTTTGGGCCGAAGCCGTAAATACGACATGCTATGTCATGAATAGAATTCTAATAAGACCCTTACTAGCTAAAACTCATTATGAGTTGTCAAATAACAAAACACTAAATATTTCATATTTTAAAATTTTTGGGTGTAAGTGTTTTATCTTGAATGAAAAAGATATCTTAGGAAAATTTAATGCAAAATCCGATTAAGGGATTTTTCTTGGCTATTATTCTATTTCTAAAGCATTTCGTATCTTTAACAAAAGAACTTTGATTATAGAAGAGTCTTTTCGTGTTGTTTTCAATGAAATTTTCGAAGTAAATAAAAATGAGTTTGATGATGATGTTCATTTTGATGCTTTGAATCTAAATGAAACCCCTTCTCCATCTAGCAACTTGGCTACATCTTCTTCTAAAATATCTTTACCCAAGAAATGGAAGTATATAGATGCTCAACCTAAGGAGCTAATCATAGGAGACATATCAAAAGGGGTTCAAACTCATTCTTCTCTTAAGATTTTTGTACCAACGCCACTTTTCTCTCCCAAATTGAACAAAAATGCATTGGCAAGGCCTTGAAAGATAATTTATGGGTTATTGCAATGCAAGAAGAGTTGAATAAATTTGAGTGAAATGAGGTATGGAAGCTTGTTCTTAGGCCAAATGACCATTTAGTTATTTGTACTAAATGGGTCTTTAGAAACAAGTAAGATGAATTTGGTATCGTAGTTCAAAACAAGGCTACATTAGTGGTCAAGGGTTTCAACCAAGAAGAAGGTATTGATTATAAAGGAATCTTCGCTCTTGTGACACGATTAGAAGCCATAAGGATGCTCCTTGCCTTTGTTAGTAGTAATAATTTTAAGTTATTTTAAATGAATGTTAAAAGTGTTTTTCTTAATGGCTTTATTTCCAAAGAAGTTTAGTTGAACAACCTCCCGGATTTGAGAATGATAATCTCCCTAATCATGTGTTTAAATTGACTAAAGCTCTATATGGATTGAAACAAGCCCCAAGGGCTTGGTATGAGAGACTTAGCTCATTTCTTATCGAAAATAATTTCTCTATAGACAAGGTCGATACTACATTGTTCATCAAAAATTTTGAAAATAATTTTCTTATTGTTCAAATTTATGTTGATGATATTTTTTTTTAGTTCCATGAATAAATCTCTATATGAATCATTTGCTAAAAGTATGAGTCTTAAATTTGAAATGAGTTTGATGGGGAATTAATTTTTTTTTTTAGGCTTACAAATCAAACAACTAAGTAATGATATATTTCTTAGTCAAACAAAATATGCTTTAGATTTACTAAAAAGGTTTAATATGGATAGCTCAAAGGCTATCAATACTCCCATGAGTACCTCCATTAAGTTAGACATTGATGAAAGTGGAGAAAGCTTTGATCAAAAAGCTTATAGGGGTATGATAGGAAGTTTACTATATCTCACCGCAACTAGACTAAACATCATGTTTAGCATAGGACTTTGTGCTAGATTTCAATCTAATCCTAAACTATCTCATCATAAAGCAATCAAAAGAATACTTAGATATCTTAAAGGTACCTTTAATCTAGGATTATGGTATCTAAAATCTAAGAACTTTGAACTAATTGCTTATGCTGATATGGATTTTGCTGGATGTAGATTAGATAGAAAATGCACATCTGAAACATGTCAATTTTTAGGACACACACTTGCTTCTTGGTCTTCCAAGAAACAAAACTCGGTTGCACTATCTACAACCGAAGCTGAGTACATTGCAGCTAGTGCATGTTGTGCACAAATTGTGTGGATAAAAAACACTTTAGAGGATTATAAGATTCATCTTAAAAATATTTCCATAAAATGTGATAACATAAGTACAATATGTTTAACAAAAAATCTCATTCAACACTCTAGAACTAAATATATTGATATTAGGTATCACTTTATACAAGATCATATTAATAATCATGATGTAATCTTAGAGTTTATTGATATGAAACATCAATTAGCCGATATTTTTAGAAAGCCTTTAAGGGAAGAACAATTTGATTTTATTAGAAGAGAATTAGGAATGTTAATTTGTCCGGCATGAATTTGTTAAATTTTATTTTCGAACTTTCTTAATTCTTTGGATCACTCATTTAAATCATGATCTTATAGTATGCCCAATGAGCCATATGCATTTTCCCATGCAAGTTTTATAAGGTGTTTAAGTATGAATCTTCTCCTCTTATGATACAAATTTTACATGATGATGTAAAGAAGGTTGTGTGCTTCACGACAATAAAATGTTTACTTAGATGTTATAACTCTTACTTTGATGTCAAAACTCTGTGCTGAAAATTTTATGATATTGTGATCTCTTTATCATACAAATGATGCATTATCGGATTCTTAATATTGTGAACTTTTGAATGCAACATTGCAATAATAATAATGATATTTCATATAAAGAGTGATGAAAGGCTACGCCGTAATATTTTATCATGCATAAAGTGATTGTGCATTTAAATATCTTGATCTTCGATACATGGAAGTCATTGACAAATACATCTCTCACGGATTTCACTCTTATTAATTTTTAATGAGAAATGGATTTGATGTAATGCTCTTCTCACTATGAAGTTTTATTCGTAAATTTCTCCTTCATGTGATACTCCTTTCCGATGAATTCTTCCTTATTCTTCTTATAAAAAATAAAGGAATTCTAATGGATATCTTAATCCTTGAAAGATGAATTTTTGTGTGTGATAATTATTTGCAAGATTGGGGATTTGATTTCATATAGATATCTCGATCCTTTTCTTGAATCCTTTCTCTTTGTGAAAATGAAAGCATGTTTTAACGAAAATTTATTTATCATCTTTTACTAGATTCAAATCATTTCACAAATTTAGTTCTTAATGGATTCCCTCCTTACATTTTTTCCTCTTCTTCATGCAAAATTGTGATGACAAAGGTGGAGAAATTGATGGAATCTATCGCTTTAATATTGATAACATTTAATGATAAGAATTTTGAGTGTGAAAGTTGTTTGAATTTTTTTTTACCACACTTGTATTATTGAATTGTTCTCCTTTTTGTAGATGATAATGGGGGAGAAATAATACCAAAATGTCATAAATTGATGACAAATGTATGCAATGTATTTCATTATATATACTTGAAATGTTTACTTAATAAATTTTTTTCATTATGATAAGATATCTAGAGCTTAACTTGCTATTTTACAATTGATATCTTGCCATAGAATGATGAATTGCTATCTTTGTCATCTTTCATATTTGAAATATCATACTTGAAAATGGATGTCATGCCTTGACATCATTTTGAGAAATACTTGACATTGTATTTTGAGAATGTTAGATCATGATAGGAATCATGATGTGCATGTTGATAAGTTTAATAAACTTATCATATCAGTTTATTTTTTGAAATCAAAGGCCTTGAATTCAAGAATGTCTTTTCTCAAGTATGGCATATAAATAGGGGGAGTTAAGGTTAACTTTGTCATCAATTGATTGTCATTATAAAAAAGGGGGAGATTGTTGAATCTCGGATTTTGATGATGAAGTCAATTATAAATTGTTTGATCTAATCTATATGTTGAGAAAAGTGTGTATGATTAACTATGATAGCAGTAAGACATAAAGTAGGTGTTGTGCCGGAGTCAAGATCGAGATCTCATTGGGAGTTCGAGAGTTCGTCGAAAGTTCTGTTGGAACCAACCGAGAAGTTTAAGAGCTTGCCAAAGAAGCTCGACGGAACTCACTAAGAATATTGTCATAAAGTCTAGGAGTTTGCTAGGAGTCCACCATAACATTACCAAGAGTTCGCTGGAAGTTCACCGAAAGCTCGCCGAAAGAGCAATTGATGCACCGGAATAATAAGTACTATGATTATGTCTTAATTATCATAGTTATATCATCAATTAAGTTAAGATTTAGGGATAATCACTCTAACTTAATTAGAGGTCAACTGGGCCCTTAATAGAGCTGAATTGGGTCGAATTGAGCAGCCCATTCAGCCCCTGAAAATATGGCCGACGGTGGAACTATATGGAAAGCAATGCCCCAGGTTATCTGAGCGGTGGTACCGCTGATAGTGAATGCTACCAGTGGTGGTACCGCCCCTGTCAAGTGGTGGTACCGACTGGTGTTAGACCAGTGGCAGTAGTACCGCCCAATAACGACGGTGGTACCACTAGTACCCCGAAATCTAGAGATGTGCCACTTTTTAGCTCTAATTATGAAACCATTGGGGCCTATAAAAATCTCACCCTTTTCTATATGAAAGGGCACAAAAGTGTAAAACATACTCTTGAATCTTTGGGGTGTTAAGTGTTGTAAAAGTTAGAAAGAGTCCTCCCCTCCCTCTCTTTGCTTTGTAAACATCCAAGAAAGAGGAGTGAGGCTTGTAAGAGTTATCTCCTAAACCTAGGAAAAGGAGAAACCATTGTAAAGAGGTGTTTAGTCTTCACCTATTGAAGGAAAGGCCTTTAGTGGACGCTGGTAACCTCGTCGGAGGAGGAATCCGAAAGTGGATGTAGGTCACATTGACAGAACTACTCTAAATTTTGGTTTGATTTTCATTTATGTAATTTACATTACTGTAAATCTCCTTAATTTTCTCTTGCACTTTTACGAAAGCTTTTAAGTTAAATGTCTCTCCGAAACGGATTGAATCGAAACCATTTTCCTCGAAATCGATTTTAATCAAAACAAAGACTTTTGAAATTAGGAAATTTTTCCGCTGCATTAATTCACCCCCCCTCTTAGTGCTGCTCTTGATCCTAACAAACCCCTCTCTTGATAACATTAAGTTGGTAAACGTGAGGTAATTAGATTGACCCATGTGGCCTTTCATTGTTATAGGTAGGGACCGATTCCTGGTGTAGGTTGAGTTGGTCGAGTCCCTCGAGTCTCACCTATATCGTGATTTGCTATCTTGCCTACGACATAGATATGTCTCCGTTGACCTGAGGATATGGTATGCTTGGTTGAGTCCCTCGAGGGTATATCATCAAATCAGACTCATCTTGTAACAATGGTGTTGACTTAACCAAACATCATGGTTGGTCAAGTCCCTCGAGACCATGGTGATTCAGAGGTCGAACAAGACGAAAATCACAAGGAGTTGTGATCGACAAGAGTTGCCTACCTTTCGAACTTAGTGTGATTAGTCGATGTCATGCCCCCAAATTTAATTATAGATCAATAATACATTCTAGGATCCAATCACACGTTTGAGGATATTGAGAAAACACTCAAGTTAAAATTCACCTCTATAATCCATAATTCACAAAACCTATGTAGTTTATAATCATACCATTATATCACTAGACGATTCACAAAATCCAAAACCAACTCAACTAAACCATAACCACCTCATAAATCTATCAGCATGGAAATCTATACAATCACAAACCCAACATGTACCACATATTTATATTATTACAAAATTTAAACTTAACATTCCCAAAATCCCGATATGAGAGGTACTTTTTAAATATTTACACGATAGTTGTCGTTGATATTTCATTACGAATGCACTATCACAAAAATCTGATAACTAGAGATTGACTAAGAATGTACTTGAAGCTTCTCTAAACTTCTATTTCGCCCTCTCTGTAAGGTACTCTTTGTAGTTCCTCTTCTAGTGCCCATCGTTGTCATAGTGGATGCATTGGCCTTTGTCCTTTTCTGGGTCTTTCTTAATAACCTTTCCTTTACCTGTTCTGCCCTTGCCCTTGCCCTTCTTAAGAGACTTTTTTGCTTTCCTTTTCTTTCTAGTTTCACTAGTGTAGAGAACTGGCTTCTCTTTCTTGATAGTTCCCTCTGCCTCCCTCAACATATTGAGGAAGCTCTAGGAGAGTCACCTCAAACTTGTTCATATTAAAATTCATTATAAATTGTGAAAAGAAATCTCATAGGGATTGAAGCACAATGTCCACACACAAGTTATCCTCTAGGACCATTCTTAGACCTGTGAGTTTCTCTATCTACTCAATCATCTTTAGGACATGGTTCTGAACCAATGTCCCCTCAATCATCCTAGCGTGGAAGATTCTTTGGGATATATCATATCGTTGAGTCCTTCCCTCTTCGTCAAACAATTTGTGGACATGTAGTAGTATAGATCTGGCATCCATCTTTTCATATTGTATCTATAAATCAGGAGTTATAGAGCCCAACATATAATACTAAGCAAGAGTAGAGTCATCAATGTACTTCATATAACGAGTGATCTCATCCTCGCTTGCCCCTTCGTCGGGCGTAGGCATCACTATATCAAGGACGTACATGATTTTCTCCACAGTGAGAACAATTCTCAAGTTGTGGAGCCAATCTGTATAAATTTGGACTAGTGAGGCGATTGACATCAAGTATGCCACATAACGGATTTGAAAGCGACATTTTCTAAAAACAAAGAAGCAGCAGAAATAAATAATATATAGATTTTATAAAAATAAATAATCAAGATATGAACTTGTATCTTAATACGCTCCCACTATTTTACTAACGAGTCACATGACACCCTCAGCACGTGAAACAGAAGTCTTTGGTAGACTTTTAATGAGGGTTAGGATCCAATCAGCGTCTTAGTGTAACCTCGAGGGATTTGACCAATCACACTAACCCCAAAAGGTATACAACTCTTGCCGATAATTACTCTCATGATTCCCATCCTATTCAGCCTCCGAATCACCATGGTCTCGAGGGATTCGACCAACCTATTAGGATCAAGAGCACTAAGAGGGGGGGGGGTGGTGAATTAGTGCAGCGGAAAACTTTCGACGATTTAAAACGATGTTCGTACAATAAAAATAATTTTGGTAAGAAAGCCGATTCGGAAATCAATTTAACTTGTGATCAAGCGAGATGTAGTTAAAGTAAAGATATAGAGGCAGTTTGTAGTTAAGATTGAGAACATAATGTAATTGCAAACCAAAATATGATGTTCGTACCATAAAAGAGATTTCGGTATGAAAGTCGATTCGGAAGTTGCTTTAACTTAGATTAGAAAAAGTGCAGTTAAAGTAAAGTTATGGAGGAAGTTTGTAGTTAAGATAGAGAACATAAAGTAAATGCAATTTGAGATTTAGAGTAGTTCGATCAATCTTGACCTATATCCACTTTTGGCTTCCTCCTCCGATGAGGTCACCGACGTCCACTAGAGGCCTTTCTTCAATAGGCGAAGGCCAACCATCCTTTTACAGTTTCACTCCTTTTGACGAGCATAGGAGACAACCCTTACAGAATTTTTCTCTCCTCTCTTGAAAGATCAAAACTTGGAAGAAAAGAGGGAGAAGAACTTCTAGCCTTTACAACACTTTTGAACTCTAAAAATCACAGAGTAAGATTGGATTTTTGGTGCCCTTTTATTGCTGAAAGGGTGGGGTATTTATAGGCCCATATCCAGTTTGAATTCTGAGCTCAAAACTATCATTTCGTAGAATTCCGGGGTTTGGCGGTTCCACCGCCTAATTGGGGCAGTTGCACTGCCTGGCAAAGCTCGAAGATTGAGCCTCTAGGCGTTACCACCTCTTGTCAGGGGCGGTTGCACCTCTTGACGAAGCTCGGAGACCTATCTAAGGCGGTGCCATCACCTAACTAGGGTGGTTCAACCACCTGGCAGAGCTCGAAGACTGAGCTCCTAGGCAGTGCCACCTCTTGTCAGGGGTGGTTGCACCTCCTGGTAGAGCTCAAAGACTGAGCTTAGGCGGTGCCACCACTAGCCAGGAAATTTGGGTCCGAATGGGCTGATCCATTCGGCCCAATCTAGGTTTGTCAAGGGCCCAATTGCTCCAAGATTAAGTTAATGAGATCACCTCCCATTTCTAACTTAATCATCATGCTAACTACGATATTTCTTAATACATTTACTGCAACTTGCTCCGATGCATCATTTGCTTCTTCCAGCGAGCTTCCGGTGATCTTCCAACGAACATCCGACGAACCCTCGATGATGCCCTTGTGGACTTCCGGCAAACTCCTGGACTTCCAACGATCCACTTGGTGAGTTCCGACGAGCTCCTTTGGCAAGCTCCTAGACTTCTCAGATTTGTTCCCGTAGAACCTCCGACGACCGTCCGGACTTCCGTCGAACTCTCGAACCCCCAACGTGATCATAGTCTTGACTCCAGCGCAACTCCTACTCTATGTCTTACTTTCATCGTAGTTAATCCTGCACACTTATCTCATTATATGGATTAGATAACAAATGACAATTGACATCATCATCAAAATCCGAGATTCAACAATCTCCCCCTTTTTTATGATGACAATCAATTGATAACAGAGTTAACCTTAACTCCCCCTAGCTATATGCCAAACTTGAGATAAGTCATTCTTGAATTCAAGGCCTTTGAATTCAATAGACTTATTGATAAGTTAAGAACTCTTAACCTTATCAATTACTCCTATCATGATTCCTACCATGATGTATCTTACTGAAAATGATGTCAAGACTTGACATCCATTGTCAAGTTTTATATTTCAAATATGAATGATGATAGCAGTTCAACATAAGATATCAACATGTAAATTTACAATTTAAGCTTTTGATATCTTAATGTAAAGCAAACATTTTAAGTGTTTAGCAATCGTAGCAACACATGGTAAGATATCAACAAGTAAAGTTGCTATGCAAGTTATTGATATCTTATCATGATATGGCATTCATAGCACCTATTCATATGAATGCTTCTTTTGATATCTCAACATAATATGGCATTCATGGCATCTATTCATATGCTTCAAATATGGCACCCATAGTATCAATTCATATATTTCTCTCCCTTTGTCATCAATAAAAAAGAGAATGATATAAGCAAATTTTAAATGTAAATGTGATGCCATAAGTAGATTCATGTCATTTTTCTACAAAGAGTGATAGGATACAAACATCTCAAGAAAACATGACATAAAGATAGCTTTCATTACTTTTTCCTTTTTATTTGTAATTATCTTTTTGCATGAAGGAGGAAAGTCATTTGTGAGCTTACTCGAATGAAGTGCTTCATTCTTGCAAGGATTAAGATATGTAAGTGAATCAAATCCTTGTATGTAAAAATATCTTCCTTTTATAAGAAGGAATCATCAAATCTATTTCTCAAAAAATATTTTTCACATGATGAGTGCATTTGCTAGATGATTCCATATATCAAAAATCAATAATATGAATTAAACTTGATATGACATATGCTTGTTAAGTTCGAAAGAGAATAATGTATTGAAAAATCCAAAAATGAAATTTGATACTTTCTTGCATTTGGACAAGGTTTTGCTATAGATTTTCAAACACAATAATGAAAATAAAACATGCTTATTATCATGGAATTTTTTGTATCCAAAACATATAATTTCCAACATGTTATTAAGGCATGTAATCGCGTAAAATTCTCATCATAGCAATTAAATGTGTTGATCATTCAATCAAGAAAGTCTAAAAAATAATATTAACAAGTTCAATCATTCGGACACATCAACATTCCTAATTCTCTCCTATTGAAATCAAATTATTCTTCACTTAGAGGTTTTGTAAAAATATCAGCTAGTTGATGCATAGTATCAATGAACTCTATGATTACATCATGATTAGTGACATGATCTCATATAAAGTGATGTCTAATATCAATATGTTTTGTTCTTGAGTGTTGAATGAGATTCTTTGTTAAACATATTGCACTTGTGTTATCACATTTAATGGGAATGTTTTTAAGATGGACTTTATAATCTTCTAAGGTGTTTTTCATCCACACAACTTATGCACAGCATGCACTAGCTACAGTATACTCAGCTTCGGTTGTTGATAGTGCAACCGAGTTTTGTTTCTTAGATGACCAGGAAACAAGGGAATGTCCTAAAAATTGACATGATCCTGATATGTTTTTTCTATCTAATCTACACCCAACAAAATTTGCATCAGCATACGTAATTAACTTAAAATTCTCAGATTTTGGATACCATAATCCAAGATTTGTGGTACCTTTAAGATATCTAAGTATTCTTTTAACCGCTTTGAGATGAGATATCTTAGGGTTCGATTGAAACCTAGCACAAACTCCTACACTGAATATGATATCTGGTCTAGTTGTAGTGAGGTAAAGTAAACTTCCTATCATACCCCTATAAGTTTATTGATCGAAGCTTTCTCCACTTTCATCAACTTCTAACTTAGTGGAGGTGCTCATAGGAGTGTTAATAGCTTTTGAGATATCCATATTAAATCTTTTTAGCAGATCTAAGGCATATTTAGTTTGACTAATAAAGATGTCATTGCTTAGTTGCTAAATTTTAAGCCTAAGAAAAAGGTTAATTCTCCCATCAAACTCCTTTCAAATTCGAGACTTATGGTTTTAGCAAAAGATTCACAAAGAGATTCATTCGTAAAACCGAAGATAATATCATCAACATAAATCTGAATAATGAGAAAATTATTATCAAAATTCTTGATAAACAATGTAGTATCGACCTTGCTTTTTATAAAATTATTTTCAATAAGAAAAGTACTAAGTCTATCATACCAAGCCCTTGGGGCTTGTTTTAAACTATAGAGAGCTTTAGTTAATTTAAATACATGATTAGGGAGGTATTATTTTCAAATCTGGGAGGTTGTTCATCATAAACTTCTTTAGAAATAAAGCTATTAAGAAAAGCACTTTTAACATCCATTTGAAATAACTTAAAATTATTATTACTAGGATAGGCAAGGAGCATCCTTATGGCTTCTAATCTAGCCACAGGAGCGAAGGTTTCTTCGTAATCGATACCTTCTTCTTGGTTAAAACCTTTGGCCACTAATCTAGCTTTGTTTCTAACTACGATACCAGATTCATCTTGCTTGTTTCTAAAGACCCATTTAGTACCAATAACTAAATGGTCATTTGGCCTAGGAATAAGCTTCCACACCTCATTTCTCTCAAATTGATTTAACTCATCTTGTATTACAATAATCCATAAATCATCTTTCATGGCTTCGTCAATACATTTAGGTTCAATTTGGCATAGAAAAGCGGCATTGGCACAAACATTTTTAAGAGAAAAACATGTTTGAACCCCCTTAGATGTGTCTCCTAGGATTAGCTCCTTAGGATGAGCATCTACATACTTCCAATCCTTAGGTAAGGATGTTTCGGTAGTGGATGCATCTAAGTTGCTAGTTGAGAAGGGGTTTCATTTAAATTCAAAGAATCGAAATTAACATCATCATCAAAATCACTTTTCTTGATTTTGAAAATCTAACTGAAAACAACATGAATGGATTCTTCTATAATTAAAGTTCTTTTATTGAAGATATGAAAAGATTTAGAAACCGAAGAATAACCAAGAAAAATTCCTTCATCGGATTTAGCATCAAATTTTCCTAAGGCATCTTTTTCATTCAAGATAAAACACTTACACTCAAAAACTTTAAAATATGAATCATCGGGTTTTTTATTGTTCCACAACTCATAGGGAGTTTTGGTAAGTAAGGGTCTTACTAGAATTCTATTCAAAATATAGCATGCAATGTTTACAGCTTCGGCCCAAAAATATTTGGGTAGGCTATGTTCATTCAATATAGTTCTTGTCATTTCTTGTAAATTTTTATTCTTTCTTTCTACTACTCCATTTTGTTGAGGATTTCTTGGAGTAGAGAAGTTGTGGTTGTATCCATTAGATTCACAAAATTAATGAAAATCACGGTTTTGAAATTCACCACCGTGATCACTTCAAATTGATGAAATCATAATACCCTTTTCATTTTAAACAAGTTTACAAAACTTGGTGAAATATCTAAAGCATTCATTTTTGTGTTTCAAGAAATAAGTTCATGTGTATCTACTATAGCCATATACAATGACGAAGGCGTATTTGCTACCTCCTAGGCTTGATGTAAAGATTGGTCCGAACAAGTCCATATGGATCAATTATAAGGGCCTAGATATGCTTATTTGATTCTTAAATTTGAAACTATCCTTAATTTGTTTTCTTTATTGACAAGCATCACACACATTATTTTTTATGAACTTGATATGAGGAATTCCTCGTATAAGTTCTTTGGACAATATTTGAGTGATTAGTTTCATACTAGCATGACCTAATCTCCAAAGCCAAAACCAAGTATTCTCATTCAAAACTGAGAAACACATTTCATTGCAGAGATCATTGACGTCAATGGTGTATATGTTATTCTGTTTTAATACAATCATAGATGTGTTTTTGTATGGTTTTTCAATGATGCAAGCATTATATTCGAATTTGACGATATATCCTTTTTCACATAATTGACTAATACTCAATAGGTTATGTTTTAAACCATCAACTAACAAAATATCTTCAATAAAAAAGTCGGATTTGTTACCTATAGTTCCTTTGCCAATGATTTTACCTTTGTTGTTGTCTCCGAAGGTGACAAAGCCTTCGTCTATGCTAGTGAGCTTAGAGAATTGCTACCAACCTCGAATTTCTTCAAGGCGTCCTTAAGTAGCAAGTTCTCCTTTTAGAGAGTTTCTAGATCATGGCATTTTTCACATTGAGCTAAACTATCATAATATTCAGTTTTTAATTTTTTAAAATTGCTAACAAGACTATCATGCTTATTTTTCAGTAATTTATATTTTCTACTAATTATTTTACATTAATCAAATAAGTCATGGAAGGCATTTAATAATTCATCAAATGATAAATCTGCATCAATTAAATTTGTTACCTCCTCTCCGATGGTCATTAATGCGTAATGAGCAACTTACTCAGTGTTGGACTTCTCTTCTTTGGACGCGCTCGAGTCATCCCACGTTACTTTGAGCGCCTTCTTCTTTGATATTCTCTTCTTGGCTTGGGGACAATCACTTTTGTAGTGTTCCAACTTTTTCCACTCGTAGAAAATAACTTGGTCCTTTTTGGGTTCAAATTTATTTTTTGTGTCATTTTTAAACTTGTTTTTCTTAATGAATTTTTTGAATTTTCTTATTAGAAGTGCCAAGTCATCGTCACAGTCCACATCACTTGAGTTTTCTCTCAAGTGGTCTTCTTGTGTTCTTAGTGTCATATACTTTCTGTTCTTTGGAAGGGTGTCCTCAAGCTCTTCATAAGCTTTGCATGTCATTTCATAGGTCATTAATGACCCGATTAGTTCTTCAAGAGGAAAGTTGTTTAAATCTTTAGCCTCTTGAATAACAGTGACTTTAGGGTCCCAACTCTTAGGACGAGATCTTAGAATCTTATTTACGAGCTCAAAATCCGAAAAACTTTTGCCGAGTCCTTTTAGACCATTGATGACATCTGTGAAACGGGTGTACATGTCGCCAATAGTCTCGCTCGTTTTCATTCGGAAAAGTTCAAAAGAATGTATCAAAAGATTGATTTTTGACTCTTTCACTCTACTTGTGCCTTTATGAGTCACTTCGAGTATATGCCAAATATCAAACGCGGTTTCACAAATCGAAATACGATTGAACTCATTTTTATCAAGCGCACAAAATAAGGCATTAATAGTCTTTGCATTAAGAGTGAAAGTCTTCTTCTCCAAGTTATTCCAATCGATCATTGGAAGAGAAGACTTCAAAAATCTATTTTAGACAAGATTCTAGAGTTCAAAATCCATTTAAATAAGAAAGATCCTCATTTAGGTCTTCCAATAGGTGTAGTCCGTCCCATTGAACATGGGTGGACGTGTAATAGAGTGACCCTCTTGGTTTTTGGCGTATGTCATCTTTCTTAGGTTTTAATCCGTTTGAGAGTGAACCCCGCTCTGATACCAATTATTAGGATCAAGAGCCCTAAGAGGGGGGGGTGAATTAGTGCAGCGGAAAACTTTCGACAATTTAAAACGACATTCGTACGATAAAAAAGATTTTGGTAAGAAAGCCGATTCGAAAATCACTTAAACTTGTGATCAAGCGAGATGCAGTTAAAGTAAATATATAGAGGCAGTTTGCAGTTAAGATAAAGAACAGAATGTAATTGCAAACCGAAATATGACATTCGTACGATAAAAGTGATTTCAGTATGAAAGCCAATTCGGAAGTTGCTTTAACATAGATTAGGCAAAGTGCAGTTAAAGTAAAGTTATGGAGGTAGTTTACAGTTAAGATAGAGAATAGAAAGTAAATGCAAACTGAGATTTATAGTGGTTCGATCAATCTTGACCTACATCCACTTTTGGCTTCCTCCTCCGATGAGATCACCGACGTCCACTAGAGGCCTTCCTTCAATAGGCGAAGGCCAACAACCCTTTTATAGTTTCACTCCTTTTGATGGGCTTAGGAGACAACCCTTATAGAAATTTTCTCTCCTCTATTGAAAGATCAAAACTTGAAAGAAAAGAGGGAGAAGAACTTCTAGCCTTTACAACACTTTTGAACTCTAAAAATCATAGAGTAAGATTGGATTTTCGGTGCCCTTTCATTGCTGAAAGGGTGGGGTATTTATAGGCCCCAATCCAGTTTGAATTCCGAGCTCAAAACTGTTATTTCTTAGAATTTCAGGGTCTAGCGGTTCCACCGCCTGACTGGGACAGTTGCACCGCCTAGCAGAGCTCGAATACCGAGCCTCTAGGCGATGCCACCTCTTGTTAGGGGCGGTTGCACCTCCTAGCAGAGCTCAGAGACCGAGCTCAGGCAGTGTCACCGCTTGACTGGGGCGGTTCAACCGCTTGGCAGAGCTCGGAGACCGAGCTCCTGGGCAGTGCCACCTCTTATCAAGGGCGATTGCACCTCCTGGCAGAGCTCGGAGACCGAGCTCAGGTGGTGCCACCACTGGCCAGGAAATCTGGGTCCGAATGGGCTGATCCATTCGGCCCAATCTGGGTCTATCAAGGAACCAATTGCCCCAAGATTAAGTTAATGGGATCTCCTCCCATTTCTAACTTAATCATCATGCTAACTACGATATTTCTTAAGACATTTACTACAACTTGCTCCGTTGCGTCAAATCGCTTCTTCCGATGATCTTCCGACGAACCCTTGAAGATGCCCCTATGGACTTCCGGTAAACTCCTAGACTTGCAACGATCCACTTGGTGAGTTCCAACGAGCTCCTTTGGCAAGCTCCTGGACTTCTCGGATTTGTTCCCGTAGAACCTTCGACGACTGTCCGGACTTCTATCGAACTCTCGAACCCCCAACGTGATCATAGTCTTGACTCTGGCGCAACTCCTGCTGCATGTCTTACTTTCATCATAGTTAATCCTGCACACTTATCTCATCATATGGATTAGATAACAAATGATAATTAACTTCATCATCAAAATCCGAGATTCAACACAACCATGATGTTCGGTTAAGTCAACACCATCGTTACAAGATGAGTCTGATTCAATGATATACCCTCGAGGGACTCGACCGAGTATACCATTTCCTCAGGTCACTGGTGACATCTCTATATCGTAGGTATGATAGCGAATCACAATGTATGTGAGCCTCGAGGGACTCGACCAACTCAACCTACACCGGGAATCGGTCCCTACCGATAATAATGGAAGGCCACGTGGGTCAACATAATTGCCTCACATTTACTGACTTAATATTATCGAGAGAGGAGTTTCTATGATTTGGTCTCCTAATATGACTTGTCACACATATACATATTTAATATATATCTACATCACATGTAAATATATATATACATATTTAGTAGGTGTATAAGCAAGCACACTAGATGATCATAGATCATAACCTAATGTGATCAGGCTCGAGCTAGTGGGCCTAATCACTTACATCAAGATCTATGTGTGCAGTGGTGCATCTCCATGCCTTGTAATCGTCCATCTCGTCCTCGTCGGTTCCATCGACATCTCGACGCATCTCCATGCATCGCGATCGTCCGTCTCATGGGTCCCACTATCGCTTCCACGTTCCCGCTGCACCTCCTTGTATGATTATAACTTTATCATAGGCATGCAGGCCCGACAATAAATGAGAAATATAATGAAGAATTGTAGGCCCCAATAATAATAATCACAAGTACACACATCACACGGTCATGATCATCCATCCACACATTATACATCACATGTATAAATCATCACCATATATGACTACTAGATAATAATAAAAATAATAATCAATTAAACTTTTAATTAATTAATATTTTCTGAAATTAAGGATATTTTAGGAATTTTTAAAATTTTGAGGGGTATTTTCATAATTTAGGAAAAAGGATAGAATTTAGAATTTCTGAAATTTCGAGGGGCAAAACTATCTTTTACCGAAAACCCTAATGACCTTCTCCCTCTCCCGTGCTGCTGCCGCTGGTGGCATGTGCGATGGGAGGCAGGGGCATTGGCTGCTTGCGAGTGAGCGTCGCTAGGGCCGCTATGCCCGCAAGCAGCGACCTCGGGTGCCAACGCCACCCCTTGCGCGTCGTAGGCGGCTCTGCCTATGGGTGGCCAATTGCCTGCTACTGCAACTATGTGCAGCAATAGTTGCTATGTGCAGGCGACCTACTTGTGGGCAACGCCCTTGTAGCCACCGCTGCAGGTGGCTTGCCTGCACGAAGATGGCAGGCTACCATCTTTAAGCGCAGTAAGGGCAGCAATAGTCGCTACCCTTCCTCACCTATTGCGTTAACAATTTTAACATCAAAAGTATTATATAAACACAACATACGCAGGTCAAAACCAATCTTTCGCATGAACTTTGCTCTGATACCACTATTGAGAAATCTTGGGGGGTGACATCACATACACAACGGAAGAATAGAAAATAAAATCTCCTATTCCCAAAGTGATGTTCATCGTCATGTGAAGATTGGTGCATAAAATCTACGAAATAAAAAACTATGTATAGTAAAGATTGTGTTACCCAAAGAGATCATATATCTCTAAATCCTTACAGATCTCTAGGAGAGAGTGAATGAGATTAAGATGATATAGGAGAATCCAATCCTATCTGTCTGGTATCAAATAATGGAGCACTCATACAGGACATCCTTGGTGTCTCAAGTCTAAGGACCAAATATACCACTAGGATTACGGAATCACTTTTTGACAATAAAGTATTATCAACCATCTAGCATTCCGTAAGCGAATCAATCAGTGAACTCATTCTCCAATGAGTACCTACACTATATGCCTAGTGTGCCTACACAAGCAGCTATGAGACCAGCTACATCCATTATATGGACGAGTATATAGCGTCCCAGTCTGTCCGTTTATCTCGATGTCCCTCTCGAGCAACCTATGACTGGGATTGTTTAGGATTTATATTTAAAGGTGAATTGGTCTCATTAACGTGATCTCATCATGATCCGATTCCCATTACATAGATCCAAGGATATATATATATATATATATATATATATATATATATATATATATATATATATATATATATATATATATATATATATAGTAAATATAAAGTGATAAATACCAAAATATAATAAGCAAAAATACTACGTATCAAGTCACACGTGCCATCACTCACGTGATTGGCTTGCCGGGCACATATGACTAGTAAAAATGACCAAACAAACATCTCGATAACATGCAACCAAAATGGCCAAATGCACTCCTCAACAATGTGCAACCGAAATGGCTGAAAGTATATCTCTCACCAACTCACATAGCTTATTTTGGTGTCGATATGATGACCCAAATCACTTCTCGACTTAACCTCACTACACTCAGGGAATCAAAAAGTAAGGGGTTGGTGGGCTACTAAGTGTTAGGATCAAGTTGGTACTAAGAGAGGGGGGGGGGGGGTAAATTAGTGCTTTCATTAATCACCGATTTAAAAATCTTACATTCAATGAAAACTAATATTAGAAAGTGTATAACTTGAAAGAATTTGTAAGCATAGTGAAAGCATTCATAAACAATTAAATCAATTTGCAATATAAAAATTAAAAGCTGAAAGTAAATGCAAACTAGATTTACAGTGCTTTAGTCATCGTGACCTACATCCACTCTTGATTCCTCTTCACTCGAGACCACCAACTTCTACTACTGATCTTCCTTCAATAGGTGAAGATCAACTACCCTTTTACACTCTTTCATAGGCTTAGAAGAGAACCTTTACAACCTCTCTTTTAGACCTCACTCATCCCTTAGAAAACTTTTAACTCTAAGAGGAAGAGACTCTAAATCCTAAGAGAGCTTCTAATTTTTCTCAATTATTCTTTTCCCCATTTTTAACTCAATTTCTTGCTCAATCCTTGCATCTCCATGTAGGAATAGCTAGGATATTTATAGACCATAAATGGCTTCAAAATTGGAGCAAAAAAATCTCATCATGGGTTTCCTAGGTCCTGTCGGTACCACCGCCTATAGCACTAACATTGGGCGGTACTATGGCTCATTTTGGTAATACCACCGCCTAACATAGTTTGGGAGATTATGTTTGGATGGTACCACTACCCAGACTAGTGGTACCACCACCTGACATTAGATGGTACCACCACCCAGTTTGGCGGTATTACCACCTGACATAGTCTTGGAAACTATGTCTCAAAGACTGAGTTACTAGCGGTGCCACTGTACCCCAACTTTTGGGCCACTGAATGAGCCTTTCTCTTAGCCTAAAATAGCACCACCTTGGGTCTAGTTGACCCCTAATTGAGTTGGCTTAATTACATTATAAACCAATCCAATTACAACTAAAACTACTTCGATGTAGATAATTATTACAAAGCTTTAATCACATGTTGTCCGGCATGTCATTGGTTCATCGGGGCTTCGTCCAATCTTTCGGCGTATCGTCCTCTTTTGCAGCCTTTTGCCCAATCGACATGTTGACCTGCACAACTCCGATCTCCTTGGCGTAATGTCCACTCTTCTAGGCCCGATGCTCGAACTCATGGCACGAAGCCTTCTGCCGACATGTCGATTGATTCTCCGACTTGATATTCAATCTTCTAACATGTTCTACCTTGGCCCAACATTGATTCTTCCTGCTTTAATTGTCTCTTAATGATCAAAGCTAGTCCTGCATCACTTAAAAATACATTAGATCATAACTTTATCAGTTAGTTTCATCATCAAAATCTGAGATTCAACACTAAGATGATGATAGTGATATGGCTGACACCTCGATGACATGTGATCGACACCTTGGTGCTTCGTAGTCAACTCATGGTTGACACCTCGACCACTCTTGGTAGACATATATTTGATATATGATTGACATCTAGTGCCACATGGTTGACACATGTCCGAAACATCAGAGCCATGTAAATGATATCTCAATATTGTGTGACCAACTATTATCATATCTCAAATTCGATACACTATAGTATCTTGATCGGAATTATATTTAAGAGTAATGCATAACTGTTTCTCATAATTGTCATTGATCATGCCAGTAATGATTCTAAGATTTAACTATATAAAACCTCCCCAAGTGCATCCTCTTAGGACTGATATATTCACTAAAATTTTTTTCTACTCTAAATTAATTCAAGTACCAAAATAGCATTGGTGGTAACATTTGTAATGCAGTTTTATATCAACATTATCGGAGTCAGATGAATCATATATTGATTGTGATTGAATTGAGATTAACACAAAAAAAAAAGGCTTCGTTTGACTTTGAATCCATATCCATCTCTAAAAATCAAAATATAAAGTAACAATTGTAATATAGATGTGTTCAAATATTTCTAAGTGATTTTTTCCCTAATTTATTGAATCATTAATATCTTATAACTTTTAAAGGACTAGGGAACAATTTAACAAAGTTATCTCAAGTTGTATCTAGTGGAATTAGACTTCCTTGCTGAGCGAAGCATTTACTGCCACAATATATGTCCATTTATCTGCAATGTCTTAACATCCATATATAAATATTATCTAAACGTCTCGATACATGTTCCTGATGGGGATATAAAGAGGAATAACCTTTGTATAGGAACAAATACTAGAAGACCATAATACGCAGCAGAATAAAATGGAAACACAATCAAACAAAACACCAAGATATATGTGGAAAACCCCTTCAATGTGAAGGGTAAAAACCACGGGGCAAACTAGAGATAATCCACTATGAGAATAATGAATATACAAATCTCAATCTCTTGCCCAAAACCCTAGCAACAACCACAAGAGAATAACTGGGATACAAGGATCACGTCACTGCCCACAATATCTAAAACCTCCCCAAGTAATCACAGCAAGAGTCTACTATAGATTTGATCTAACCTGAGATGAGAACACTGCTAGATGATTGAGAACAGTCTCTTTGCGTTGTCCTTGTCTTCTTCCCTTTCTTTCTCTTCCTTTTCTGCCTTGTTCTCCTTCTTCTCTTTGGAAACTCGTAGCACTCAAGATCTGCCTCGTTGTTGCCTTTTTATAGCATTTTTCTGCTTCTAAAACGCAGCCACCACACCCCCCTAATCTTAATTAGGGTTAGGTTAAGAGGGGGTGTGAGCTGTGGGCTGCCCTAGCCCACTTGGGCTGAACCCACTTTGGGCTGCCAGCCCAACAACCTCCCCCTTCAGCCCATAAGGGAGGCTGTCCCATGACTCCTCAATGTGAAGCCATGCCGACCAACAGTCGGCATATCTCCTGTCTTTCTTTTGGTAAGGTCTTCGTCAACATGTCTGCTCCGTTATCATCTGTATGAATTTTCTGAAGCTGCAACCGCTTCTCTTCAAATACATTTCGAATCCAGTGGTATCTGACATCTATATGCTTTGACTTGGAATGAAACATTGGGTTCTTACACAAATGGATGGCACTCTGGCTGTCGCAATGCACCACATAATTTTCCTGTTTCAGCCCCACTTCTTGTAAGAATTCTTTCATCCATAACATTTCTTTGCATACCTTTGTAGCAGCAATATATTCTGCTTCTGTGGTGGAGAGAGCAATACACCTTTGTAACCTAGATTGCCATGACACAGCTCCCCCTGCAAAAGTAAGTACATAACCTGAAGTGGACTTCTTCGTATCTATATCTCTTGCCATATCTGCATCTGTGTGACCTGTCAACATAGGTGGTCCACCTCCAAAGCTTAAACAAACCTTAGAGCTCCCTCTGAGATATCTAAAAATCCACTTCACTACTGCCCAGTGCTCTTTACCTGGATTTGCAAGAAATCTGCTAGTAACACCCACTACATATGCGATGTCTGGCCTCGTACATACCATTGCATACATTAAACTTCCAACTGCTGAAGCATAAGGAACCTTTTGCATTTTCTCCTTCTCCTCATCACTTGACGGACTCTGTTCTGAGCACAACTTGAAGTGACCTGCAAGAGGAGAACCAACTGGTTTTGCATTGCTCATACTGAATCTTTCCAATACCTTCTCGATTTATTTTTTCTGTGACAACCAAATCTTCTTGTTTTTCCTGTCACGAGAAATCTGCATGCCTAGTATTTACTTTGCTGGCCCCATGTCCTTCATTGCAAAAGACTCACTCAGTTCCTTCTTCAACCTGTCAATTTTAGACATATCTTTCCCAAGAATAAGCATGTCATCAACATAAAGTAAGAGAATAATAAAATCCTAACCAAACCATTTGATGTACACACTGTTGGGAAATCATGGGGGCGACATCATATGCGCAGCGGAAGAATAAGAAAACAAAAATCCCCGATTCCCAAAAAGATGTTCGTCGTCGTGCGAAGATTGGTGCACAAAAAAACCAAGAAAACAAAAAAAATCACATAGAGATTGTGTTACCTAGGGAGATCAGATATCCCTGTTTCCTTGCAGATCCTTAGGAGAGGGTGAAGGAGGTCAAGCGCCCTCCTCTCTAGCGGTGATCCCACAAAGCAAGGTTATGACGACCCCCCCTCAAAAACTCCAGCCTCGAGGTGGAGAGGGAGAGGAGAATAGGAAGGGCAAAGACTCTAGCCTATGAGGCTGTGAATCCCTCCTATTTATAGAGATCCCGTGTCAAACCCTAGTGGGTCCTTCCCTAGTGGGTATTGGATCTGCATCCAATAAGACAAGGGCTCCGTTGGATATCTCATATCCGAATCTCTACTCATTGCAATGCCTACCATATGTGTGTGACCCTCTAGGCCCAATATCGAGCTAGCCGTGAGTCATACATGTTAGAACTCCTTCTAACTCAGTGAATTATTATCTCTGTAATAATTCACTCGACTCATCGACTACGGACGTACTAGGCCACTACACGTAGTCCCCCGATGATATAGGGGAATCCAATCCATTGGACCTGTCTCCCTCGCCACCATGTACCTATAGTCCCTCATCCATCTAAGATCCCGGAGACCGATATCGAGGCATGGTGTTGTCGGACCCATATGGTTTCTACTCGAAGTCTCGCTCTAATCGGTTCTCCTGAGAACTCTTTCTCTCTCAACCCGAATGACCCCGGCCCAGGGGATTTGTCTCGAGCAAGAACATATGAGAAATTCCTCTCATGACACCGAGAGTGGATGATCCTCTATTGACACTCAATAGCCCTCGTAAGGTCGACTACCACTCCCAATGACCAAATTGCATTTAGATTCGGGACAGCCAAACCTATAAGTTTGGTATCAAAGAGTGGAGCACTCATACAGATATCCTTGGTGTCTCAAGTCTAAGGACCAGATACACCACTAGGGACTACGGAATCATTGTCGACAATAAGGCATCATCAACCATCCAAAGATTTCGTAAGCGGATCAATAAGTGAACTCATTCTCCAATGAGCACCTGTATCAGATCCCCCTAGTGTCCCTACACGGCAAAGCTATGAGACCAAATTGCATCCATCATATGGACGGGTATACAAAGACACCCGGTCCTATCCGGTTATCACGATGTCCCTCTCGAAGTAACCTATGACCGGGATTATTTAGGATATGTGTTTAAAGGTGAATCGATCTCATTATCGTGATTGCATCACGATCCGATTCCCATTGCACAAATCCAAGGACATCACAATATATATATGCATTTATGCAATAGTTATAAAGTGATATACGCCAAAATATAATAAGCAAAAAGATTCTGTATCAAGTCACACGTGCCATCACTCACGTGATTGGCTTGCTGGGCACCTATGACTAGCACACACAATGATCTAAAGTCGTTCTTTTGTATCAATTTTCTGTCATAAATGAATCAAACTTTCTATACCACTATCTTGGAGCTTAATTTAGCCCATACAAGCTCTTCTTCAACTTGCAGACAAAATTATCTTTATCTTTGACTTTGAAGCCTTCTGGTTGCTCCATATAAATTTCCTCCTCCAAATCACCATGAAGGAAAGCTGTCTTCACATCTAACTGCTCAACCTCCAAGTCTTGGCTAGCAGCAATACCAAGAGCAACACGAATAGAAGACATTTTAACAATAGGAGAAAATATCTCTTCAAAGTCAATACCTTTCTTTTGACCAAAGCCTTTCACAACCAATCTAGCTTTGTACTTTGGTTGAGAACAATACTCTTGAGTCTTCAACCTAAAAACCCACTTGTTCTTCAAGGCCTTCATTCCATTTGGTAGCAGCACCAAATCATAAGTGTGGTTCTTCTGAAGAGCATCCATCTCTTCCTGCATAGCAACTAACCACTTCTCTTTCTGCTCACTCTCAACTGCTTCCTGGTAACTCTCTGGTTCACTTGCATCAGTAAGCATCACATACTCATCTGTAGAGTATCTTCTGGAAGGTTGACGTTGTCTAGAAGATCTTCTCAACTGAGGTTCTGCGGGAACTTGCTCTCCTACTTCTTGCTCAACATGTCCTGCAGGTAAATCAACATTAGGCTCTACACTATTTTCCTGCACATCTCCCCCATCACCCTAATATACTGGAGGAATAACTGTGTCACAATCTGCTAATCCTTTTGCAGAAGTCTTGGCTGGTGCCTTCTTCTTCAAATCCTCAAAGGTTTGATCCTCAAAGAAGACCACATCTCTACTCTTGAACACCTTCTGCTTTTCTGGATCCCAAAGCCTATAACCAAACTGATCATGTGAGTAACCAAGAAAAATACATTCTTTAGACTTACCATCCAGCTTGGACCTCTCATTATTTGGAACATATGCAAATGCACGACAACCAAACACTCTCAAATACATGTAGGAAACATCTTTCCCTGACCATACATACTCTACAACATCACCATCTAGGGTTATACATGGTGATAAGTTGATCACATCAACTGCAGTCCTCAAAGCCTCATCCCAAAACCTTTTGGCTAGCTTGGCTTGTGAAAGCATACATCTGATCTTTTCCATGATGGTGCGGTTCATCCTCTCTGCAATTGCATTATGCTGAGGTGTACCAAGAACTGTCATCTCATGTTGGATCACATGTGACCTGCAATAGTCATTAAACAATCCCGTATACTCACCACCATTATCTGATCTTATGCATTTCAATTTCCTTTCTGTCTCCCTTTCAACCCTAGCATGAAACTCTTTGAAGACATTAATAACCTGATCTTTGGTCTTCAAAGCATAAGCCCAAACTTTCCTGGAAAAATCATCTATAAAAGTGACAAAATAAAGTGCATCACTTATACCAAGAACATCAACAGATCCACCAGGAGTTTTTGTCCTCAAAGGACCACATACATCTGTATAAACACGGTCTAAGGCATGCATTTTTCTAGACAAAGCAACACTAGCAAATGAAACTCTATGTTGTTTACCAGCCAAACAATTAATACAAGGGTTCAAATGTATACCTCTGAGATCTGGCAATACCTCTCTCTTGGAAAGAGCTTGTAGCCCCTTCTCGCTCATGTGTCCCAATCGCCTATGCCACAACTCTATACTGAAGTCTTTCTCTGTAGCATTTAACTGCTCACCATAAGCTTTAGCCTGCAACCTGTACAAAGTATGACATTTCTTTCCACTAGCTATAACAAGAGAACCCTTACTGAGCTTCCATTGCCCTTTGTGAAATCTGCTTTCATACTCTTCATCATCTAGTCTTCCAACTGAAATTAAATTCAGCCTCAAGTCAACCACATGCCTCACATCCTTAAGTACCAACTTGCAGCCAAGGTTGGTCTTTAAATGGATATCACCCATGCCAATGATGTCTGCTGTGCCATAGTTGCCCATCTTGACAACACCAAAGTTTCCAGACCTGTATGTAGCAAAAAACTCCCTCCGTGGTGTAGCATGATAAGAAGCACTTGTGTCAATCACCCACTTAAGATCCTGACACACCCAAGAAAAAATATCATGAGAAGGAGACAAAATCAAATAATTACCACCCTGCACTGTAGCTGTAGTATTATCCTTTGACTCTGTAGACTCCACTTCTTTTCCCTTTTTCTTGTTCTTCTTAGGTTGCTTACATTGGTTCTTGTAATGTTCTTTCTCACCATAGTTATAGCAAACAATATCTTTTCTTGATCTTGACTTGCTCCTACCCATACGTGAACTGCTTTTAGACTTTGACCTTCCTCTGTTCTCTGAGATAAGTGTTTGTGAATCATTCTGAGATGTTGCCGAACTCTTTCTTCTCAACTCCTCATTCAACAAACTGCTTGTTACTTGACTCATAGTGACAATACCATCTGGCGCAGAATTACTAAGGGAAACCACCAGTGTCTCCCAACTTTCTGGTAATGAACTGAGAAGTAACAATGCCTGCAACTCATCATCAAGAGACATTTTCATAGAGGATAACTGGTTAGTAATACTCTGCATTTCATTCAAATGCTCAGCAATAGAAGCACCCTCTCTATATTTTAGGTTCACAAGTTTTCTGATCAAAAAAGCTTTGTTGCCAGCTGTTTTTCTTTCATAGATACTTTCCAATTTTTTCAAAAGAGAATATGCAGAAATTTCAGTAGAAACATGGTGAAAGACACTTTCATCAAGCCACTGTCTAATAAACCCAATTGTTTTTCGATCTAACCTCTTCCACTCATCATCTGTCATAGTTGTAGGTTTTGCACTATCCCCCTATAAAGGTCCATACAAATCTTTGCAATACAAGAGATCTTTCATTCTTGGTTTTCATATCATCCAATTGTTTCCATTCAAACTAATCATGCGAGAAACATTACTGGCCTCCATGTTCAAATACAAAAATTAAATAACCAAACCCTGCTCTGATACCAGTTGATGAGGATATAAAGAGGAATAACCTTTGTATAGGAACAAATACTAGAAGACCATAATATGCAGCGGAATAAAATGGAAACACAATCAAACAAAACACTAAGATATACGTGGAAAACCCCTTCAATATGAAGGGTAAAAACCACGGGGCAAACTAGAGATAATCCACTATGAGAATAATGAATATACAAATCTCAATCTCTTGCCCAAAACCCTAGCAACAACCACAAGAGAATAACTGGGATACAAGGATCACGTCACTGCCCACAATATCTAAAACCTCCCCAAGTAATCACAGCAATAGTCTACTGTAGATTTGATCTAACTTTAGATGAGAACACTGCTAGATGATTGAGAACAGTCTTTCTGCGTTGTCCTTGTCTTCTTCCCTTTCTTTCTCTTCCTTTTTTGCCTTGTTCTCCTTTTTCTCTTTAGAAACTCGTGGCACTCAAGATCTGCCTCGTTGCTGCCTTTTTATAGCATTTTTCTGTTTCTAAAACGCAACCACCACACCCCCCTAATCTTAATTAGGGTTAGGTTAAGAGGGGGTGTGGGCTGTGCGCTGCCCTAGCCCACATGGGCTGAACCCACTTTGGACTGCCAGCCCAACAATTCCATCATTTCCTTTTATTTGTATCTATTTTCATTTTTTTCAACTAAATACAACCAATGTTTTAACATTATTTTACTAATTTTTTAACCACAAATCTTAACCATGATATCATATTAAAATTAATGAATCCATCGATCCAAGTAAAGCTAATCAGAATTAATATATATCATATTAGAGACCAATTCAAATAAAAATCTTAATTTTTTTGTTATAGACCAAACCTAATATATATAATTAGGCTCTTTAAATTTTTAATAATATGATATTATTCTCTTACCTCATCTTGCTCTACTCTTTATCCAACACACGAATATATTCTTTATCTCTTTTTGATTGCATGATGCATAAATTTTTGGATGGACCAAATTTATTAGATTCTCCAAAGACCATTGGATCGTAATCTAAGAAATAACACAAGAATTTTTAGAGCTGCGCATCTATCTTATGGTGCATGAAAAAACGAGAGATCATAATCACCCAAGAATTTCCCAACTTTAAGAAGCCCCAAATAAGGTCGAGATACGTTAGATAGTATTGATGTAGTTAGTCCTTCGTTCATGTCTTCAAACTTTTAGAAGACATGAACCAAAGCTAATCAGAAAAATAAAGGTTTGTAATATATATATATATATATATATATATATATATATATATATATATACTTAGTCATCCTCAAGTCGTACATCTACAATAGGTAGCTCATCTACACTCTCTTGGATAAAGGTTTTTGGTATTCTGGCCTCTAATGTTACAAATTTTCTACTACATAAAAGCTTTATCTGTGTTTCCTGCTTGCTCTTTATTGTAGAGTTTTGTTTGCATTGCATAAAATTTTGTAAATTTTACAAAGGTTTGCTAAAATTTGTATTTTATTATGATTTTTAATAATCTTTTGTTGGCTTTATTAAAAATATCAACATAAAATAAAAAGAAAACTACCGATGTAGAGTTTTAAAGATCAATAATCAAAAGAATATACCGAAAAAACAATGCAAATTTAACATGTTTTGATATTCTTTTTGTACTTCTATAGAGAAAATCAAATTCTTCTCTATACAAATTATAGGACCAGTTATCCCGCATCAAGTATAATTTCTTTTTATATCTTCCAACATATATCTAAAAAATTGATACATTTTTTCTTATCCTTTTTAGATATACTAGAGTGAAATCTTGGAGGATCAAAAGTATTTTCTTATATCTCTACCAAAGCTAATGATATATAAGGTATCTATAACATAATTAAACCCTGATGTTTCCTTCATTCACATGGAGTCTTTCCATAATGGTATTTCTTACTCTCTTAGGACACTTGGATCCAATAATCTTGATGTATGAGCATGGTTTAGGCTTTATATTGAAAGTGAATCTTAATTTTCAATTATGATGAAATAAGTAGAGAAGTCCGGTTATTAGACAAAAATTAAAAGAATAAAAGGCAAATAAAGAAAATACTAAGTATCAATGTTGTAGTTATTTTTTTGTAGCTTGGAATACAGAAGATTGCTTAGCGTAATGGTATGACACACAAAACAAAAAGATTGAATGAAAGATTAATAGGAAATAATTAGAGAAGAGAATTTATAATGGTGAATAAGTCCCATTTCTCTGGGATTCATAAGCTTGTTTTATAAGGGAGCTCTGGTTAATTATTCACATATTTATTCTTGTAATGATCTCAAACTTCACAACTTAAACATCCATAGAATTCAAAGATGCTGCGAAAGTGATTAGCAGAAGAAATAAATGTGATAATTATCACAAAGATCTACAAAAAAGTAAAATAAAATTCAACGTCAGAATCAGAATCTGCTCCGTTGGCTGCTGCTTTCAAGAGGATGGGTACGCTGCGGCCGTAATCCAATGTTTGTATTCACTGTCTGCAACTTTTAATCGAATAATGCTGCACTTACTCTAATTTTAGGGAATTTGAGCAGCTTGTTGACGGCACATAAAGCAACGGGGTATCGCCAAAAGCATGAAAATGACAAGCCCATTTTAGCTGTTACATAGAAACCGAAGGCTTGCTTTACATGAATTCTGAGATAGTGACATGCAGCATCCGGATAAGCCCTCTCTACTTTTGGCTTTCTCCAGTATGAACATGTCTTTTTCTTGTGATGGAATGGAAGGCTTCTCTCTCTCTCTCTCTCTCTCTCTCTCTCTCTTAAATCCTTTTGTGCATGAGCACAAATCACAAACTTCAAGGAAGAGTAATTTGTTCAGATAGTCATTTGGGGCAATCAAATTCTATTAGAGTAGAGTTAGCTGATATCTAAATCGGTGCAATTCTAGGTTTAAGAGGGGATAAAGAACACTTGGTGATGTCTCAGATCGTTCATTCCAATCCTCTAAATATAGATAGCTAAAGAAAATTATTAGGGATAGTCAGAATCTTAATCTGAAATATATGTTGAAGCGATCTAATTTAGTCTGAAAAAAGCTTGCAGATGTAACATATATACATCCCAGAGAACGTAGATGGTAAACTTATTCAATTATCAAAACCATATCAAGGTGATATTATCACACGATAACATTGTTTGGTTGCCCAATTATATATCTCATGCATCAGTCAGCGTTGACACAAATGTCAAGAATATAACCCATATAGTTACCGAGTATTATTATAATATAACTATGCCCATGATTTACAATAGTGATAAAACAAATACGTCTAAACCATCACAACCAAATAAATCTTACTGATGCTAAACTAGTAGTTTCATATCCTAACAGAAGACAAAATTAACCGTGTTATGCTAATTAAAGGAAGACGTGAAATCTTTATCTTTACAATTGAATCAAGTCAAGGACAATATAGCATCGGATATTTACCTTCTCTATTCCTCATGATTTATTAGAACAAGCATATAATACAATTTATTATAAATTTATTAATAATATTTTTTTTAGAACAAGCATATAATATCTTGTAATAAAAAGGACTAATGTACCATGCGATCATCAATGTGACTAACTAATTGGATTCACTTATACTAGTATGATTACACATCCAATTTCAACGTGAATGAATCTGGGAGTATTCCCATTATTATCGGGAACCACAGTACTGTCCTACCCAAACGATTTATGGAATTTTCCTAGCACTCTAAATAAACCTCAATATGCATACTGTAGGAAGTATATGCAACTATGCATAATAAAATTAGTGAACCTACAATATTATGCTATTATATGATATTTAGACTAAAAGTCTCTCATCTGCTCATCGGGTTGGTGAAAGTTAGGTCTAATTAATTCGACAATTAACCATTTAGAATGTGTAGCATTTGTATTTATTCATATTCTTGCATACATACAAACGTATGAAATTTCGAAAAGTATTGATTTGGGTCAGCGAAATGACCGAATAGTCAAAATATACGTTCGCCGAGATCTTCGAGAGTGACATAAATCCGTGAATCGATTCTCTTCCGATCATATCTAGTTTTCTCACACTAGTTTGTGCATCCATGCATGGTAATGACATCCTTTTGGGATTTTGATGCTCTTCTCCACCACACGTGCTGTTGCCCACCATAAGGTATCCATCACTACTCCACGTGACCCTCCCTCCTCCTTGTCTGCCCGCCCATATCTCCTTTCAAATCATCTCATCCCGTTGTCTCGGATCTACTTCCTCTTCCTGCTCTCCATCAACTGAGGCCACCCAGTTCTTTTGCGGAGGTACGTATGAGTTCTACGCAAGGAATTGATAAGGAAGGTGCAACTGTTTGTAGCTTATTGTTCTACACAGTGAAAATGACGGATGCTATCAAACTCAAGTCTGCTCTCAGATGAATAATGTTGAATGATGAATCACTTCCTTAATCTTTGATTTATGATAACCTTGTTTCCAATTAGGGCCTTCTTCGGTGCGTAATTTCTGTGTAACGAAAGCATGCCATTGTCTAAACCTAAGACTTCATTTTGTATGATAAATATGTATATACAAGATGCATTTGGAATTGGCATCGAAGGGCACAATAAAAATGTATGTAATGGAATATATTAGACCTTTCATATATGTTTCATTAGTTTGTTCTAAATGTGCATCGAACAACGGAACAATATACATTTAAACATAGGACACAACTAATCTAAATGTGCATGGAACAACGGAACAAGATACATTTAAATATAGGACACAAGAAGAATCACTCTTCCACTGTATACGTATCACATCACCCACCGCACCTTATAATAGACGATAACTCGTGACGATCAGAAACCGGAAAGAAAGGAGGGTACTCCACACTATCCAAAGCAGCACAGATACGTTTGTAGCTATTGGCTGGAGGACGAACTCGATCTCTACTTAGCCATGTCGACAACCTTAAACGCCTCGCGGTTCTTGACGACGATGTCGTACATGTGCATGGACTTGAAGCGGCTGAACTCCTTGGGGAGGGAGATGAGGTCGATGGAGGAGCGCTTGTGGAACTGGAGGAGATCAGGTTCCTCGTAGTAGCGCTCCCATCCCAGGCCGATGAGCTTGCGCTCCAGCGAGGCGTAGGAGGTGATCACCTCGTTGGTGGGCGTGTGGAGAAGCACCTTGCGGCGGACCGTCGACTGCTGCTCGTTTGCAGGGTTCTCGATGAGCCGGACCACTCCATTCCTGAACACCCAAACACCGGCCATCTATATGCTATGTCGGAGAGATAGAGAGAGAGAAAGAGAGAGAGAGAGAGAGAGAGGTGATGCTGCTGCAGCTGGTTGTGTCGGAGAGGATGCTAATGAGGGTTATTTATAGATGGAGTTTGGATCATGCTAAGCAGGGAGGCCGAAAACAAAAGAATCATGTGATATGTTATACAAAGCCGTGGGTCTACTGGGGGGACTGAGGATGCAAAGATATATGCTGGCATCAAACTGTCCTGCTGCAACTTAAGCTTCAGAAAAGGAATTATGAGTCAGTTATTCTAAGGTGTTTGATAGATCGAACCTACCATTGAAGAAAGAATTACTTCATATAAATTAACTGGAACGAGCTTGATTACGAGTAATATAGCTTCTTTACATGTTATTTCGCAAACTATAATTCTTTTTATATACCTTTTTGTTTTCACTTTCAATCCTAAAGTTTTATAAAATCCTGTCCTGAACTCAGCCAAATTAAAATGTTTCCTCTTGTTTTTATTAATTTATATTTAACTGTAGAAATTAGGTATAGGTTCTTGCAAATTTGATTTAATATTAATTTCCACTATAAAATTATTAATCGGGCCTTTAAAAAAAAAAGAAAGACACTAAAGGATGAAAATTTTGCAAATGTTGGTACATAGCAACAAGACATAATATCCTATCTATTTCGGATTAATCACAGTATTCTTTTTCGATCATTGAGATTTGGATTGGACGATGTTCATAATTAAACTAAGAGAGTCGAATAACATTATTTTGGTTTTAGTAAAATTTTGTTCGTTCTCCTATTACAAAAGATTAAATGAGCTTACTATTTAGAGTCCTAGAGTTCATAACTCCTTCAAATAAAATTAAAATAATATTTTATTATTTATAATCCCTCTAATTCTGATTCTATCTTTTTCACTTTTTTTTCTTCTTTCTCACATCTTAGGGATTGATGCCAGCGCACCCTACTATCGTTGATGCTCCCAACCATCGATCATCATCCCTAAGCTTGCCTCTTAATCTTATTGAATGTTAAATTTTGATGATGAAGATATGATATAATGAGCGTTTGAGTGACACATAACTAACTTCGATCATGTAAAGATAAATTAATTAAAGTAAGAGAATCAAAAGTTGAGTCAGAAAGCATCATGTCAGAGATTGGATATCGGGCCGGAGGATTGATGAATGTGCTGGAAGATGAACTTCGTGCCATGAGTTCGGGTATTGGGCCAAAGGATCAAGTATTGCGCCAAGAAAATCAAATGTTGCAAGAGGTTAACATGCTGATGGATCGAGCAATACGTCGAAGGAGAGGATGATGCACCGAAGGTTTGGACAAAGTGTTGAATGAACTAATGACATGCCGGACAATATAGGATTCATGTTTATAATCGTTTGTATCTTGAGTGAAGTAGTTTAGGTTTTAATTGACTTAGTTTTGGGTGTAAGCATACCAACATGATTAGGGGCCCATTGGGCCTAACTCAGGGCTAATTGAGCCTATTAGAAGGCCAATTCAGTGACTTGAAGTTGTTAAATCTCGGATTTTGATGATGAAGTCAATTGTCATTTGTTATCTAATCTATATGTTGAGATAAGTGTACAGAATTAACTACAATGAAAGAAAGACATGCAGTAGGAGTTGCGCCGGAGTCAAGACTATGATCACGTTGGGAGTTCGAGAGTTCGACGGAAGTCTGGACGGTCGTCGGAGGTTCTACGGGAATAAATCCGAGAAGTCCAAGAGCTTGCCAAAGAAGCTCGTTGTAACTCGCCAAGTGGATCGTCACAAGTCTAGGAGTTTGCTGGAAATCCGCCGGAGCATCGCCGAAGGTTCGTCGGATGTTCGCCGGAAGTTCGCCAGAAGCTTGACGGAAGAAGCGATTAACGTACCAAAGCAAGTTGCAGTAAAAGTCTTAAGAAATATCATAGTTAGCATATAGATTAAATTAGGAATGGGAGGTGATCCCATAAACTTAATCTAGGGGCAATTGGGCCCTTGATAGACCATAATTGGGCCAAATGGATCAACCCATTAGACCAGAATTCCTGCTAGGTGGTGGCACCGCCAGGGTCGACGGTGGCACCGGCCAGGAGATGGTCTCTCAAGAAAGCTGGGCGGTGTAACTGCCTAGGTCAGGCGGTGGCACCACTTGGGCTTAGTCTCTAAGCGAGACTGGGCGGTGCAACCGCCCCAATCAGGCGGTGGCACCGCTTGGGCTCAGTCTCCGAGTGAGACTGGGCGGTGCAACCACCCTTGTTAGGCGGTGGCACCACCCAGAGGCTTAGTCTCCGAGCTGCCAGGCAGTTGTACCGCCCCAATCAAGAGGTAGTACCGCAAGGACCCTGGAAACCTGGGAAAAGACACTTTTGAGCTCCAAATTCAAACCAGTTTGGGGCCTATATAAACCCCACCCTTTCCTGCATGAAAGGGCAACAAAAGGCACTGAAAATCCAATCTTACTCTATGATTTTTAGAGTTCAAAAGTGTTGTAAAGGCTAGAAGTTCTCCTCCCTTTTTTCTTCCAAGTTTTGAGCTTTCAAGAGAGGAGAGAAATTCTGTAAGGGTTGTCTCCTAAGCCCGTCAAAAGGAGTGAAACTATAAAAGGGTAGTTGGCCTTCGCCTATTGAAGGAAGGCCTCTAGTGGACGTTGGTGACCTCGTCGGTGGAGGAAGCCAAAAGTGGATGTAGGTCAAGATTGATCGAAACACTCTAAATCTCGGTTTGCATTTACTTTGAGCATCTTATCTTTACTGTAAACCTCCTCAGTAGCTAACTGCCTTCTGCGCATTTATGAACGTGTTTCATAGTTAAGTATTTTCTGAATCGGCGTTAAGACGAAAATCAGTTTTATCGTACGAACATCATATTTCAGTTTGCGCTTACATTCTGATTTCCATCATAACTGCAAACTACCTTTATATCTTTGCTTTAACTACATCTCGCTTTATCACAAGTTAAAGTGATTTATGAATCGGCTTTCATACCGAAATCACTTTTATCGTACGAACGTCGTATTCTAGTTTGCTATTACATTATGTTGTCTATCTTAAACTGCAAACTGCCTCTATATATTTGCTTTAACTTTATCTCGCTTGATCACAAGTTAAAGTGATCTACGAATCGACTTTCTAACCAAAATCACTTTTATCGTACGAATGCAGTTTTAATCGTCGAAAGTTTTCCGCTGCACTAATTCATCCCCCCCCCCTCTTAGTGCTCTTGATCCTAACAGAAGTTAGGCCAAGCAGTGGCACCACCATCACCTACGAGCTTAAAAATATGAAATATACTTTTTAAGAAATCTCGATGGTAGTACCACCTAGTGTTAGGCGGTGGTACCGCCAAGACATAGTCTCCCAAATTGTGTCAGGTGGTGGTATCGCTAGTGCTTAGTGTGGCAAGCGATGGTACCGCCTAGTGTAAGCAGTGGTACCACCCATTGTAGGCGGTGGTACCGCTAGTACCCCCAAAACCCGAGGATATGAATTTTGACTCTATTTCTAAAGCCATTTGGAGCTTATAAATACTCCTCTCATGCTTGCTTATTTGCAAAACCATGAAAAAAATTATGATTTTAAGTGTTGAAACTCTCTTAAAGAGAGGTGTAAAGGTTCTTTCCTAAGCATGTAAAAAGGAGAAAGAGTTATAATAAAGGTACTTGATCTTCGTCCATTGAAAAGAAGATCGGTAGTGGAAACCGGTAGCCTCAAGTGAAGAGGAATCGAGATTGGATGTAAGTCGGAATGACCGAAGCACTATAAATCTGGTTTACATTTTTGTTATATTTTTTCTTATAATTACTAATTGATTTAGTTGCTCACTACTATTACTCATATTCTAAGTTAAATGTATTTCTAATATAGGTTTCATCGAATGAAAATTTTCAAAACAAAGTTTTTGAAAGCATTAATTCACCCCCCCCCCCCCCCCCTCTCTTAGTGCCTTTACGATCCTAACAATTGTTATCAGAGCTTCGTTCTCTCATTTGGTTTAAGACTCAAGAGAGATTAAATATTTTTTTTTTTACAATCAAGAAGGTCACTCTATCACTCGTCCTCTTATGTTTAATGAGACGGACTACACGTATTGAAAGATATGAATGAAGATTTTTTTATTTCTCTATATTTTAATTTATGGAATGTTGTTGAATGTAGTTTTTAAAAATCCTCTAGACCAATGAATAAATGGAATGAACTAGTGAAAAAATTATTTTCGTTAAATGCTACAACTGTGAACGCTTTATTTTGTACTTTAGTTATAAATGAGTTTAATTATGTTTCTACAGATGAAATAACACATGATATTTGGCACATACTCAAAGTTACTCATGAAGGTATAAGTAGAGTTAAGAATATAAGATTTAGCTCTTGGTGCATAGTTATTCAAAGAGATCGTGGCCCAAGGAGATATAGTAGTGGAAAGAGTTTTGTCCAAAGATAACATCGCAATCCACTAACAAAGTTATTGTCTCAAATTGTCTTTGAACATCATAGGGGTTTGATGGGGATCTGACATGTAGGTGATTAGCTTTAGGATAAGTGAGAGATTGTTAGTCATATGTGTTTTGTCAACTAATCACGTGAGTGATGACACATGTGACATGATACACACTCTTTTTGCTTATTATTTATTTGATATTTTTCTTACTTTATATTGCCTATTACATGTATTGTGATGTTTATGGATTTGTGCAATTAGAATTAGATCATGATGAAATCACAATAATAAGACCGATTTATTTTTAAATGCAGACCCTAAATAATCTCAATCATAGATTACTCGAGAGGGACACCGAGATGACCAGATAGACTGGTGTGCTATATACTCATCTATTTTATTAAGGTAGTTCGTCTCATAGTTGCACATGTAAGGACACTAAGGATACCGCGCAAGTGCTTATTAAAGAATGAGTTTATTGATTGATCCGCTCATAGAATGCTGGATGGTTAATGATGTCGTATTGTTAGATAGTGATTCTGTTGTCTTAGTGGGGTATTTGGTCCTTAGACTTGAGACACCAAGGATGTCCTATATGAGTACTCCACTGTTTGATACCGAACTTATAAGCTTGGAAGTTTCAGATCTAATATAGCCAGTCATTGGGAGTAGCAGCCAACCTTACGAGGGCTATGAGTGTCGATAGAAGATCATCCACTCTTAATGTTATAAGAGGAATATCCTTTGTATTCTTGATCAGGTAAATCCTTGGCTAGGGTCATTCGGATTGAGAGAGAAAGAGTTCTTTGGGAGAATCCGATTAGAGCGAGACTCGGGTAGAAACCAAATAAGCCTAACAGCACCATACTCGGTATATAATCTCTAAGATATTAGATAGATGTGGGACTATAGATACACGATAACTAAGGACAAATAGGTCCAATGGATTGGATTCCCCTATATCGTTTGGGGATTGTGGCGTAGTGGCCTAGTACATCTATAGTCGATGAGTCGAGTGAATTATTATAGAAATAATAATTCACTATGCCAACTCGATATTAGGCCTAGAGAGACACACATATGGTAGGTGTTGCAATGAGTAGAGATTCAAATATGAGATATCCATTGGAGCCCCTATCTTATTGGATATCCAATAAGCCCTTGAATTATTGAATCATATATATGAGATCCAATAAAAGCCAATAAGAGATTATTGGGCAAAAACCTACAAATCTAAGAGGCTTGAGTAGTTAGATAGAGATCGAGTACCCAATAGGATAGGATCTATTAGGGTTAAGTTGATTGGGGACCTCTATAAATAGGAGGGAACCAAACAGTCATAGGTTAGACCCATTTGGTTGCCACCTCCTATTCTCCTCAACCTGCAACCACTATTTGGGGTGTGTGGACAGCAAGAAGGGCTAGCCCCTTCTTGATTGCATGGTGCACGAAGGGAGAAGATTTGAGAAGCGATTTGATGAGCATCTTGGTGGCTTCTGCTATGTGGATGACTACTAGAGAGGAGAACTATTGATATCCTTCGTTCTCTCCTATAGATCTATAGAAATTTAGGGATATATAATCTCCTTAGGTAACACAATCTTCTTATACGTGTAGTTTTTCGATTTTGTGGATTTTTGCACACCAATCTTTTCACGACAACAAGAGACTAATTTTTTGGTGAAAATTTGAGATTTTTGTTTTCTATTCTTCCACTATGCATGTGATGTCACCTAAGATTTTTTAAGAGTGGTATCAGAGCCAAGTTGTTTATACAAAAGATTGGCTTTTAAACAACATATATTGTGTTCAATCGTGTAGCATTGTTTTTGCACGATTACTACGATTTTTGTCATAGTTTTGAGATCTAGACTACACAACTTCTCTCTACTAAAAGGTATTTTAGATCAATATTTTGTCACTAAAATTGTTGTCACAGAACACGGGAGAAAGGGCAGCACCTGTTACAGCCCTACAATTTGGATGAAGGCTGCTTGCAGCCTTGGCCGACAACACAACTTGTTGCTCTTGGCCTGGCCAAAAGCAAAGTCACACCAATGTTTAAAACGAAAGTACAAGATTTATCAAAAAAATCATCAAGGTCAATAAATTACGAAAGTCATTATATATAACTTCAAAATCTCATAGAATAAAATCATCAAGCATTGCACTAAACCTTTTAACATTTTTATTACATCATTAAAACATCAAGGAAATAGGATGATACTGTAGCGGCTCTAGGGCGACGATACTGTAGCGGCGGCGGCGATACTGTAGCGGCGACCAGATCTAGGGCGACGGTACTATAGCGGCGACCAGATCTCCCTAGGACGATCTGACTCCTGCATCGTTAGCTTTCTCCCACGGGCGAAGGGCGACGGCATCAGAAGCGGTGATCGATTCTCCCAAGGGCGACGCCATCAGAAGGCGGCGGCCCCGATCTAGGGCGACGGGTATCAGTAGCGACAACCATATCTCCCTAAAGGCGATCTAACTCCCCGCAGCGTCGGCTTTCTCCCACGAAATAAGGGCTTACGACATCAGAGGTGATCGATCTCCCAAGGACGACAAGATCAGAAGGGCGGCGACGACGACACTGTAGCAGCGATCGAGATCTCCGAAGCGCCGGCTTCTCCCCAAGGGCGACGATATATCAGCAGCAAACCATAAATCCCTAGGGTGACGGTACCATAGCGGCGATCTAATATACTGCAGCGGGGCTTTTCCCAATGGCGCCAAGTTTCAGAAGCGGCACCGAGGGATCAAACATGGCAGCGATGGCCCCTAGGGTCTGGCGATGGTGGCGAGAGGGTTGAAACGATGGCAAGGCTCCCTACCGCTACCCCCCCAAGTTGCTCTTCCAACATATCTTTTCCGAGAGAAACTCCTTCACCAACCAAAGATCGGCAGTGTCGCGCTCTAGATCGCGACGACCGCTTCTCATTTCCAAATGATCCTCGGCCTTGGACTAGCCTCTTCAAGGTCTCCGGTTGGAAGTCCAGATCTAAGCTTGGAATTCTTTACTCCGAAGTTCAGCCGATAAGAAGATTGTCCGATACTGAGACCGCTGATTCAAGCAGAGCTTATTGAGACATGGTCTATGGCGATTGTTGGCTATGTGGTAGGTCTCAAAACATCTTATTTCCCACTATCCTCATTTATCAAAACTCGATGGGGAATATCGCCATTTGATCTTCATATGCCGGAGAACGGATTCTTTGTTTGCAAGCTATACCAAGAAGATTTGCAAATAATCCTCGGCGATTCTCGGACTATCCGCATGGTCATCCAATGATTCTAACGACGCTGGTCTCCTCGATGTCCGTTTGGAGTTAGATAGCCTACGCCTATTCCATTATGGGTATCCTTTCAAGGATTGCCTCTACATCTTTTGAGTCGACGCTTTATTGCAAAGTTATGCAAAGACTGGGGACAGCCACTCTACATCGACAAAGCAACAAAGAAATGACGAGAGATTAGCATTTGCACGAGCATGTGTGCTGGTTTCTTCCGATGAAGATCTTCCTAATGAGGTTTTCTATCGTGATCTTGACGGGAACACTCGGAAGGTACATGTCTCATATTCCCCGAAGCCACAACGATGTCGCGCGTTGCTTATCTTTTTTTGGTCATCCAAATGGAGCTTGTCAAGAAACCCCAAATCCAACCACAAAGGTCTATCGACCACGCCAAGCCCTCAAAGAACAAAGTGATTCTTCTCTAATGGCAGCAGACCGATGGTGGCAAAAACTATTGAGCATTCCACTTTCAAGGAAAGCACCGCGAGACAGAAGGACAATTCCAAAACTTTATCTCAGTACCTATAATGTCGAGCCTTCCACAACAGAGGTTTCCCATGGTACTAGTGGACAGAGAAACATAAGTCGAACTTCATCTCTTCCAATATCATCGGATCCATCCACACTAGCTCAACGAACTCAGTCCAAGCAAATCTCGCTAGCAAGGATATTATTCCTCAACAAACTCAAAGCCACAACAAACATTGCCAACAAGGATATTCTGTCTCAACAAACTCATGCTCCAACAAACCTCTATAGCCGACTGCTCCAACAAGTACTATCCAGATATTGTGATGCAACAATCTTATCGAAGCTTCAACAAACCCTGCCAATCAAGACCACATGATTCAAGGTATTTTAAAATTAAAAATCTGCAAGTCTGTAGATGAAGTGGATAAATATAGGAATAAAGCCATAAAAGGTAAGGATATTGTGCGGGAGGAAAATACAAAACCGAAAGATAAGAAAAAAGGATGGTACAATCCATCCAAAGTCGAGGATGAATACCTTACTATCTTTTACTAATGAAGATAACATGTTTGGAATGTTCATGGACTTAATAAGCCGGAGAAATGTCGGAGCTCAATAGAATAATCAAGTCTGCCAAGATGTGATATTGTTATTCTAGTGGAAACAAAATTAAACAATCAATCGCTGCTCAAGCTCAAAAAAAGAATTTAATATGGCCGGACGCAGAAACTGTTTACCAATGACTCAAATGACACTTTTGGTAGAATATGGGTCTTATGGCATCCTAACTCTATTAATGCTTGGTTTATTTCTCTTTGCATCGATCAATTCATTCATCTTAAGGTAGAGGATAAAAAGAATGGTCACAATTCAATTTCACCGGTATATATGCTTCAAACAAGATGCAAGAAAGAAATACTTTTGGTCCGACCGACTAATATTGTAAATGGTCGTCTCAATGTACCTTGGATTGTTGTTGGAGACTTTAATATGTGTTCGGTACACAAAATGAAAAACAGGGTGGTAGACAACTTTCGAAAAGCCAGCTTCAAAAGTTCAATGATTACATTGACACCGCAGCATTGTTTGATATGAAATCTGTGGGTAATTGGCTCTCCGAGTAATCAAGGTGCTGCTAACAGAAAAAAATAATGGCTCGACTTTGATAGGTGTTTGATTAATCATGAATGGTTAACAGCTTTACCCAGATTCACTTCTTGAGTATGGTGCTCCTTTGTTTTCTCACCATTCTTTAATGTATATACACGCAGAAAAAAAAGCGACACCAAGAGGCAAGAAACCATTTAGATTCTTTTAACATGTGGAGTACTCATCCTCAATTTCTTGATGTTATCGATCTGCTTGGAATGTTAATGTGCATGGATCCCCCCTTACATCTTATGTCAAAAGCTCAAAGCCCCAGAAAGCAAACTAAAGGAGTGGAATACAAATACCTTTGGCAATATTAACACCGAGTTCAACTTTGCGTAAAGGAACTAATGTCTTTGCAACATGAGCTGCAACTTCACCAAAATGATGAAAATATTATCTACAAAGAGGCGTAAGCCAGAAATAACTTCATGCAAGCCTTAAAAACAGAGGAAAGTTTTGCAAAAGCGTAAGTCTCGACAACATTGGCTTACGCTTAGGGGATTCCAATACAAAATTTTTCTATGCTTCAATTGCTACTCGAAGGGCTATTAACCGTATCAAGAAATGCAGAGACAAAGATGATAATCTTATTGAGAAGTTGGATGAGGTTAAAGCACACACGAGCAATTTTTTTATTCCTTACTCAATCAAGCCGGGAAACCTAATAACATTCATGTGGGAGCCGACTAGAAAACTTGATTCTGAAGCTATTTCAATCCTCAATGCCCCAATTATAGATGACTTAAATTGTATGTGTTGTCTTTAAGTCACCAAAGCACAAAAAGCCCAGTCCGGATGGATTTCCAAATGAATTTTACCAAACCGCTTGGTCTATTATTGGAAATGATGTGATCAAGGCTTGCCAACATTTTTTCTCTTCAGTCATATTCTTAGAGAGATGAATTGCACTTTTATTTCCTTAATTCAAGAATGCAATGATTCACTAGAGAACTATCGACCCATATCATTATGCAACTTTATTTACAAGATCATCTCCAAAGTATTGGCAAATAGAATGCAAAAGGTAATACACAAGATCATTAGCCCAAACCAAGTCGCTTTCATCAAAGGGAGAAGTATACATCATAACATTTTGCTTGCTAATGACTTGGTCAAAGATTTGCATTCAAAAAGCAAGAGGGACAAAAATATGTTTTAAAGCTGATTTACTGGAAAGCCTTCTCGATTCAGTTAATAGGAAGTTTATCTATAAGATGCTCCTCGATATGAACTTCCCACAAAGAATGGGTTAATTGATTCAATCTTGCCCGAAACTCCAAAGTTTTCGATACTCTTTAATGGCTCACCAATTGGTTTTTTTTGGGAGCACGAATGGCATCCGACAAGGTGATCCACTCTCTCCCAGATCTTTTTACTATTACGATGGAAGGACTTAGTCAGTATGTTGGAACACGCAGTCTTAAATGGCAGCATTAAGGTACCCATTGTCGGTTTCTGTTCATATATCACATATAACATTTGCAGATGACTTACTTATCTTTCTCCAAAATGAACCAACTTCAAGAAAGAACCCTCGCTACTATTATGAATGACTTTGGTATGGTTTCTGGACTTCAGTTAAATCATGCGAAAAGTAAAGTATATATGAGCCCTTACGTTGAGGATAATGTCTTTATTGCACAAACTTTGGGGTTAGTGAGGGAAGCTTGCCGGTTCCTTATTTGGGTCTCCCGCCATATCCACAGCATTCACAAAACCCACTGTCGACCTATCTTGCAAAAAAAAAAAAAGAATAGAATTTCTTCTTGGAAAAATAGGTTTCTATCAAAAGCAGATCGACTTAACTCATCCGTTTCTATTTGCACTCTACTCTATATATTGGTGTAATGCATTTCTTCTACCTGTTGGACTTCTCCAAGATATTGAACGTTATTAATGAACTTCTTCCGAATGGCACAAATGATAAGGCAATGCATATGGTAAATTGGGATAGCATTTGTAAACCGAAGATGAAGGGGGGCTAAACTTGAGAAATACTAGAGATTGGAATCAAGCATGTCCGGTGCAGCAATTGTGGGATCTTTTGCAAAACAAATGTTCCTTATGGTCACTTTGGGTTTCTGCTAGGTATCTTTCAAAAAGAATCAATCTGGGAAATTTCAACAAGAACATACCACTCTGTAGCTTGGAAAGGAATTTTAAAGGCAAGGAATTGGCTAATCAAACACATTTCCTATGCAATCTCTTCCGAATTAGTACTAATATGTGGTACGATCCTTGGGTGAATGGGAAGAGTATATTTCAATTATATGGTGACAGAATCACTTAAAAGATCTCTGGGGCTCCCAAAGATTGGAAGGTTTCTGAGTTCATTGCTAACGGTTTTGTGTCTCCCTAATCCTATTTCCCCGATGTTATCACTTTGGCCGACTATTATAGCTATTCCAATCACGAACAACTCTTCAGATAAACTTATTTGGCCTCATGACAATGGCAAATTTAGTGCCACATCTGCATGGAATCAAATTAGGCAAAGAAATAACAAGTGGGTCCCATGCAGTTGGACATGGGATCGACCGGGATCACAAAGACATTCCTTATGTACATGGCAGGCCCTTCTCAATAAACTACCTACAATAGACAATATGAAAAGAAGAGGTATCTATCATGTTAACCGATGCTCCCTTTGTATGCAACAAGAAGAAATCAAGGACCACCTTTATTTTGCTTGTGATTATACAAAATGGTTATGGAAGGAGATTCTCCAACATTTGAACTCAATAGACTGCCGCAACCAAACTTGCACCAAGAACTAGGCTTAACTCATGCAATGTTTCTCAAGAAAAGGTCCTCTCACACAACCGGCAAAGGTTACTTTCGATGCGCTATTTGGTGGATGTGGAAGGAGAGATGTAAATGAATCTTTAAATGTCAACACACAAACAATGCTCAGCTATTGAAAGAGATTATTAGAGACTCAAGATCCTCAGATGGAGCAAGATCTCAAAACGGAGCACTTTTACCCAAAGAGAAAAATATATTTTTATCAATTTTAATTTTGCTATTAGCTAAAGATCTTGGGAATGATGCCAAATTTTGATATATCTGGATAAACATTTTCTATTTTGATTATAATTAGGAGTTATAGTCTACAACATGTGTAGTCATAACTATCGCATTCGCACTCTATGAGTTACATGGCTTTGTCTATGACTTGTATAGATAAAGCTATTTGTAGAAACTTTACACATAATCAATTTACTTTTACTTACCAAAAAAAAAAAACATCAAGCATGATTTTTATGATAAATCTTGTACTTTCATTTTAAACGTTGATACAATTGTTAAGAACGAGTTAGCACTAAGAAGGGGGGGTGAATTAGTATAGCGGATAAATTACTTTAGGTTTCAAAAATCTTCATTTTGATTAAACCCGATTATGACGAAAATCATATGAAATAACGTGGCTCTGATACCCTCTTGAAAGCTCTGATACCAACTGTTAGGAATAAGTTAGCACTAAGAGGGGTTGAATTAGTGCAGCGAAAAAATTACTTCAGATTTGAAAAATCTTCGTTTCGATTAAACCCGATTTCGATGAAAATCGTTTCGTAAAGATATTAACTTGAAAGAGTATAGTGAAAGTAGTTAGAAGGTAAAGCAGTTTGTGGTAAAGGTAAATTGCTCAAAACGAAATACAAATCAAGTTTTATAGTGATTCGATCATCTTGACTACATCGACTCCGGCGAGTCCTCTTTCGTCGAGGCCACCGGCATCCACTAATGATCTTTCTTTAATGGGCGAAGATTAACTACCCTTACAAATCAATTCTCCTTTTGAGAGAACCTTTACAACCCCCACAACCTTCTCACTTAAGCTTCTCTAACACATAGAGTTTGAGAGGAGTTCACATAAGATTACAATAGCGTTTTCTTCCTTTTGTACTCTCAATTCTTGTCTCAGTTAACTAGAGATAAGAGGGGTATTTATAGGCCTCAAATGGATTCAAACTTGGAGTCTAAAAAGTTTCATCCCGGCTTTCTCGGGTCCTGGTAGTACCACAACTTGTGTTGGGCGGTACCACTACTTGGAACACTGACACTGGGCAATACCACTGCCTAAAAGACTGTCTGGGTAGTACCATCGCTTGATAGTCTCAGAGAATGAGTCTGGGCGGTACCACATGTTGGGTCATTGGTTGGGCCTTCCACTTGGCCCAACACAGCCCTTGGGCCCAACTAGCCCCTAATTGAGTTGGCCCAATTCCAACCCAATTACGCCTAAAACCTACTTCGATCTAGACAATTATTACAATGATAATCAAATGTTGTCTGACATGTCATTGGTTTATCAACGCATCGTCCGAATCTTTGGCGCATCATCCTCTCTTGCGGTATATTGCCTAATCTATTGAATCTCGGATTTTGATGATGAAGTCAATAATCATTTGTTGATCTAATCTATATATTAAGAAAAGTGTGCAGGATTAACTACGATGGCAGTAAGACATGCAGTACATGTTATGATGGAGTTAAGACTAAGATCACATTGGGAGTTCGAGAGTTCATCGGAAGTCTAGATATTCATCAGAAATTCTGCAGGAACTAGTCGAGAAGTCCAGAGGCTTGCCATAGAATCTCGTTGGAACTTGCCAAGAAGATCATCGCAAAGTCCAGGAGCTAGCCGGGAGTCCGCCGGAGCATCACCGAGAGTTCATCGGATGTTCATCGGAAGTTCGCCAAAAGAAGCGATTGACGCACTGGAACACAAATTGTAGTAATGAAGTCTTAATTATTGTAGTTAGAGTATAAATTAAATTAGGATTAGGAGGTGATTGCACTAACTTAATCAGGGGCCAACTAGGCCTTTAATAGATCCAAATTGGGCCGAATGGAACAGCCTATTCGGACCTTAAAATCTTAGCAACGGTGGCACCGCTTGGGAGACTCAGTCTCCCAGGATTTCTAAGCGGTGGTAACGCCCATATCAAGCGGTGGTACCTATTGGGAAATCTTGGGGGCGACATCACATGCGTAGCAGAAAAACACAAAAAACAAAATCCCCTATTCCCAAAGAGATGTTCGTCGTCGTGCAAAAATTGGTACGTAAAATCCGCAAAATTTAAAACTACGTATAGAGTAGATTGTGTTACCTAGGGAGATCGTATATGCTTGTTTCCTTATAGATCTTTAGGAGAGGGTGAAGGAGGTCAGGCGTCCTCCTCTTTAGCAGTGATCCACATAGCAGGGCTGCAATGACGCTCCTCAAAACTCCAAGCCTGCTTTGAGGTGGAGAGGGGAAGGAGAATAGGAGATGCAAGCAAAGGCTCTAGCCTATGAGGCTCTGAATCCCTCCTATTTATAGAGGTCCCCTGTCAAACCCTAATGGATCCTCCCCTAGTGGGTATTAGATATGCATCCAATAACCCAAGCCTTTTAGATTAGTGGATCTCTATCCAATAATCTCTCATGGGCTCTTATTGGAGCTCGTCCATTGGATCCAATAATTCAGGGGCTTATTGGATATCCAATAAGACAATGGCTCCATCGGATATCTCATATCCGAGCCTCTACTCATCGCAATGCCTACCATATGTTTGTGACCCTCTAGGCCCAATCTCGAGCTGGCCGTGAATTATACCTGTCAGAACTCCTTTTAACTTAGTGAATTCTTATCTCTGTAATAATTCACTCGACTCAACGACTACGGATGTACTAGGCCACTACGCCGTAGTCCCCAGACGATACAGGGGAATCCAATCTATTGGACATATCTATCCTCAATTATCGTGTACCTATAGTCCCTTATCCATCTAATATCCCAAAGACCGTATATCGAGTATGGTGCAGTCAGACCCATACGGTTTCTAGTCGAGTCTCGCTCTAATCAGATTCTCCTAGAGAACCCTTTCTCTCTCAACCCGAATGACCCTGACTAGGGATTTATCTGAGCAAGAACACATGAGAAATTCCTCTCATGACGCCAAGAGTGGATGATCCTATATCGACACTCAATAGCACACGCAAGGTCGACTACCACTCCCAGTGACCAGTTGTACTAGATTTGGGACAGCCAAACCTATAAGTCTGGAATCAAAGAGTGGAGCACTCATACAGGACATCTTTGGTGTCTTAAGTCTAAGGACCAGATACACCACTAGGACTACAGAATCGCTATCTAACAATAAGGCATCATCAACCATCCAGCATTTCGTAAACGGATCAATCAGTGAACTCATTCTCCAATGAGCACCTGTACTATATCCCTAATGTCCCTACATGAGCAGCTTTGAGACCAGCTGCATCCATAATATGGACGGTTATACAGCACACTAGTCTATCTTATGATCATGATGTCCCTCTCGAGAAACCTGTGACCAGGATTATTTAGCATCTGTGTTTAAAGGTGAATCGATCTCATTATCGTGATCTCATCACGATCCAATTCCCGTTGCACAAATCCAAGAACATCACAATATATATATATATATATATATATATATATATATATATATATATATATATATATATATATATATATGCAATAGTTATAAAGTGATATATGCCAAAATATAATAAGCAAAAAGATTCTATATCAAGTCACAGGTGCCATCACTCACGTGATTGGCTTGTTGGGCACCTATGACTAGAAATTTTCCACTTGACCTAAAGTCAATCATCTATGTGTCTGATCCCTATCAGACCCCTGTGACACTCAAAGACAATCTGAGACAACGGCTTTGTCAATGGATCTGCAATGTTATCTTCGGATGGAACTTTTTCCACTCCTACATCTCCTCGAGTTACGATCTCTCTAATAAGTTGGAAGCTTCTCAGAACATGCTTAGATTTCTAATGAGACCTGGGTTCCTTCGCTTAAGCAATCGCCCCATTGTTGTCACAATATAAGGAGATTGGCTCCTTGCTACCCGACATGACTCCCAAATCTGTGATGAACTTCTTCACCCAGACTCCCCCCTTTGCTGCATCTGATGCAGTAATGTACTCCGCCTTTATGGTCGAGTCAACAATAGTATCTTGCTTGGAACTCTTCCATCACACTACTCCTCCATTCAAGGTATACGCGTACCCAAAATTTGACTTGCTATCATCGACATCAGACTAAAAACTTGAGTGTTTATAGCCTTCAACCTTAAGGCTATTACCTCTATATACTAGTAAAAGATCCTTAGTCCTTCTCAAGTACTTAAGGATATACTTCACTGTTGAATATTGTATTTTGATGATGAAACCATTTGATATGTGTTTATGTTTTAATCTACGTTTTGAGTGATGCAAGATGCTTCGATCAGGATGAGACAAATAAAGCAGGAAAAATCATGTTGTGTCGGAGGAACATGTCAGAAGATTGGACGTCGAGTCAGTGGATCGATCGACGTATCGACAGAAGGCTTTCGGGCCGTGGACTCGGGCATCGGGCCAAGAAGAGCGGGTATTGCGCAAAGGATATCGGAGTTGTGGAGTCAACTGGCCGATTGGGCAATAGGCCGTAGGAGAGGACGATGCGTCGAAGAATCAGACGATGCGTCGAGGGACCAATGACATGTTGGACAACTTGGTTAATTGCCTAGGATTAATTGTATCGATCGAAGTTTTGTTTTACATGTGTAGGATTAACTACGATGGATGTAAGACATGCAGCAGGAGTTACACCGGAGTGAAGACTATGATCACGTTGGGAGTTCGAGAGTTCGACGGAAGTACGGACGATCGTCGGAGGTTCTGCGGGAACAAATACGAGAAGTCCAGGAGCTTGCCAAAAGAAGCTCGTCGGAACTCACCAAGTGGATCATCGCAAGTCCAAGAGTTTGCTGGAAGTTTGTTGGAGCATCATTGGAGGTTCGTCGGATGTTCGCCGAATTTTCGTTGGAAGAAGCGATTGACGCACCGGAGCAAGCTTTAGTAAATGTCTTAAGAATTGTTATAGTTAGCATGTAGATTAAGTTAGGAATGGAAGGTGATCTCATTAACTTAATCTGGGGGCAATTTGGCCCTTGACAGACCCAAATTAGGCCAAATGGATCAACCCATTCGGACCAGAATTCCTGCTAGGCATTGGCACCGCTAGGGTCGGCGGTGGCACTGCCCAAGAGAGGGTCTCCCAGGAAAGCTAGGTGGTGCAACCGCCCTAGGCAAGCGGTGGCACCGTTTGGGCTCAGTCTCCGAGCAAGACTTGGCGGTGCAACTGCCCCTAATAGGCGGTGGAACCACCTGAGCTCGGTCTCCGAGCTCTGCCAAGCGGTGCAACCGCCCCAGTCAAGCGGTGGCACTATCAGGGCTCAATCTCCGAGTGAGACTGGGCGGTGCAACCGCCCTTGTCAAGCGGTAGCACCGCCTAGAGGCTTAGTCTCCGAGCTGCTAGGTGGTTGTACCGCCCTAGTCAGGTGGTAGTACCGCCAAGACACCAGAAATCCGGGAGATGACATTTTTGAGCTCCAAATTCAAACCAGTTTGGGGCCTATATATACACCACCCTTTCCTGCATGAAAGGGCACCGAAAATCCAATCTTACTCTGTGATTTTTAGAGCTCAAAAGTGTTGTAAAGGCTAGAAGTTCTCCTCCCTCTTTTTCCAAGTTTTGATCTTTCAAGAGAGGAGAGAAAAGTTTGTAAGGGTTGTCTCCTAAGCCCGTCAAAAGGAGTGAAACTGTAAATGGGTGGTTGGCCTTCGCCAATTGAAGGAAGGCCTCTAGAGGATGTCGGTGACCTCATTGGTGGAGGAAGCCAAAAGTGGATGTAGGTCAAGATTGATCGTACCACTCTAAATCTCAGTTTGCATTTACTTTTAGCATCTTATCTTTACTGCAAACCTCCTCAATAGCTTACTGCCTTCTGCTCATTTACGAACATGTTTCATAGTTAAGTATTTTCCGAATCGGCATTAAGACGGAAATCGATTTTATCATACGAACATCATATTTCAGTTTGCACTTACATTCTGATTTCTATCTTAACTACAAACTGCCTTTCTTACTTTACTTCAAATATGTTTCTGTAAGCTTTCAAAGTTATTATCTGCATGAAACGACTTTTATGTCGGAATCGGATTTCAATGTACAAACGCAGTTTTAATCATCGAAAGTTTTCCACTACACTAATTAACCCCCCCTTCTTAGTGTTCTTGATTCTAACAATTGGTATCAGAGCCTGGTATTTTTCTTATTTCGGATTTACACCCGAGAGAAATGGCTCTTCATGGCTTTCAAGAGAGCTTATCGGTTGTTCGTCTACCGTTGTTTAACGAATTGGACTACACTTATTGGAAAACTCGAATGAGTGTTTTCTTGATTTCTATGAATTTGGATTTATGGAATATTATTAAAAATAATTTTCAACTTCCCTCTAAACCGTTAAACGGTTTTCAAATTTGGATTTATGGAATATTAAAGAAGTATTTTTCTTTAAATGCAAAGGCTATGAATTCCTTATTTTACGCTTTGAACCAAAATAAGTTCAATCAGATTTCTATGTGCGAAACAACTTTTGATATTTGGCGCACTCTTGAAATCACACATGAAGGAACAAGTAGTGTAAAAGATTCTAAAGTAAATTTTTTGATGCATGATTTCAAGCTTTTTCGAATGAACCCGAGCGAAACCATTTGTGACATGTTCACCCGTTTCACAAATGTCGTTAATGGTTTAAAAGCTCTTGGCAAATGTTTCTCGAATTTTGAACTTGTTAGTTAAGTTTTACGATCACTTTCTAAAGTTTGGAAATTAAAAGTAACGGCAATACAAGAAACAAAAGATTTAAATATTTTTTCACTTGAAGAACTTATTGGCTCATTGATGACATATGAAATGGTGCGCTTTGCACATGATGAAAATTATGAACAAAACAACCTTCTAAAGAATAGGAAGGATTTGGAACTTTGGACAAATGAATACCACTTGAGCGATGACTCAAGTGATGAGGACAATGATGAACTTGAACTTTGAACACTAAATCTTAATAAGTTTATTAAACAAAAATCTAAAATAAATAATGAACTTGAATAGAGGAAGAGGCCAAAGAAGAAGAACACAAAGTGGGATGAATCGAGCTCCTCCGAAGATGAGGAGAAAATCAAGAAAGGCGAGATGGCAAACTACGCCTTAACCGCTTTCAATGATGAGGTAATCAAAATCCCCCTAATTTATTTTGAAATTACTTGATACTTTCATGATGTATTTTCTTTTTTAGTTTAGAATTAATTTTCTTAAAAATTACATGTTTAAAAATAAAAATACAAAAATTATGATCATGCTTGTAATTTCGAAAATGATAATATTGCAAATGCATAATGATATAATATTAAACAATGGAGTTCCCGATGGTGGTACCGCCAGCATCGGGAACTCCACGAGAATTCAAATTTAGAGCCCAAATTTGAATCCTCTTGAGGCCTATAAATACCCCTCAAATCTCAGCTGAGATTACAACTTTTTAGAGAAGCAATTGATTGAGAGAAAAGTCTTAGAAGAGCCTTTGCTAGTCTTGTTTTCAATTTCTAGTGTTCACCTCCTTCTTTCTTGCTGAAAATTTGTAAGAGTGTGAACCGCTTGTAAAAGTTGTAAGAGGGGTATTTACCCTTCCCTTTCAAGAGATTTGCTAGTGGAAGGTGGGAGCCTTATCAAAGAGGGGCCTCGCAAGTGGATGTAGGTCATTTGACCGAACCATTGTAAAATCGGCGTAATCTCTGGTTTGCATTTATTTATTGTCATTTATATTGCTGCAAATCATTTGCACTTTAATGCTGTACTTCTTTGTCTCTGTCTTACTTATCCCTTTAAGTTAAAACACAATTGAAATGGTTTCAAACGAAAACATTACTTTTATCGTACGAAGTTTCCGAAAGGTTTTAAATCACGAAAAGTTTATCGCACTTTACCACTGCACTAATTCACCCCCCCCTCTTAGTGCCGCTCCGATCCTAACAATTGGTACCAGAGCTAGGCTCACTCTCATATTTGGTTTAATACCCAAGAGAGATGGCTTACTCCGGCATGTATGAGGGACACTCTATCACACGTCCACCTATGTTTAATGGGTCGGATTACACGTATTCGAAGACTCGGATGAGGATCTTCCTCATTTCTATGGATTTCGAGCTTTGGACTATTGTTGAAAATGGATTTCAAAAATCTTCTCTTCCGATGAGCGAATGGAATGAATCGGAGAAGAAGGTTTTTTGCTTTAAATACAAAGGCTATGAATGCCTTGTTTTGTGCACTAGACAAAAATGAATTTAATCATGTTTCAATTTGTGATTCGGCTTTTGATATTTGGAGAACTCTTGAGGTCACTCATGAAGGCACTAGCCGAGTGAAAGAGTCCAAAATCAACATTCTTGTGCACTCTTACGAACTTTTCCGAATGAAACCAAGTGAGTCCATCGGAGACATGTACACCCGGTTTATGGATGTCATCAATGGACTCAAAGCTCTTGGTAAAGATTTTACTAACTTTGAACTAGTAACTAAAATCTTAAGATCCCTCCCTAAAAGTTGGGATCCAAAAGTTACGGCCATTCAAGAGGCCAAAGACCTTAAAACATTCCCTCTTGAAGAACTCATTGGGTCTCTAATGACCTACGAAATGATATGTCAAGCTCATGACGAGCTCGAGAACCCCCTTCCAAAGAACAGGAAGGATATGACACTCAAATCACAAGAAGACCACTTGAAAGGAACATCAAGTGATGAGGAAAGTGACAATGACATTGCACTTTTGACTCAAAAATTTAAAAAATATTTAAGGAAGAACAAATTTAAAAATAATACAAAAAATAAATTTGAACAAAAGAAGGACCAAGTGATTTGCTATGAATGCAAAAAACTGGGACACTACAAAAACGATTGCCCTCAAGCCAAAAAGAGAACATCAAAGAAGAAGGCGCTCAAGGCAACGTGGGATGATTCAAGCTCGTCCGAAGAAGAGGAGTCCAACACTGAGCAAGTTGCTCATTACGCCCTAATGGCCATCGGAGAAGAGGTAACGGATTTAATTGATGCAGATTTACCTTATAATGAATTATTAAATGTTTTCCATGAGTTATTTGATGAATGTAAGACAATTAGTAGAAAATATAAATTGCTAAAAAAGGAGCATGATAGTCTCACTTGTGATATCGATAGATTAAAAACTGAATATCATGATAGTTTAGCTCCATGTATAAAATGCCATGATCTAGAATCTCTCCAAAAGGAGAACTTGCTACTTAAGGACACCTTGAAGAAATTCGAGGTTGGTAACAAATCCTTGAACATGATCCTTACAAATAAGGGTCACGTTCCTAAAAGAAGTGGAATCGGATTTGTGAGAAGTCCTCACCAAAATCCAACCACCTTCGCTAAAGGCCCCGTCTTACATGTTCGGCACCAAAGCCATTGCAACTTTTGTTGCAAATATGGACATAAAACTTATAAATGTCCATTCAAGAAAATTAGTCCGAACAAACTAATTTGAGTTCCTAAAGGAACTATGATCAATTCTATGCAATATGATGAACAAGTTTTTAAGGCACCCAAAAGAAAATGGGTACCTAAAAATAATCCCTTCTTGTAGAAACATACACCATCACAAGCTAGGAGCAAGATATGGTATCTAGATAGTGGATGCTCAAGACATATGACTGGAGATCCATCTCATTTCTCTATGCTCACTAGCAAAGAAGAAGGGTACGTCACCTTCGGAGACAACAACCAAGGGAAAATCATTAGCAAGGGAACCATAGGTAACAAATTTAATTTTTCTATTGATGATGTCTTACTAGTTGATGGATTGAAACATAATCTCTTAAGTGTTAGTCAATTATGCGATAAAGGTTATATCGTTATATTTGAATCAAATGTATGTATTATTGAAAAACCAAACCATAACATGACTATGATTGCATTAAAACAAAATAATGTCTACACCATCAACCTTGATGAACTAAGTAATGAAATGTGCTTCTCTGCTTTAAATGATGATGCTTGGCTTTGGCATAGGAGACTAGGCCATGCAAGCATGAAACTAATCTCTAAGATCTCATCTAGAGAATTAGTGCAAGGAATTTCAAATATAAAGTTTATTAAGGACAAAGTATGCGATGCATGTCAACTAGGTAAACAAATAAAAACTAGTTTCAAATCAAAAACTCAAATTAGCACCACTAGACCATTACAATTGATTCATTTGGACTTATTTGAACCAATTGATACGACAAGTCTAGGAGGAAGCAAATATGCATTTGTAATTGTGGATGACTATACTAGATACATCCACTTGCGAGATTTCCATTGTTATTTCTCGATTTTTATTGAAATCATGTTTGATTTGAAGAAATGCATAATGATATAATATTAAATATTTTCATATCATGATTGACAATTTTATGCATGAGATTTTAAGTTATACATGATGATAAGCATGTGTTATTTTCATGAGTGTATTTGAAAAATATATGGCAAAAATGTGTCCGAATGCATGAACTTATTAAAATCATTTTTCGGATGTTCTTAATTCATTCACTTAATTGCTATGATGAGAACTTTACACTATTACATGCCTTAATAACATGTTGGAAATTATGTGTTTTGGATACAAAAATTTTCATGATCATGAGCATGTTTTAACTACATGATTGTGTTTGAAAATCTATAGCAAAACCATGTTCGAATGCATGAAAGTGTTAAATTTTATTTTCGGATTTTCTTGATCCTAACAATTTATTTTTAAAAATCTATTGATCTTGATTGTTTTATGATGAAATTTATTTTTTGATCCTAAACTTGGATGCATGTTTTTATTTAACATAAATGAAAAAGTATGCTAACATGAAATCAATCACTTAAAATGGAATACTTAAAAAGGGAAAATATATTATCAATGAAATCATAAATCTACTTATGTTATGAATTTTGTGAACCATAAAAATTTATTTTGATGACTTGATTATGAGTTTCAAGTTAACGATTTGATTTGAATGAGTTTTATCTAAATCATAATCTTGATCTTGCAAAATTGGAATCACAAATAATATCTTTTGGTATTCATGAATTGATACTCACAATATGAAAGTATTGGTATTAATAACTTGAATTTGATTGAAACATTGCATGCTTAAATTAATCACTCTCCTATGTTTAAAAAATTCTTTAAATGCCTTATGTGATGATTGAAAATTAATTTGCTTTATGATGAATCACGAATCATGACTTGATCTATGATATTGATATATTTTAATTATGATCCTTGGTTGTATTATTCTTTTGCTCTATTAAAAAGATTTGTCAAATGAATTATGTCCTTCTTGAGTTTTCTTGATATCATGACATGATTTTGTAATATGGCTTGTATAATGATTAAATTTTTTAGCCATTGATTTCTCCCTTCTTTTCGATAATGATAAAGGGGGAGTTAGTTTACTAGCCTGCATATTTCAATGGAAGGAAAATTTGCTAGCTCAATCATTTCATTGAAAGAACTTGCTATCATGAACACTACCGATGAATTGCAAATCTTGCAATATAAAGAGGAGCAAAGAATTGCTATCTCGAAAGAAGCAAAAAATGCAAAACTTAGAAAACTTGCAATATAATTGCTCTTGCCATGTTTTGTATAAAAAAGAGGTTGATATCCTTAACAGCATCGCATTAAATTTTTTAGTGTATCGCAATGTATCACATGTATCGCAAATTGAAAATTTTTAGACTATTATGATGTCATGTTTAACAATTGATATTTTTCATGACATGATTTCTTTGCATTGTTGTCTTTTATGTATCATGTGATGATTGAAATATTGATTGATGCAAATTCATAGTTTATGTAAAAATCTAAATCATTGGTTCCTCTCCTTCTTTTCGGCAATGACATAGGGGGAGAAAGATTGCTAGCTCAAGGCAAATGCTGGCTAGCTTATACTCTTCCCTTCTTTTTGACAAAAACAAAGGGGAGAAAGCTTTTGCTAGTCAAAATATGCAAAGAAAAGCAAAGTGCAATCTTGCACAAGAAGCAAGTGTTGAATTGCCATGATTGAACTTAAGAATCTTGCTATGCTTTTGTGCTTATTTGTTGTGATGAAAAGCTAACTTATATGTAGTAAAACTTGCATATCGTAAAAATTGCTAGCTCGTAGTCTAAAGAGAAGCAAACAGTCGCTATCTCAAGAAAAGCTAAACATGCTAAATTTGCCCTTTGCAACGGAAGCAAAATTACGAGCTCAAACATTACAAAGGAAGCAAAAATTTGCTAGCTTGCAACTTACATATTTCAAGAAGCAAGAGTTGCCTTCTTTAATATCTCTAATTTGCTAGCTTGCATGATGTAGAAGTTGTTATCTCAAAATAAGCAAAAGTGCTATCTTATATGTTGTAAAACATGCATTTCTAAAACTTGATAGCTTCAATGTTCTAAACATGATGTAACACTTGCTAAATTTTCTAGCTTCAAAACTGCATGTTGATAAAATCTGATATTATGTTTTTCATGCAATGAGTTGAACTTATATCACAAACATAGGAATAGTTGTACTTCTCCTTTTTGTTGATGACAAAGGGGGAGAAGTATGTTGATGACATGACATGTGATGCATAAGTTTACGAATATGTTCATGATAACATGTTGCAAGTATTCATGATGAATATTGCAATAACTTGAATTCAGTTTGAATTCAAGGTTCTATCAATATGGCATATTGATAGGGGGAGTTTGTTTAAACTCCAGGAGTTAAGGTTAACTCCGTCATCAACCCATTCGGACCATAATTCCTTCTAGGCGGTGGCACTGCCCAAGAGAGGGTCTCCAAGGAAAGCTGGGCGGTGCAACCGCCCCAGGCAAGCGGTGGCATCACCTGGGCTCAATCTTTGAGCGAGACTAGCGGTACAACCGCCCCTAACAGGCGGTGGAACCACTTGAGCTTGGTCTCCGAGCTCTACCAGGAGGTGCAACCATCCCAGTTAGGCGGTGGCACCGCCAGGGCTCAGTCTCTGAGCGAGACTGGGTAGTGCAACCACCCCTGTCAGGCGGTGGCACCGCCTAGAGGCTCAATCTCCGAGCTGCCAGGCGGTTATACCGCCCTAGTTAGGCGGTAGTACCGCCAGGACCCCGAAAATCCGGGAGATGACATTTTTTAGCTCCAAATTCAAACCAGTTTGGGGCCTATATATACCTCACCCTTTCCTATATGAAAGGGCACCGAAAATCCAATCTTAGTATGTGATTTTTAGAGCTTAAAAGTGTTGTAAAGGCTAGAAGTTCTCCTCCCGCTTTTTCCAAGTTTTGATCTTTCAAGAGAGGAGAGAAAAGTTTGTAAGGGTTGTCTCCTAAGCCCGTCAAAAGGAGTAAAACTGTAGAAGGGTGGTTGGCCTTCAACTATTGAAGGAAGGCCTCTAGTGGACGTCGGTGACCTCATTGGTGGAGGAAGCCAAAAGTGGATGTAGGTCAAGATTGACTGAACCACTCTAAATCTCGGTTTGCATTTACTTTGAGCATCTTATATGTACTACAAACCTCCTCAATAGCTTACTGCCTTCTGCTCATTTACGAACGTGTTTCATAGTTAAGTATTTTCCGAATCGACGTTAAGACAGAAATTAGTTTTATCGTACGAACATCATATTTCAGTTTGCGCTTACATTCTGATTTCTATCTTAATTGCAAACTGCCTTCCTTACTTTACTTCAAATACATTTCCATAAGCTTTCAAAGTTATTATCTGCACGAAACGACTTTTACGTCGGAATCGGATTTCAACGTATGAACGCAGTTTTAATCTTCGAAAGTTATTATCTTAGTGCTCTTGATCCTAACATTTACTGCTTTCTAGTGCTCCAAGCCTGGATCTGCCTAATACCTGCTCATGACACTCAGAGCATGCGCTATATCAAGCCTAGTACATAGCATGACATACATGATAGACCCTATTGCTAAGGCATAAGGTATCATATCCATGTTCGCCCTTTCTTCTGGAGTCTTTGGGGATATACTCGTAGAAAGCGATATCCCATGTCTCATCGGTATGAGACCTCTTTTGGAATTTTTCATGCCAAACCTTTTGACAATAGTTTCTATGTACCTGGACTAGGACATGACAATCATCCTCTTGGATCTATCTCTATAGATTCTAATCCCCAAGATATCGGATGCTTCCCCTAAGTCCTTCATGGAGAAGTGTCTAGATAACTAAGCCTTTACTATGGATAGCATTCTTACACCATTCCCAATGATTAGGATGTCATCCACATATAACACCAAAAAGGTGATAGCACTCCCACTTACCTTCCTGTACACACAAGGCTCATCTTCGTTCTTAACGAAGTCATAAGATCTGATTGCCTCATCAAATCTTATGTTCCAAATTCGGGAAGCTTGCTTTAGTCCATAAATGGAACTAAGCAACCTACACACCTTATCTGGGCAGTTCTTGGATATGAATTCCTCATGTTGTATCATATACACCTCCTCCTCGAGGTTTCTATTGAGGAATGTGATTTTCACATCCATCTGCCAGATCTCATAAACATAGTGTGTTGCAATAGCCAATAAAATTCTGATGGATTTCAGCATTTCTACGGGTGAGAATGTTTCGTCATAGTCAATACCTTGCCTTTGACGATACCCCTTAGCCACTAGCATTGCTTTATAGGTCTCTACCTTTCCATCTACTTCGATCTTTTTCTTAAAGATCCACTTGCAACCGATGGGTACAATACCTTCGGGCGCATCATCTAGGTTCTAAACCTTTTTGGAGTACATAGAATCCATCTCAGAATTCATAGCTTCTTGCCACTTCCCGGAGTCTATACTCATAATAGCCTCCTCGTAGGTCTGAGGATCAATATCCTCAACATCCTCTCCTCTAATATGTCCCACATATCTCTCAGGAGGATGGGATACTCTATCAGACCTATGTAAAGTTGAAATTTGTGTATTAGGTACCTGAACAGACTTAGGCTGTAGAGTGGTGCTTGAGCTTAGTTTTCCAACCTCGCTTAACTCTATCATTCTCCCACTATCTCCGCCAAGAATATGTTCCTTCTCAAGGAACACTGCTCTCTTAGCTACAATGACCTTTTGGTCCTCGAGATGATAGAAATAATACCCACAAGTTTTCTTGGGGTATCCCACAAATTTGCATCGCTCTGTCCTAGATTTTAACTTATCGAGGTTGTGTCTTTTAACGTAGGCATGGTAGCATCTAATCTTAAAAATCTTAAGATCAGACTTCTTCCCTTTCCATATCTCATATGGTGTAGACTAGTGTCTGTAGTACAAACTGTACCGCCCGGTACGGGCGGTACGTACCAGTCCGACAGGTTGCCGGTACGTGGATCGCTTGTTATCGGTCCGAGTGCATGGTAGCACTGTAGCAGTACAATGTAGCATTGTAGCAGAGCTACAGTACTCGACACACCTGGGTGTATCGCTCGGTATATCGTACCGTACTAGTACCGAGCCCAGGTCGTAACACCGGTACGGTATTGCGAAACTTGGTGTAGACACTACCGACTTAGTTGGAACTCTATTCAGAAGGTAAGCTGCAGTCTTTAGGGCATATCCCTAGAATGAGATGGGTAGGTTAGCGAAACTCATCATGGACCATACCATGTTTAATAGCGTACGATTTCTCCTTTCAGAGATACCATTGAGCTGAGGTGTATAAGAAGGTGTCCATTGGGATAATATCCTATGGTCCTTGAGGAACTGAGTAAAATCTGTACTTAAGTACTCACCTCCTCGATCTGATCGAAGAGTTTTGATACTCTTTCCAGTCTGGTTCTCCACCTCATTCTTATACTCTCTGAATTTCTCAAAGACCTTGGACTTGTACTTCATTAAGTATACATATCCATACCTTGAGAAATCATCAGTAAAGGTAATGAAGTAGAAGTATCCACCAATGGCATGAGTTGACATCAGTCCACATAATCACTATGTATGAGTTCTAGCAACTCAGTGGCTCTCTCTCCAGTTCCACTAAATGGAGAGTTGGTCAGTTTTCCACGACGGCAAGGCTCGCAAATTGTATATGACTCATAGTCGAATAGATCTAGATATCCATCATTTAGTAACTTTTGAATTATTTCCTCATGGATGTGACCTAGCCTACAATGCCATCGGTATGCACTGTTCACCTCATATCGTTTCCTCTTAGACACACTTACATTCATGATATGTGGAGTAGTGTCTAGCATAAACAAACCTTTATGCAATATTCCTCTCACCAATCTCCCTTCGGCTTTGCTAGAATTTACAATAAATTATAGATATGATAAGCAATACTGGTATCCAATACCAATGCACTATCACAAAAATCTAACAATTGGAGATTGATCATGAATGTACTTGAAGCTTCATCAAGCTTTTGTTTTGCCCTTTCTTCAAGGTACTCTTTACGGTTCCTTTTCTAGTGCCTATCTTTATCACAGTGGAAGCATTGGCCTTTGTCCTTTGCTAGGTCTTTCTTAGCAACCTTTGCTTTACCTGGTCTGCCCTTGCCCTTTCCCTTCTTAAGGGACCTTTATGCTTTCCTTTTCTTTCTGGTCTCACCAGTGTAGAGAACTGTCTTCTCTTTCTTAATAGTACTCTCTACCTCCCTCAACATATTGAGGAGCTCTGGGAGAGTTACCTCAAACTTGTTCATATTAAAATTCATTATGAACTGTGAAAAGGAATCTGGTAGGGACTGAAGCATAATGTCCACACACAAGTTATCCTCTAGGACCATTCCTAGACCTGTGAGTTTCTCTATCCACTCAATCATCTTTAGGACATGGTTTTGAATCGGTATCCCCTCAGTCATCCTAGTGCGGAAGAGGCTCTTGGATATCTCATATCGCTGAGTCCTTCCCTATTCCTCAAACAATTTACGGACATGTAGGAGAATGGATTTGGTATCCATCTTTTCCATGTTGTCTCTATAACTCAGGAGTCATAGAGCCCAACATATAGCACTGAGCAAGAGTGGAGTCATCAATGTACTTCATGTAGCGAGCGATCTCATCCTCGCTTGCCCCTTCTTCGGGCATAGGCTATATCAAGGACGTATATGATTTTCTCCGCCGTGAGAACAATTCTCAAGTTACGGAGCTAATCCATATAATTTGGACCAGTGAGGTGGTTGACATCAATTATGCCACGTAAGGGATTTGAAAGCGACATTTTTTGAAAATAAAGATGCAGCAGAAATGAATAACTTGCAGATTTTGCAATAAATAAACTATCAAGATATGGACTTCTATCTTAATATGCTCCCACTATTTTACTAACGAGTCATGCGACACCCTCAACACTTGAAACGGAAGTCTTCGGTAGACTTCTAGTGGGGATCAGGATCTAATCAGCGTCTTAGTGTAACCTCGAGGGACTCGACCAATCACACTAAGCTTAAAAGATAGGCAACTCTTGCCGATCACAACTCCTTATGATTCCCGTCCTGTTTGGCCTCTGAGTCACCATGGTCTCGAGGGACTCGACTACCCATGATGCTCGGTTAAGTCAACACCTTCGTTACAAGATGAGTCTAATTTGATGATATACCCTCGAAGAACTTGACCAAGCATACCATATCCTCAGGTCACTGGTGACATCTCTATGTCATAAGCAAGATAGCGAATCGCGATATAGGTAAGTCTCGAGGGACTCGACCAACTCAACCTACATCGGGAATTGGTTCCTACTTATAACGATGGAAGGCCACGTGGGTCAATCTAATTGCCTCACGTTTACCGACTTAATATTATCGAGAGAGATGTTTCTATGATTTGGTCTCCTAATATAACATGTCACACATATACATATTTAATATATATCTACATCGCATGCAAATATATATACATATCTAATATGTGTATAAGCAATCACACCAGATGATCATGGACCACAACCTAATGTGATTAGGCCTGAGCCAGTAGGCCTAATCACTCACATCAAGATCTATGTGTGCAACGGTGCATCTCCATGCCCTGTGATCGTCCATCTCATCCTCAAAAGTTCCGTCGACATCTCAATGCATCTTCATGCATCGCGATCGTCTGTCTCGTGGGTCCCGCTATCGCATCCACGCTCCTGCTGCGCCTCCTCATGTGATTACAACTTAATCATAGGCACGCGGGCCCGACAATAAACGAGAAATATAATGGAATCTCACAGACCCTAATAATAATAATCACAAGTACACACAACACACGGTCCATGATCATCCATCCATATATCATACATCACATGTATAATTAATCATCATCATGTAGGACCACTAGAAAATAATAAAATAATAATTAACTAAAATTTTTAATTAATTAATATTTTATGAAATAAGGGACATATAGGGAATTTCTTAATTACTAGGGGTATTTTCATAATTTAGACAAAAGATAGAAACTAGAATTTCTTAAATTCACAGGGGCAAAATTATCTTTTTGCCCAAGAATGCCTTATGCCCTACTCCCCTATCATCGCCACACTGCTAGTGGCGGCCTGTGTAGTGGGGTGAGGGCGTTGCCCTTGCTTGCAGGCGGCAAGCCCCCTAGTGGCGCTGCTGCTGCAGGTGGGCGCCCCCACAAGAGTCGTCGCCTCCGAGGGCGGGCGCCCCTGTGGACACCGCCCCCTTCCACGGGCGGTTCTGCCCGCGAGGCACCGCCCGCATGCGATGCTGCCTCGCCAAGCGGCCGCCCCTACGGGGTTTTTGGCCACGGCAGCAGTGGCCACAAGCGCCGTTGCCCTTGCGCGCGGGCGTAGTGCCCGCACTAGTGGCCGCCGTGCCTACGGCCCTACTTGCGGGCGCCACCGCAGGGGGTTTCCTGCACGCGCGCGGCCTTGCGGCTTCTATTGCAGGTTGCCTGCCTACACGCAAATCGAGGGCAATAATTGTTGCTACCCTTTCTCGCTTTTGCGTCAATGATTTTGACGTCAAAAGTTTCTTCAAAACACAACACATGCAGTTCAAAACCAATATATCGCACGAACAACCTGGCTTTGATACCACTGTTGGTAAATCTTGGGGGTGACATCACATGCGCAGCGGAAGAACAAGAAAACAAAATCCCCGATTCCTAAAGAGATGTTCGTCGTCATGCAAAGATTAGTGCACAAAATCCGTGAAACTTAGAACTGCGTATAGAATAGATTGTGTTACCTAAGGAGATCGTATATCCCTGTTTCCTTATAGATCTTTAGGAGAGGGTGAAGGAGGTCAAGCGTCCTCCTCTCTAGCGGTGATCCACATAGTTGGGCTGCGATGACGCTCCTCAAAACTCCAAGCCTACTTTGAGGTGGAGAGGGGAAGGAGAATAGGAGAGGCAAGCAAAGACTCTAGCCTATGAGGCTTTGAATCCCTCCTATTTATAGAGGTCCCCTATCAAAACCTAATGGATCCTCCCCTAGTGGGTATTGGATCTACATCCAATAACCCAAGCATTTTAGATTAGTGGATCTCTATCCAATAATCTATCATGGGTTCTTATTGGATCTCGTCCATGGGATCCAATAATTCAAGGGCTTATTCAATATCCAATAAAACAAGGGCTCCATCGGATATCTCATATCCGAACCTCTACTCATCGCAATGCCTACCATATGTGTGTCTCTCTAGGCCCAATATCGAGCTAGCCGTGAGTTATACCTATCAGAACTCCTTCTAACTCAGTGAATTATTATCTCTGTAATAATTCACTCGACTCATAGACTATGGATGTACTAGGCCACTACGCCGTAGTCTCCAAACGATACAAGGGAATCCAATCCATTGGACATGTCTGTCCTAAGTTACCATGTGTACCTATAATCCCTTATCCATCTAATATCTCAGAGACCGTATATCGAGTATGGTGCTATCAGACCCATACGGTTTCTAGTCGAGTCTCGCTCTAATCAGATTCTCCTGGAGAACTCTTTCTCTCTCATCCCGAATGACCCTGGCTAGGGATTTGTCTGAGCAAGAACACATGGGATATTCCTCTTATGACGCCGAGAGTGGATGATCCTCTATCGACACTCAATAGCCCTCGTAAGGTCAATTACCACTCCTAATGACCAGTTGTACTAGATCTGGGATAGCCAAACCTATAAGTCTGGTATCAAAGAGTGGAGCACTCATACGGGACATCCTTGGTGTCTCAAGGTTAAGGACCAGATACACCACTAGGACTACGGAATTGCTGTTTGACAATAAGGCATCATCAACCATCCAACATTCCATAAGCGGATCGATCAATCAGTGAACTCATTCTTCAATGAGCACCTACACTATATCCCTAGTTTCCCTACACGACCAGCTATGAGACCAGCTGCATCCATTATATGGACGGGTATACACCACATCAGTCTGTCTGGTTATCACGATGTCCCTCTTGAGTAATCTGTGACCGGGATTATTTAGAATCTGTGTTTAAAGGTGAATCGATCTCATTATCGTGATCTCATCACGATCCGATTCCCATTGCACAAATCCATGGACATCACTACATCAACATATATATATATATATATATATATATATATATATAATAGTTATATAATGATATATGCCAAAATATAATAAGGAAAAAGATTTTGTATCAAGTCACACATGCCATCACTCACGTGATTGACTTGCTGGGCACCTATGACTAGTAGTACCACCGGTAGTTATTGTTGCCAACAGTGGTACCACTCCTATCAAGCGATGGTACCGCTAGAGCTCGGTGTTCGAGCACTGTCAGGTAGTAGTATCGCCCAGACTAAGTAGTAATACCACCCATTGCCCGATGATAGGCGATAATACCACCCAGTAATGACGGTGGTATCGCCAGTACCCCAGAAATCCGGGAATAGACACTTTTAGGCTTTTTTTTTAACTCATTGCGGAGTATAAAAACCCTACCCTTTCTTGCATGAAAGGACAACGAAATTCTTGAAATACTCTTTGAGTCTTGAGGCCTTAAAGTGTTGTAAAAGTTAGAGTTCTCCTCCTTTCTAAGTGTTGAGATCATCCAAGAGAGGAGTGAAAACTTATAAGGGTTCTCTCCTAAGCCTGGCAAAAGAAGAAAAGCTATAAAAGGGTGGTTGGCCTTTGTCTATTGAAGGAAGGCCTCTAGTGGACATTAGTGACCTCGTCGGAGTAGGAAGCCGATAGTGGTTGTAGGTCACATTGACCAAACCACTCTAAAATCTCGGTTTGCATTTACTTTGAGCATCTTTCCTTTATAGCAAACTGCCTCTCCTACTTACTATGCTTTAAATACATCTACATTCGCTTTGACGTAAAACATCTTCCGAGATCGACTTTCTACAAAGACTTTACAAAATCTATGTTTTTTCATTTGTGTGATTTACATTGTTGCAAATCACCTTAGTCCTCTCTTGCATTTTCACTTACGACTTCAAGCTCAAATTCCTTCCGAAACAAATTGAGTTGAAATCATTCTCGTTGAATCGACTTTAATCAAACAAGGTTTTTAAAATAGCGAAAGTTTTTCGTTGCACTAATTCACCCCCCTCTTAGTGCGCTCTTGATCCTAACAATTGGTATCAGAGCGAGGTTCACTCTCAATTGGCATAAAATCCAAGAGAGATGACATTTGCTAGAAACCAAGATGGTTAGTTAATTACATGTCCACCCATGTTCAATGGGATGGATTACACCAATTAGACGACTCAAATTGAGGATCTTCCTAATTTCTATAAATTTTGAGCTTTGGAACATTATAGAAAATGGATTTTAAAAGTCTTCTTTTCCAATGATCGATTGGAATGAATTGGAGAAGAAGACTTTCACTTTAAACGCAGAGACTATGAATGCCTTATTTTGTGCATTAGATAAAAACGAGTTCAATCGTATTTCAATTTATGAAACGACTTTTGATATTTGGCACACACTTGAAGTGACTCACGAAAGCACGAGTAGAGTGAAAGAGTCAAAAATCAACCTTTTAGTACATTCTTATGAATTATTTTGAATCAAACCAAGTGAGACCATTGGAGACATATATACCCGTTTTATGGATGTCGTCAATGGTGTAAAAGGACTTAGTAAAAGTTTTTCAGATTTTGAGCTTTTTAATAAAGTTTTAAGATCCCATCCAAAGAGTTGGGACCCTAAAGTTACAACTATTCAAGAGGCCAATGATTTAAACAAATTTCCTTTTAAAGAATTAACTGGGTCATTAACAACCTATGAAATGACATGCAAAGCTTACGAAGAGCTTGAGGACACCCTTCCGAAGAACAGGAAGGATATGACACTAAGAACACAAGAAGACCACTTGAGAGAAAACTCAAGTGATATGGACTTTGATGATGACTTGGCACTTTTAACAAAGAAATTCAAAAAATACATTAAAAGAAATAAATTTAAAAATGACACTAAAAATAAATTTGAACCCAAGAAAGATCAAGTAATTTACTATGAATGTAAGAAGCCGGGACACTACAAGAGTGAATATCCCCAAGCCAAGAAGAGGACACCGAAGAAGAAGACGCTCAAAGCAACATGGGATGACTCAAGCACATCCGAAGAAAAGGAGCCCAACACTGAGCAAGTTGCTCACTATGCACTAATGGCCCTTGGAGAGGAGGTATCAAGTTCAATTGATGCAAATTTATCATTTAATGAATTATTAAATGTATTTCATGATTTATTTGATGAATGTAAAATAATTAGTAAAAAATATAAATTGTTAAAAAAGGAGCATGATTCTCTTGTTAGTAATTTTGATAAATTAAAAATTGAGCATAATGATAGTTTAGCTCCATGTACAAAATACCATGATTTAGAAATACTCCAAAAGGAGAACTTGCTACTCAAGGATACCTTGAAGAAATTTTAGGTTGGTAGCAAGTCATTGAACATGAGTCTTACCAATAAGGGTCACGTTCATAAAAGAAGTGGAATCAGATTTATGAGTAGCTCTTATCAAAATCCAACCACTTTCATTAAAGGCCCTATCTTGTATATTCCACCCCAAAACAAATGCAACTTTTGTTGCAAACATGGACATAAAGCTTATCATTGTCCATTTAAAAAGGTTAATCCGCACAAATTGATTTGGGTTCCTAAAGGAACTATAAAGAATTCCATGCAATATGATAAGCAATATAGATCGATTTTTGAGGCACCCAAGGTCAAATATGTACCTAAAAATCATCCTCTTTTGTAGAAACGTATACCATCACAAGCTAGGAGCAAGAGATGGTACCATAATAGTGGATGCTCAAGGCATATGACCGGAGATCCATCTTAATTCTCTAAGCTCACTAGTATAGACGAAGGATATGTCACATTCTGAGACAATAACAAGGGTAAAATCATTGGCAAAGGAACCATAGGTTACAAATCTAACTTCTTTATTGAAGATGTTTTGTTAGTAGATGGTTTAAAATGTAACCTCTAGAGCATTAGTCAATTATGTGATAAAAGATATATTGTTAATTTGAATCTAATACTTGCATTATTGAAAAACCACGTAAAAATACATCTATGATTTTATTAAAACAAAATAACATATACACTATTGACATTAATGATCTTTGCAATGAAATATGTTTTTCAGTTTTAAATGATAATGCTTAGCTTTAGCATAGGAGATTAGGTCATGCTAGCATGAAACTAATCACTCAAATTTAATCTAAAGTACTTGTAAGAGGAATTCCTCATATCAAGTTCGTCAAAGATAATGTGTGTGATGCTTGTCAATTAGGAAAACAAATAAAAAGTAACTTTAAACCTAAGAACCAATTAAGCATCTCTAGACTTTTGCAATTGATCCATATTGACTTGTTCGGACCAATTTCTACATCAAGCCTATGAGGTAGCAAATACGCTTTTGTCATTATAAATGATTATAGTAGATACACATAGACTTATTTTTTGGCGCATAAAAGTGAATGCTTTAGGTATTTCTCTAAGTTTTGTAAATGTGTTCAAAATGAAAAAGGTTTTATAAGAATTTCAAAACCGTGATTTCCAAGAATTTTGTGAATCTAATGGATACAACTACAACTTCTCTACTTCAAGAAATCCTCAACAAAATGGAGTAGTTTTTTTTTTGGTAAGTAAAAGTAAATTGATTATGTGTAAAGTTTCTACAAATAGCTTTATCTATACAAGTCATAGACAAAGCCATGTAACTCATAGAGTGCGAATGCGATAGTTATGACTACACATGTTGTAGACTATAACTCCTAATTATAATCAAAATAGAAAATGTTTATCAAGATATATCAAAATTTGGCATCATTCCCAAGATCTTTAGCTAATAGCAAAATTAAAATTGATAAAAATATATTTTTCTCTTTGGGTAAAGTGCTCCGTTTTGAGATCTTGCTCCATACAGGATCTTGAGTCTCTAATAATCTCTTTCAATAGCTGAGCATTGTTTGTGTGTTGACATTTAAAGATTCTGTTACATCTCTCCTTCCACATCCACCAAATAGCGATCCTGAAAGTAACCTTTGCCAGTTGTGTGAGAGGACCTTTTCTTGAGAAACATTGCATGAGTTCGCCTAGTTCTTGGTGCAAGTTTGGTTCATGCAGTCTATTGAGTTCAAATCATTGGAGAATCTCCTTCCATATCCATTTTGTATAATCACAAGCAAAATAAAGGTGGTCAACAGTTTCTTCTTGTTGCATACAAAGGGAGCATCGGTTAACATGATAGATACCTCTTCTTTTCATATTGTCTATTGTAGGTAGTTTATTGAGAAGGGCTTGCCATGTACATAAGGAATGTCTTTGTGATCCTCCCTACGATCCATGTCCAACTGCATGGGACCCACTTGTTATTTCTTTGCCTAATTTGATTCCATGCAGATGTGGCACTAAATTTGCCATTGTCATGAGGCCAAATAAGTTTATCTCAAGAGTTGTTCGTGATTGGAATAGCTATAATAGTCGGCCAAAGTGATAACATTTCTGGGAAATAGGATTAGGGAGACACCAGGTACCGTTAGCAATGAACTCGAAACCTTCCAATCTTTGGGAGCCCCGAGATCTTTTCAGATTCTGTCACCATATAATTGAAATATACTCTTCCCATTCACCCAAGGATCGTACCACATATTAGTACTAATTCCGGAAAGAGATTGCATAGGAAATGTGTTTGATTAGCCAATTCCTTGCCTTTAAAAATTCCTTTCCAAGTCAGCAGAGGTATGTTCTTGTTGAAATTTCCCAGATTGATTCTTTTGAAAGATACCTAGCAGAAACCCAAAGTGACCATAAGGAACATTTGTTTTGCAAAAGATCCCACAATTGCTGCACCGCACATGCTTGATTCCAATCTCTAGTATTTCTCAAGTTTAGCCCCCTTCATCTTTTCTTCGGTTTACAAATGCTATCCCAATTTACCATATGCATTGCCTTATCATTTGTGCCATTCCGGAAGAAGTTCATTAATAACCGCTCAATATCTTGGAGAAGTCCAGCAGGTAGAAGAAATGCATTACACCAATATATAGAGTAGGAGTGCAATACCAAACGGATGAGTTCGAGTCGTCCCCGCTTTTGATAGAAACCTATTTTTCCAAGAAGAAATTCTATTCTTTATTTTTTTTGCAAGATAGGTCGACAGTGGGTTTTTGTGAATGCCTCAGGATATGAGCGGGAGACCCAAATAAGGAACCGGCAAGCTTCCCTCACTAACCCCAAAGTTTGTGCAATAAAGACATTATCCTCAACGTAAGGGCTCATATATACTTTACTTTTCGCATGATTTAACTCAAGTCCGTAAACCATACCAAAGTCATTCATAATAGTAGCCAGGTTCTTTACTGAAGTTGGTTCATTTTGGAGAAAGATAAGTAAGTCATCTGCAAATGTTATATGTGATATATGAACAGAACCAGCAATGGGTACCTTAATGCTGCCATTTAAGACTGCGTGTTCCAACATACAGCTAAGTCCTTCCATCGCAATAGTTTTGGAGTTTCCAGGCAAGATTGAATCCAATTAACCCATTGCTGTGGGAAGTTCATATCGAGGAGCATCTTATAGATAAACTTCCTATTAACTGAATCGAAGGCTTTCCGTAAATCAGCTTTAAAACATATTTTTGTCCCTCTTGCTTTTGAATGCAAATCTTTGACCAAGTCATTAGCAAGCAAAATGTTATGATGTATACTTCTCCCTTTGATGAAAGCAGCTTGGTTTGGGCTAATGATCTTGTGTATTACCTTTTGCATTCTATTTGCCAATACTTTGGAGATGATCTTGTAAATAAAGTTGCATAATGATATGGGTCGATAGTTCTCTAGTGAATCAGCCCCATTCTTCGAATTAAGGAAATAAAAGTGCAATTCATCTCTAAGAATATGACCTGAAGAGAAAAAATGTTGGCAAGCCTTGATCACATCATTTCCAATAATAGACCAAGCAGTTTGGTAAAATTCAGCTGGAAATCCATCCGACCTGGGCTTTTGTGCTTTGGCGACTTAAAGACAACACATACAATTTAAGTCATCCAGAATTGGGGCATTGAGGATTGAAATAGCTTCAATCAAGTTTTCTAGTCTACGGCTCCACATGAATGTTATTAGGTTTCCCAAATTTGATTGAGTAAGGAATAAAAAATTGCTCAGGTGTGCTTTAACCTCATCCAACTTCTCAATAAGATTATCATCTTTGTCTCTGCATTTCTTCGACACGGTTAATAGCCCTTCGAGTAGCAATTGAAGCATAGAAAAATTTTGTATTGAATCCCTAGCGTAAAGCCAATGTTGTCGAGACTTCTGCTTTGCAAAACTTTCCTCCTGTTTTTAAGGCTTGCATGAAGTTATTTCTGAAACGGCTTCTCTTTGTAGATAATATTTTCATCATTTGGTGAAGTTGCAGCTCATGTTGCAAAGACATTAGTTCCTTTCTGCAAAGTTGAACTCTCTGTGTTAATATTGCCAAAGGTATTTGTATTCCACTCCTTTAGTGCTGCTTTACGTGCTTTGAGCTTTTGACATAAGATGTAAGGGGGGGGATCCATGCACATTAACATTCCAAGCAGATCCGATAACATCAAGAAATTGAGGATGAGTACTCCACATGTTAAAGAATCTAAATGGTTTCTTGCCTCTTGGTGTCGCTTTTTTTCATGTATATACATTAAAGAATGGTCGAAAAACAAAGGAGCACCATACTCAAGAAGTGAATCTGGGTAAACTGTTAACCATTCATGATTAATCAAACACCTATCAAGTCGAGCCATTATTTTTTTCGTTAGCAAAGACCTTGATTACTCGGAGAGCCAATTACCCACAGATTTCATATCAAACAATGCTTTGCAAAGTCAATGTAATCATTGAACTTTTGAAGTCGGCTTTTCAAAAGTTGTCTACCACCCTGTTTTTTCATTTGTGTACCAACAAAGATAAAGTCTCCAACAACAATCCAAGGTACATTGAGACAGCCATTTACAATATTAGTCGTCGGACCAAAGAGTATTTCTTTCTTGCATAATTGTTTGAAGCATATATACCAAAGAAAATTGAATTGACACCATTCTTTTTATCCTCTACCTTAAGATGAATGAATTGATCAAGAGCAAAATAAACCAAGCATTAATAGAGTTAGGATGTCATAAGACCCATATTCTACCAAAAGTGTCATTTGAGTCATTGGTAAACAGCAAAGTCCGCCATATTAAATTAAATTTTTTTGAGCTTGAACGCGCGATTGTTTAATTTTTTGTTTCCACTAGAATAACAATATCACATGTGGCAGACTTGATTATTCTATTGAGCTCCCGACATTTCTCCTCCATTATTAAGTCCGCGAACATTCCAAAGATGTTATCTTCATTAGTAAAAGATAGTAAGGTATTCATCCTACGACTTTGGATGGATTGTACCATCCTTTTTTCTTATCTTTCGGTTTTGTATTTTCCTCCCCGCACAATATCCTTACCTTTTATGGCTTTATTCCTATATTTATCCACTTCATCTACAGCTTGCAGATTTTTAAACTTTAAAATACCTTGAATCATGTGGTCTTGATTGGCGGGGGTTTGTTGAAGCTCGATAAGATTGTTGCATCACAATATCCCCGGATAGTACTTGTTGGAGCCGGCTATAGAGGTTTGTTGGAGCATGAGTTTGTTGAGACGTAATATCCTTGTTGGCAATGTTTGTTGTGGCCTGAGTTTGTTGAGGAATAATATCCTTGCTAGCGAGATTTGCTTGGACCTGAGTTCGTTGAGCTAGTGTGGATGGATCCGATGATATTGGAAGAGATGAAGTTCCCGACTTATGTTTCTCCCCCCACTAGTACCATGGGAAACCTCTGTTGTGGAAGGCTCGACATTATAGGTACAGATAAAGTTTTGGAATTGTCCTTCGTCCATGCGGTGCTTTCCTTTATGAAGTCGAATGCTCAATAGTTTTTGCCACCATCGGTGCTGCTGCCATTAGAGAAGAATCACTTTGTTGTTTGGGCGCTTGACGTGGTCGATAGACCTTTGTGGTTGGATTTGGGGTTTGTTTGACAAGCTCCATTTGGATGACCAAAAGATAAGCAACGCCACATCGCTGTGGCTTCCGAATATGAGACATGTACCTTCCGAAAATTGTTCCCGGCCAAGATCACGATAGAAAACCTCATTAGGAAGATCTTCATCTGAAGAAACCAGCACACATGCTCGTGCAAATGCTAATCTCGTCCGAAATGCTGCTGTTGCTTTGTCGATGTAGAGTGGTCGTCCCAGAGTTTGCATAACTTTTGCAATAAAACGTCGACTCAAAGATGTAGAGGCAGTCCTTGAAAGGATACCCATAATGGAATAGACTCAGAGGCTATCTAACTCCAAAACGGACATCGAGACCAACGTCAGAAATCATTGGATGACCATGATAGTCCGTAATCCTTCGAGGATTCGGCCAGAAATCTTCTTGAGTATATAGCTTGCAAACAAAGAATCCGTTCTCCAAAGATATGAAGATCAAATGACGATATTCCCCATCGAAGTTTTGATAAATGAGGATAGTGGGAAATAAGATGTTTTGAGACCTACCACATAGCCAACAATCGCCATAGACCATGTCTCAATAAGCTCTGCTTGAATCAACAGTCTCAGATACAGCAATCTTCTTATCACCAACTTCGGAGTAAAGAATTCCAAGCTTAGATCTGGACTTCCAACCGAGCCTTGAAGAGGCTAGTCCAAGGCCGAGGATCGCTGAAATGAGAGCAGTCGTCATCGCGATCTAGAGCGCGACACCGCTTCGATCTTCGGTTGGTCAAGGAGTTTCTCTCTGGAAAAGATATGTTGGAAGAGCAACTTGGGGGGAGCGGTAGGGAGCCTTGCCATCGTTTCAACCCTCTCGCCACCATCGCCAGCCCCTAGGGGCCATCGCTGCCATGTTTGATCCCTCCGGTCGCCGCTTCTGAAACGACGCCATTGGGAAAAGCCACCGCTGCAGTATATTAGATCGCCGCTATGGTACCGCCACCCTAGGGATTTATGGTTGCTGCTACAGTATCGCCGCCCTTTGGGGAGAAGCCGACGCCACGGAGATCTGATCGCTACTACGTCGTCGCCGCCGCCTTCTGATCTTGTCGTCCTTGGGAGATCTGATCACCTCTACAGCAGTCGCCGCCTTCGCCGTGGGAGAAAGCCGACGCTGCAGGAGTTAGATCGCCTTAGGGAGATATGGTTGTCGCTACAGTACATCGTCGCCCTAGATCTGGGCCGCCGCCACAAGATGGCCGCCTTGGGAGATCCGGATCATCACATGCTCGCCGCCGCTTCAGCCCTGGGGGAGAAAGCTAACGATGCAGGAGTCACAAAATGGAGTAGTAGAAAGAAAGAATAGAAATTTATAAGAAATGGCAAGAACCATGTTGAATGAATATAGCCTACCCAAATATTTTTAGGCCGAAGCCATAAACGCGGCATGCTATGTCATGAATAGAGTTCTAGTAAGACCCTTACTCACCAAAACTCCTTATAAGTTATGGAACAACAAAAAAAACCCAATGTTTCATATTTTAAAGTTTTTGGGTATAAGTATTTTATCTTGAATGAAAAAGATGCCTTAGGAAAATTTGATGCTAAATCTGATGAAGGAATTTTTCATGGCTATTCTTTGATTTCTAAAGCATTACGTATCTTTAATAAAAAACATTGATTATAGAAGAATCCATTCATGTTGTTTTTAATAAGATTTCTAAAATTAAGAAAAATGACTTTGATGATGATATTAATTTTGATACTTTGAATTTAAATGAAACCCCTTCTCCAACAAGCAACTTGGATGCATCCACTTCCGAAACATCCTTACCCAAGGATTTGAAGTATGTAGATGCTCATCCTAAGGAGCTAATCATAGGAGACACATCTAAAGGGGTTCAAACACATTCTTCTTTTAAAACTTTTTGTGCCAACGCCATTTTCTCTACCAAATTAAACCTAAATGTATTGACGAGGCCATGAAAGATGATTCATGGATTATCGTAATGTAAGATGAGTTAAATCAATTTGAGAAAAATGAGGTGTAGAAGCTTGTTCCTAGGCTAAATGACCATTTAGTTATTGGTACTAAATGGGTCTTTAGAAACAAGCAAGATGAATATGGTATCGTAGTTAGAAATAAGTCTAGATTAGTGGCCAAAGGTTTCAACCAAGAAGAATGTATCGATTACGAAGAAACTTTCGCTCCTGTGGCTCGATTATAAACCATAAGGATGCTCCTTTCCTGTGCTAGTAGTAATAATTTTAAGTTGTTTCAAATGAATGTAAAAGTGCTTTTCTTAATGACTTTATTTCCGAAGAAGTTTATGTTGAACAACCTCCTGCATTTGAGAATGATTGTTTCCCTAATCATGTGTTGAAACTGACTAAAGCTCTCTATGGTTTAAAACAAGCCCCAAGGGCTTGGTATGAGAGACTTAGTTCATTTCTTATTGAAAATAATTTCTCTAAAGGCAAGGTCGATACTACATTATTTATCAAAAATTTCAAAAATAATTTTTTTATTGTTCAAATTTATGTTGATGATATTATTTTCGGTTCAATGAATGAATCTCTTTGTGAATCATTTGCTAAAAGTATGAGTCTTGAATTTGAAATGAGTTTGATGGGGGAATTAACTTTCTTTTTGGGTTTACAAATCAAACAACTAAGTAATAGTACATTTCTTAGTCAAACAAAATATGCTTAAGAGTTACTAAAAAGGTTCAATATGGATAGCTCAAAAGCTATCAACACTCCCATGAGCACCTCCAGTAAGTTAGAAATTGATGAAAGTGGAGAAAGCTTTGATCAAGAATACTTAGATATCTTAAAGGTACCACTAATCTATGATTATGATATCCAAAATTCGAGAACTTTAAACTAATTGCATATGCTGATGCGGATTTTGCTGGATGTAGATTAGATAGAAAAAGCACATCTGGAACATGTCAGTTTTTAGGACATGCACTTGTTTCTTAGTCATCTAAGAAATAAAACTCGGTTGCACTATCTATAACCAAAGCTAAGTACATTGCAGCTAGTGCATGCTGTGCACAAGTTGTGTGGATGAAAAACACTTTAGAGGATTATAAGATTCATCTTAAAAATATCCCCATAAAATGTGATAACACAAATGCAATATGTTTAACAAAGAATCTCATTCAACACTCTAGAACAAAACATATTGACATTAGGCATCACTTTATACGAGATCATATCACTAATCATGATGTAATCCTAGAGTTTATTGATACAAAATATCAATTGGCCGATATTTTTATAAAACCTTTAAGTGAAGAACAATTTGATTTTATTAGAAGAGAATTAGGAATATTGACTTGTCCGAATGCATGAATTTATTAAATTTCGTTTTCGGACTTTCTTGATTCTTTGATCACTCACTTAAATTCAGTGCTGAAAATTTTATGATATGAATTTTACATGATGATAAGATTGTGTGCCTCAATAACATGTTTACTTTGATGTTAGAAATTTTGTGCCTTGATGCTGAAAGTTTTCATAATGATGAGCATGTTATACTTTCATGATTGTGATTTGAGAAGTTTTAATCATACATCGGATTATTTAATCTTTGAGCACTACAAAGCACTAATGATTTTGCCTCATGCAAGTAGTGATGAAAAACTATGACAAAACACTTTATAAAAGCATGAATTTAATGTATATATTTTTTGGATTATCTTTCGCTTATTGTATTTCTTGAATGGAGCTTTCATGAGCCTATGTCATATCAAATTTATTTCATATCCATGCTCCATCACTAAATAATTTTTGATACATGGAATTAATTGACAAATGCATCTGTCATGGACTTGTCTTTTGTGAATTTTTATTGAGAAATGTATTTGATGTAATGATTCTCTCACACGAATTCCTTCTTGATGAAGGAAGATTTTTTTGAGATGAACACTTGCAAGGATTTAATTTGACATGTATATCTTGATCCTTGTGTAAAATGAAGCATAATGAAACTCTTTTTTCGATCTTAACTTCATTTAAAGTTGGTTCTCAATGGCTTTACCTTCCTTACTTTCCTCCTTCATGCAAAGCCTTGATGGTAAATAAAAGGGAAGAAGTACTGAAAGCTATCTCCTTAATGTTGAGAACTTTTGAATGATACCATGTCATGAATGCTTGAAATATGATTGGTATGATTTTGTGACATGAATTTTTACCACACTTGCATTTATTGTTGATTCACTCTCCTTTTTGTTGATAATAAAGGGCGAGAAATATGTGGTAAATTGATGATAAATTGATCTATGTAATTTTACACTTGAAATGTTTGCATTATGATAAGATATCTAGAGCTTATCTTATAATTTTATAAATTGATATCTTATCATAGAATGAATTGCTATGATTGCTATCCTTCATATTTGAAATATAAGACTTGAAAATAGATGTCATGCCTTGACATCATTTTCAGAAAGTTACATCATGAAAGGAATCATGATGGGTGTATTGATATGTTTAAATAAACTTAACTTATCAATATGTCTCTTGAATTCAAAGGTTTTGAATTTAAGAATGACTTTTCTCAAGTATGTCATATAGATAGAGGGAGTTAAGGTTAACTCCATCATTAATTGATTGTCATCATCAAAAAGGGGGAGATTGTTGAATCTCGGATTTTGATGATGAAGTCAATTGTCATTTGTTGATCTAATCTATAAGTTGAGAAAAATATACAAGATTAACTACGATGGCAGTAAGACATGTAGCAGGTGTTATGCCGGAGTCAAAACCAAGATCACATTGGGAGTTCGAGAGTTCGTCGAAAGTCCAGAAGTTCTGCGGGAACCAACCGAGAAGTCTAGGGGCTTGCCATAGAAGATTGTCGGAACTCACTAAGAAGATTGTCGCAAAGTCCAGGAGCTTGCCAGGAGTCCGTTAGAGCATCGCCGAGAGTTCGTCGGATGTTCGTCGAAAGTACATCGGAAGCTCACTAGAAGAAGCGATTGATGCACCGGAACACGAATTGCAGTAATGATATCTTAAGTGTCATAGTTAGAGTATAGATTAAGTTAGGATTAGGAGGTGATCCTACTAACTTAATCAAGGGCCAACTAGGCCCTTAACAGACCCAAATTGGGTCGAATGGAACATCCTATTTGGACCCTGAAATCCTGGCCGACGGTGGCACCGCCGGGCAGACTCGATCTCCCAGGATTTCTAGGCAGTGGTACCGCCCCTATCAGGCGGTTAGGTGGTGGTACCGCTAGAGCTTAGTCTTTGAGTACTATCAGGTGGTAGTACCACCTAGACTTAGCAGTAGTGCCACCCAGTGCCCGATGACAAGCAGTAGTACCGCCCAATAATGGCAATGGTATTGCCAGGACCTTGGAAATATGAGAATGGACACTTTTAGGCTCCATTTTGGAACTCGTTGGGGCATATAAAAACCCCACCCTTTCCTGCATGAAAGGGCAACGAAATTCTTGAAATACTCTTAAGTCTTGAGGCCTTAAAGTGTTGTAAAAGTTAGAGTTCTCTTCCTTTCTAAGTGTTGAGATCATCCAAGAGAGGAGTGAAAACTTGTAAGGGTTGTCTCCTAAGCCCAGCAAATGGAGAAAAGCTGTAAAAGGGTGGTTGGCCTTCGCCTATTGAAAGAAGGCCTCTAGTGGACGCCGGTGACCTCATCGGAGGAGGAAGCCGATAGTGGATGTAGGTCACGTTGACCGAACCACTCTAAAATCTCGGTTTGCATTTACTTTGAGCATCTTTCCTTTATAGCAAACTACCTCTCCTCCTTGCTATGCTTTAAATGCATCTACATTCACTTTGACGTAAAACATCTTCCGAGATCGGCTTTCTACAAAGACTTTATGAAATCTACTTTTTTTCATTTATGTGATTTACATTATTGCAAATCACCTTAGTCCTCTCTTGCATTTTCACTTAAGACTTCATGCTCAAATTCCTTTCGAAACGAATTGAGTTGAAATCATTTTCAATGAATCGACTTTAATCGAAACAAGGTTTTTGAAATAGCGAAAGTTTTCCGCTACACTAATTCACCGCCCCCCCCCTCTTAGTGCGCTCTTGATCCTAACACAATCGGCCAATTGACCTCCGTAACTTTGATTTTCTTAGCATAATTTTCACTCTTCTTGGCCCGATGCCCAATCCCATGGCTTGAAGCCTTCTACCGATACGTCGATAGATCCTCTGGCTTGACGTTCAATCTTCTAACATATTCCACTTCAGCCCAACATAATTCTTCCTGCTTTAATTATCTCTCCCTGATCAAAGCTTCCTGCATCACTCAAAATGCATATAAGATAAACAATATCAATTGGTTTCATCATCAAAATTCGAGATTCAACAATCTCCCCCTTTTTGATGATGATAACCAATTGATGACAGAGTTTAAACAAACTTCCCCTATCAATATGTCATATTGATAGAACCTTGAATTCAAGTTGAATTCAAGTCGAAGCAATATTTCATCATGAATTTATGCAACATAAAATCATGCATAATCAAATTTTTAATACATCATTTTATGCATGATCATCAACATAACTTCTCCCCATTTGTCATCAACAAAACTGAGAAGTGCAACTATACAAGCTTTTGATATAAATTTTAAATTATTGTATAATTTCAAGTTTTATCATCATGCAATTTAGCAAGTTTTTTATAAAATTTTTACACCTTTTGATATATGCAAGATAGCAAGTTTTTGCATCTACTTGAAACGTGCAAGCTAGCATTTTTGTGTTTCTAGCAATTCTTTCTCCATGCAATCTGCAAGCTAGTAAATATAGTAAGTTTTACATAATTTTTGAACATAAAAGCTAGCAAATTTTACACATATGAAAGTTAGCAAAATTTTTGCATCTTTTGAGATGTGCAAGCGTTTTGCTTCTCTTTATGATATGGAAACTAGCAACTTTTTCCTTCTTTGTGAAGTATGCAAGCTAGCTAGCAAGCTAGCAAACTCTCATTAAATGTGCAAGATAGCATGTTTTTCTATTTTGAGAAGTGTAATTTTTTGCTTCCTTTGCAAAGTGTAATTGAGCAAAATTTTACATCATTTTACAACGTACAAGCTAGCAATTTGGCAAGTGTTACTTCTCTTTGAAGTACGAAGGCTAGCAAGAATACAAGATAGCAAATTAGCATGATTTGCTCCCCATATGTCATTGTCAAATAGAAGGGAAGAATACAATTTTGTAATTCTTTTTTTCTTTATAATAATTTTTAAATTATGACAAAGGTAAAGTATCAATCTTATTTCAATATATTTGTGCATCATTATAGTTTCAAATTAAAACATACATAATTTTTAAATCTTACATTTCATCCTTACTGCATGCATGAGACAAATAAGTCAATCATTACAATGGGCTTATCATACATGATACTAAAGCATTCATGATACTAAATTTTAAATTAACATTTTTTAAGCATTTATCACTTCATGATTGTTGGTACCAAACACTCATAATTTATTTTTTCTGCCTTTGTCATCAACAAAAAGGAGAATCATTCAACAATGCAAGTGTTTGAAAGCATGTCAAGTAAGTTTTACACCAATTTATCCAAGAAAGCAAAAATGAGAAGTTTAGTAAGAACTTTGCATGAAAAATGAGAAGCTAGCATTTTTGCCTAAGAGTTTTTTGGTTCTTCTTAGCAAGTTTCTTTCTTCCTTTATTATAAAAAGATAAGAAGAAGAGGAAGAAGAGTAAGGGAGAAATTCATTCTAAAAAAAATCAAGAACCAAATTCATGAAAAGATTTGAAGTCAAATCCATAATAAATGAGTTTCATTGAATCAAGCTTCTATTTTAGCAAAGAAAAATTATTCGTTAAAAGGATTAAGGTATCCATAAAAAATCAAATCCCTTTTCTTGTAAATTGAAGGAAGAAGGATTAAAATAATTAATTAAGTCATTAATCTAAAAATCCATGAATCAAGGCTCTTCTTTCGCAAATAGAAAGAGATCTCGATTTAAAAAGAAAATCCAAGTTATGAAGAACCGAGAAATCCGAAAAAGGAATTCATACATTTGGAATATATAGCATACCTAATTCTCTTCTAATTAAATCAAACTGTTCCTCATTCAATTTCAAATCATCAAAATCACTTTTCAAGAGATTCATTAAAAGTAACATAAATAGATTTATTAATCTCTTTTTGAAAAATCGATGAAGTAGAGAAAAAGAAATTTTTCAAGGATAAAGCTTTCCTTTTTTTGGTGTTTCAATTCATATGATTTATTTCATACAAGCAAGCCCAAGTTTTTTTTTTTTTATGCCAAGACAAAGCATGCATCATCATTTAAGACCCAAAAATAAATTTCATCATCATGACAAAAAATATAACACATCAAACATACGACTTCTTCAAATAAGAGAATTGATTCATCATTTTAATTTCAATGATAATATATTTTTTCTTTTATTTATTTCATTTTGTGTGATTGATTTCATATAAGTATGCTCAAGTTTATTTTTCTTTTTTTTCGTATGAAAATGATTCATCATGTTTAAAATAGAAAAGCAATACACAATCATCATGCATAATTAAATCATTAAATTATCAAATATAATTTCATTAAACATAAAACAGTTAATTGTAACATTTTGTTCCTTTATTATAAAACATACAATTATCATGATAAAAAAAAATTTATATATATATATGTGTGTGTGTGTGTGTGTGTGTGTGTATTTAAAACTAATCATGAAAAGTACTAAGTAATTTCAAGGTAAGGAAAAGGATTTTCGATTGAGTCGCTTACATTATTGACGAAAGCCGTCAAAGTGCAGTTCGCCACCTTGCCCTTGTTGGTTTGCTCCTCATCTTCGGATGCACTTATTGTTAGGATCAAGAGCACTAAGAGGGGTGAATTAGTGCAGTGGAAAACTTTCAACGATTAAAACTGCGTTCGTACGACAAAGCCGATTTTAGTAGAAAAGTCGATTCATAAATTTCTTTAACTTAAGATTAGGCAAGAAGCAGTTAAAATAAATCTGTTAAGGTAGTTTGCAGTTGTGATGGAAATCAGAATGTAAGCACAAACTGAAATACGATGTTCATACGAGAAAAGCAATTTACGTCTAAACACGATTCGAAAAATACTGAGCTTGGAAACGCAATCGTAAAAGCACAAAAGGCAGTAAGCTAGGCGAAGATCAACCTCCTTCTTACACCCCTCTTCTCCTTTTACTGGGTTTAGGAGACAACCCTTACAAGCACTCACTCCTCTCTTAAACAGAATTCTAACACTTAAGCTAGAGGAGGGAAATTCTAGAGATTGCAGCTGTGTTTTCTCTCTTTTAATCTCTCTATGCTTGTATATTTTACCCAGGGATTGGAGGGGTATTTATAAGCTCCAAACTAGTTTGAATTTGGAGCTCAAATCTATCATCTCCCGGAATTGCGGGGTCTGGCGGTTGCACCGCCTGACTAGGGCGGTTGCACCGCCTGGTAGAGCTCGGAGATTGAGCCTCTGGACGGTGCCACCACTTGTCAAGGGCAGTTGCACCGCCTGGCAGAGCTCGGAGACCGAGCTCAGGCGGTTGCACCGCTGTCAGAGGCGGTTGCATCGCCTAGTCTCGCTCGGAGGCTGAACCCTGGCGGTGCCACCGCCTGCCTGGGGCGGTTGCACCTCCCAGCTTTACTGGGAGATCCTCTCCTGGGCGGTGTCACCGCCGACCCTAGCGGTGCCACCGCCTACACTATTTCAGCTCACTGGTTGGGCTCCAAACATGGCCCAAATCAGTCCGAACTTGGGCCCAATTGGCCCCTACTTGGGTTATAGGATTAACACCTAATCCTAACCCTAATTAATGTGCTAACTACGAATTTAAAGATATTTTCTAAGCTATTACAAAGTCAGTAAGTCAAGACTTCTTCTGGCGAGCTTCCGGCAAACTTCCGGCGGTCTTCCGATGAACTCTCGGAAACCATTCTACGGACTCCCGACAAGCTCCTAGACTTCACGATTTGATCTTAGCGAGTTCCAACGAGCTTCTTCGACAAGCTCCGATCTTTCTCGGCGAGCTCCGTGAACTTCCAATGAACCTTCTGGCGAGCTTCCGAAAAACCCTTCGGAAAGCTCCCAACTCAGTCTCGGCTAGTTCCGGTAGTGTTCCAGACGAACCTTCGGACTTCCGTCGAACTCTCGAACTCGCAACAAATCCTTCGCGCTTGACTCCGACACTTTATTTCTCTTTATGTCTACATCATTATCATAGTTAATCCTGCACAATTAAAATAGAAGTTTGATCGAGACAATTAATCCTAAGCAATTAAATAAGTTGTCCGGCATGTCATTGGTCCCTCGACGCTTCGTCTGATTCTTCGGCGCATCGTCCTCTCCTACGGCCTATTGCCCAATCGGCCAATTGACTTTGCAACTCTAATATCCTTGGCACAATACCCGTTCTTCTTGGCCCGATGCCCAAGTCCACGGCCCAAGGCCTTCTGTCGATACGTCGACCGATCCATCGGCCCGATGTCCAATCTTCGGACATGTTTCTCCAGCACAATATGATTTTTCCTGCTTTAATTGTCTCATCCTGATCGAAGCATCCTACATCACTCAAAACATAGATTAAAACATAAACACAATTATCAATTGTTTTCATCATGAAAATATGAGATTCAACAATCTCCCCCTTTTTGATGATGACAACCAATTGATGACGGAGTTAAACTTAACTCCCGGAGTTTAAACAAACTCCCCCTATCAATATGCCATATTGATAGAACCTTGAATTCAATCTGAATTCCAAGTCATTGCAATATTCATCATGAATACTTGTAACACATCATCATGAACTTATGCATAACATGTCATGACATCAATATACTTCTCCCCATTTGTCATCAACAAAAAGGAGAAGTACCACAATCAAGTGTTTGGAATATTAGTTCAACTTATTGCATGAAAAACATAATATCAAGTTTTATCATCATGCAGGTTTGAAGCCAGAAAATTTAGTGAGTATTACATCATGCTTAGAACATTTAAGTTATCAAGTTTTAGATATGCAAGTTTTACAGCATACAAGATAGCACTTTTGGTAATGTTCAAGATAGCAAGTTCTACATCATGCAAGCTAGCAATATTATAACATTTTAGAACCTGCAAGCTATCAGTTTTGAGATGTTCAGGAAAGCAACTCTTGCTTCTTGAGATATGCAAATTTGTCAAGTTTTGCTAGATGTGCAAGTTAGCATTTTTGCCTCTTGAGATAGGCAAGATATCACATTTTCTTCTTTTGAGATAGCAACTTTTTGCTTCTCTTTAGACTACAAGCTAGCAATTTTTATGATATACAAGTTTCACAATATACAAACTAGTAAAAACTTCGAAAGCAAATGCAAGATAACTTTCTTGTGTAGGCTCATGATTCTTGCTTCCTATTGCAATGTGCAAGTTGCAAGTTTTGCTTCTTGAGATAGGCAAGCTAGCGCTTTTGCAATATTTGTTTCTTAAGATAGGCAGGCTTGTGATGTTCAAGATGACAAGCACTTTCTTCTCTTTTGAGAAGTGCCATTTTTGCTTTCTTTGCAAAATGCAAGCTAGCAAAATGCCAAACTAACAAGAGATAATGTTTTACTTGAGGCAAGCAAATAATTTGGCAAATGTTATATTTGCATCTTCTCTTTTGAGAAGTATAATTTTTGCTTTCATCTTGAATTGTGCAAGCTAGCTAGTTTGCCTCTTTTCATGATGTTCACGCTAGAAATTCTTGCTCCCCCTTTGTCATTGTCAAAAACAAGGGAAGACCCTTATATCAATTTTCATATTATGACAAAGGTAAGTATCATTCTTATTTGTACATCATTATATATTCAAATTAAAACATACACAATTTCAAAAACCTTATTTTTCATGCACGATACCGAAAAATAAATCAATCATCATTAATGGGCAAATCATACATGATACTCAAACATTAAAATTTTTTAGCATTTATCAACATGTTGATCATGATACCAAACATTCATCATTTAAAGCATTCATGATACACATCATATGCAATACATCATGTATATCATTATCATAAGTATTGCATACATCATTTTAACTTCATGAATATTTCATCATTGCATGCATCATACCAAAACATTTCAAGTCATGCAAGCCATAAATACAAAGAAATCATGTCATCAAAGATAAAATCATTTGAATACCAAAAGACATAATTTATATAGTAAATATATTATTTAAATAAAATTTCAAGAAAAATCATAGGAGTACAAAGAAGAGATCTTGTTTAAAAGAAAATCAAGTAATAACTCCAAGAACTCATAAGGAAAAATCATGACTAATTTAGAAAATCTCCTCTCAAGAGAATATCAAGTAAAATCATAGAAGATCAATTAATGAGAAATTTTGATTTATAATAAAATCTCATGTATCGAATGTCGAGAAATCAAAATGATGATTTATATAAAAAATATCACAAGTTATATTTAAGAGAAAAATCATCATTCATTTTCAACTCATTCAATTGGTCACATCAATATTTCTTAGATATGCATGATACAAATCTTCAACATATAACATGCATAAATTAAAAAAATTGAAAGGAGAAGGGAATAATTCAAAGGTACGAAGATTTCGATCATCTCATAAACAAATGTAAGACCAAGTAATGAATCCAAAATTCTATGAAACAAAATGATCATCAAAGGTAATCTCATGTTATTCCAAGAAATCAATATCATGATTTTGATTAAACTCATTTCAAATTTAAATCATCAAAATAACTTTTATGGTTCACAAAATTCATAACATAGGTAGATTCATGATTTCATTGATAATATATTTTTCCCCTTTTTTAAGTATTTGATTTCATGTTAGCATGCCTTTTCATTTATGTTAAATAAAAACATGCATCAACATTTAGGATCAAAAAATGAATTTCATCATAGAAGCATCAAGATCAATAGATTTTAAAAAATGAATTGTTATGGTCAAGAAAATCCAAAAATGAAATTTAACACTTTCATGCATTCGGACATGGTTTTACCATATAACTCATGAGAATAACACATGCTTATCATCATGTATAACTTAAAATCTCATGCATAAAATTGTCAATCATTGTATCAAAAACATTTAATATTTTCATTACATCATTATGCATTACTTCAAATCAAACATGATTTCATTCAACAATGTTAATCAAACATGATACACATTATGATTTCATATTTTCAATCAAAATTATTTTGTTTGTTTATCATAAAATATGCAATGTTATCATTTTCGAAATTACTAGCATGATCATAATTTTTGTATTTTTATTTTTAAACATGTAATTTTTAAGAAAATTAATTCTAAACTAAAAAAGAAAATACATCATGAAAGCATCAAGTAATTTCAAAATAAATCAGGGGGATTTCGATTACCTTTTCATTGAAGGCGGTTAAGGCGTAGTTTGCCACCTCGCCTTTCGTGATTTTCTCCTCGTCTTTGGAGGAGCTCGATTCATCCCACTTTTGTTAGGATCGGAGCGGCACTAAGAGGGGGGGGTGAATTAGCGCAGCGGTAAAGTGCGATAAACTTTTGACGATTTAAAACCTTTCGGAAACTTCGTACGATAAAAGTAATGTTTTCGTTTGAAACTGTTTCAATTGCGTTTTAACTTGAAAGGATAAGTAAAATGGAGACAAAGCAGTATAACATTAAAGTGCAAATGGTTTCTAGTAATGTAAATGACAATAAGTAAATGCAAACCAGAGATCACGCCGATTTTACAGTGGTTCGGGCAAATGACCTATATCCACTTGCGAGGCCCCTCTTTGATGAGGCTACCACCTTCCACTAGCAAATCTCTTGAAAGGGAAGGGTAAATACCCCTCTTACAACTTTTACAAGCGGTTCACTCTCTTAAAGATTTTCAGCAAGAAAGAAGGAGGTGAACACTAGCAAATTGAAAACAAGACTAGCAAAGACTCTTCTAAGACTTTTCTCTCAATCAATTGCTTCTCTAAAAGTTGTAATCTCAGCTGAGATTTGAGGGGTATTTATATGCCTTAAGAGGATTCAAATTTGGCCTCCAAAATTTGAATTCTCTTTGGGTTCCCGATGCTGGCGGTGCCATCGCCTGTCAGTTTCTGACCCTGACAGTGCTGGGCGGTACCACCGCCCAGCCCAGGTGGTGCTACCGCCTAGCTCTCGGGCACTTGGCGGTACCATCGCCTACAGTGTTTTCAGCCCACTAGTTGGGCTTCAATCTTGGCCCAAACTAGTCCGAACTCGGGCCCAATTGGCCCCTACTTGGGTTATAGGATTAATACATAATCCTAACCCTAATTAATATGCTAACTACGAATTTAAAGACATTTTATAAGCGTTTACAAAGTTCGTAAGTGAAGACTTCTTCCAAATAACTTTTCGAACTTCCCACTTCCGCCTTCTTCCATAAACTCTCTAAACCATTCTACTGGACTCCTAAAGCTCCTAGACTTCACGATTTGATCTTGGCGAGTTCCAACGAGCTTCTTCGGCCAGCTCCGATCTTTCTTTCTAAAGCTCCATGAACTTCCAACGAACCTTCCGGGTGAGCTTTCGAAAAACCCTTCGGCAAGCTTACCTATTCTCGGCTAGTTCCTAAGAAGATTCCCCCGAACCTTCGGACTTCCATCGAACTCTCGAACTTCAAGAACAAATCCTTCAAGCAACTTTGACTCAGACACTTTGTTTTGCTTTATGTCTTCGTCGTTATCGTAGTTAATCCTGCACACACAAGCTAAAACTCTACTCCGATCTAGACAATTATTACAATGCGAATTGACATTCTGTTGCTCGGCACGTCATTGGTTGGCGCTTCGTCCGATTCTTCAGCGCATCATCCTTTCTTGTGGCTTGTTACCCAATCGACGATTGACCTCCGCAACCCCGATATCCTTGGCGCAATTCCGCTCTCCTTGGCCCGATGCCCGACGTCCGAAGCCTTCTGTCGTCCAATATCCTGACGTGATCTCCTCCGGTGCAACGTCAATTCCTCCTGCGTTAACTATCTAATCCTGATCGAGTAGACCTACATCACTCAAAATGCAGTTTAAATTATAAACACATATCAAGTGGTTTCATCATCAAAATACGAGATTCAACAATCTCCCCCTTTTTGATGATGACAAGCACTTGATGACGGAGTTAACCTTAACTCCCGGAGTTTAAACAAACTCCCCCTATCAATATGCCATATTGATAAAACCTTGAATTCAAGCAGAATTCAAGTCATTGCAATATTCATCATGAATACTTGCAACACATTACCATGAACATATGTATAAAACTTATACATCACATGTCATGTCATCAACATACTTCTCCCCCTTTGTCATCAACAAAAAGGAGAAGTACCACAATCAAGTATTTGTTATATGGGTTCAACTCATTGCATGAAAAACATAATATCAAGTTTTTTCATCATGCAATCTTGAAGCTAGAAAATTTAGCAAGTAATGCATCATGCTTAGGACATTCAAGCTATCAAGTTTTAGATATGCAAGTTTTATAGCATACAAGATAGCACTTTTGGTAATGTTCAAGATAGTAAGTTCTACATCATGCAAGCTAGCAATATTGAGATGTTCAAGAAAGCAACTCTTGCTTCTTGAAATATGCAAATTTGTCAAGTTTTGCTAGATGTGCAAGTTAGCAGTTTTACCTCTTAAGATAGGCAAGATAGCACATTTGCTTCTTTTGAGATAGCAACTTTTTGCTTCTCTTTAGACTACAAGCTAGCAATTTTTACGATATGTAAGTTTTACAATATACAAGCTAGCAAAAATTTCGAAAGCAAATGTAAGATAGCTTTCTTGTGTAAGCTCATAATTCTTGCTTCCTATTGCAATGTGCAAGTTGCAAGTTTTGCTTCTTGAGATAGGCAAGATAGCACTTTTGCAATTTTTGTTTCTTAAGATAGGCAAGCTTGTGATGTTCAAAATAACAAGCTCTTTCTTCTAGAAGTATCATTTTTTATTTCTTTGCAAAGTGTAAGCTAGCAAAATGTTTGAAAAAGTAATCAAGTTTTGCAACATACAAGCTAGCAAAAAATGCCAAACTAGCAAGAGATAATATTTTTACATGAGGCAAACAAACAATTTGGCAAATGTTACATTTGCATCTTCTCTTTGAGAAGTGCAATTTTTTTTTTCATCTTGAATTGTGCAAGCTAGTTAGTTTGCCTCTTTTCATGATGTCCACGCTAGAAATTCTTGCTCCTCCTATGTCATTGTCAAAAAGAAGGGAAGACCCTTATATCAATTTTCATATTATGACAAAGGTAAGTATCATTCTTATTTGTGCATCATTATATATTCAAATTAAAACATACACAATTTCAATAACCTTATTTTTCATGCACGATACCGAAAAATAAATAAATCATCATTAATAAGCATATCATACATGATACTCAAACATTATAATTTTTAAGCATTTATCAACATGTTGATCATGATACCAAACACTCATCATTTAAAGCATTCATGATACACATCATATGCAATAAATACATCATGTACATCATTATCATAAGTATTGCATACATCATTTTAACTTTATGAATATTTCATTATTGCATGCATTATACCAAAACATTTCAAGCCATGCATGCCATAAATACAAAGAAATCATGTCATGAAGGATAAAATCATTTGAATACCAAAAGACATGATTCATATAGTAAATATCTTCTTTAAATAAAATATCAAGAAAAATCATAGGAGTACAAAGAAGAGATCTTGTTTTAAAAGAAAAATCAAGTAATAACTCCAAAAACTCACAAGGAAAAATCATGATTCATTTAGAAAATCTCCTCTCAAGAGAATATCAAGTAAAATCGTAGAAGATCGATTAATGAGAAATTTTGATTTATAATAAAATCTCATGCATCGAATGTCGAGAAATCAAAATGATGATTTATATAAAAAATATCACAAGTTATATTCAAGAGAAAAATCATCATTCATTTTCAACTTATTCAATTTGTCACATCAATATTTCTTAGATATGCATGATACCAAAACATGGTTTTAAATCTTTAACATATAACATGCATAAATTGAAAGGAGAAGGGAAGAATTCAAACGTACAAAGATTTCAACCATCTCATAAACAAATGTAAGACCAAGTCATGAATCCAAAATTCCATGAATTAAAATGATCATCAAAGGTAATCTCATGTTATTCCAAGAAATCAATATCATGATTTTGATAAAACTCATTTCAAATTTAAATCATCAAAATCATCAAAATATCAACATTACTTTCAAAAGATTCAAAATGGTATACATAGATTTATCATAATAAACATCAAGATCAATAGGATAGAGAAAAATAATTTTTCAAGGAAAAATTTTTTTCCTCTTTTTAGTTGTTTCAATTCATATGATTTTATTTCACTTAAACCAAATAAAAACATGTATAATGTTTAAAACCGAAAGTGTAAGATTTATTACAACAAAGATTAATAAGGCACTTTCATTATGGTAAAAATAAATATTCCATAAATCACAAGATTCATATGCATAATTTTGAAATTTATTAAGCATTATCATTATGCATGACACTAAAACATGGTTTCAAAATGTTTAATATTTTCATTACATCATTATGCAATGGTTTCATTGAACATAATTTTGAATGATTCTTATAGATAACTAAAACTTCTTTAGTTTTAATTCATGTGATTGACTTTATATTAGCATGCTCAAGTTTTGTTCTTATGTCAAAAACATACATCATGTTTGAAAACCAAAGACAAGGTTTTTAAAAAAAAATATCATCAAGCCTTCCATATAAAAACCATGCATCATCATTGAAAGTTAATATGGAAATCATCAAAATACACATTCTTGCTTCTCAAGCACATATATATGATTATTTAAATCTAACATTTTATTCTATTAACATAAAACATACAATTTTCAAGAAAAATATTTATTCAAAAGAAAAGAGAAAATACATCATAGAAAACATCAAGTAATTTCAAAATAATTCAAGAGAGTTGAGTTACTTACCTTGAAGCCCGTCAAAGCCCAATTCTCCGTTTCACCTTTGGAAGTTCTTGATTCATCCTTGGTTGCCTTCCTCTTTTTTGTCCTCTCCCTCCATTCAAGTTCATTGTTTATTTTAGATTTTTGTTTAATAAACTTATTAAGATTTAGTGTTCGAAGTTCAAGTTCATCATTGTCCTCATCACTGGAGTCATTGCTCAAGTGGTATTCATTTGTCCGGGGTTCCAAATCCTTCCTGTTCTTTGTAAGGTGATTTTGTTCATCATGTGCATTATGCACCATTTCATATATCATCAACAAACCAATTAGTTCTTCAATTGGAAAAATATTTAAATCTTTTGTTTCTTGTATTGCCGTAACTTTTGATTCCCAAACTTTAGAAAGTGATCGTAAAACTTTACTAACAAGTTCAAAATTCGAGAAACATTTGCCAAGAGTTTGTAAACCATTGACGACATCCGTAAAATGGGTATACATGTCAACAATGGTTTCACTCAGCTTCATTTGAAAAAGCTCGAAATCATGCATTAAAATGTTAACTTTCGAGTCTTTAACTCCACTAGTTCCCTCGTGTGTGATTTCAAGTGTTCGCCAAATATCAAAAGCTGTTTCGCACGTAGAAATCCGATTGAACTCATTTTTGTCTAAAGCGCAAAATAAGGCATTCATAGCCTTTGCGTTTAAAGAAAAATACTCCTCCAAATCCGACCATTCGTTCATCGGTTTAGAGGGAAGTTGAAAACCGTTTTCAACAATATTCCATAAATCCAAATTCATAGAAATCAAGAAAACTCTCATTCGAGTTTTCCAATAAGTGTAGTCTAATCCGTTAAACAACGGTGGATGAAAAACCGATAAGCCCTCTTGAAAGCCATGAAGAGCCATTTCTCTCGGGTGTAAATCCGAAATGAGAAATACCGGGCTCTTGATACCAATTGTTAGGATCGGAGCGGCACTAAGAGGGGGGGGGTGAATTAGTGCAGCGGTAAAGTGTGATAAACTTTTGACGATTTAAAACCTTTCGGAAACTTCGTACGATAAAAGTAACGTTTTCGTTTGAAACCGTTTCGATTGCATTTTAACTTGAAAGGATAAGTAAAACGAAGACAAAGCAGTATAACATTAAAGTGCAAATGGTTTGCAGTAATGTAAATGACAATAAGTAAATGCAAACCAGAGATCACGCCGATTTTACAGTGGTTCGGTCAAATGACCTACATCCACTTGCGAGGCCCCTCTTTGATGAGGCTCCCCCCTTCCACTAGCAAATCTCTTGAAAGGGAAGGGTAAATACCCCTCTTACAACTTTTGCAAGCGGTTCACTCTCTTACAGATTTTCAGCAAGAAAGAAGAAGGTGAACACTAGCAAATTGAAAACAAGACTAGCAAAGACTCTTCTAAGACTTTTCTCTCAATCAATTGCTTCTCTAAAAGTTGTAATCTCAGCTGAGATTTGAGGGGTATTTATATGCCTTAAGAGGATTCAAATTTGGGCTCCAAAATTTGAATTCTCTTTGGGTTCCCAATGCTGGAGGTGCCACCGCCTGTCAGTGGCGGTGCCACCGCCTGTCAGTTTCTGACGCTGACAGTGCTGGGCGGTGCCACCGCGTAGCCCAGGTGGTGCTACCGCCCAGCTCTCGGGCACTTGGCGGTGCCACCGCCTAGCCCAGGTGGTGCCACCGCCTACAGTGTTTTCAGCCCACTAGTTGGGCTTCAATCTTGGCCCAAACTAGTCCGAACTCGGGCCCAATTGGCCCCTACTTGGGTTATAGGATTAATACATAATCCTAACCCTAATTAATATGCTAACTACGAATTTAAAGACATTTTATAAGCGTTTACAAAGTTCGTAAGTGAAGACTTCTTCCAGCGAACTTTCGGCGAACTTCCGACGGTCTTCCGATAAACTCTCGGAAACCATTCTACGGACTCCCGGCAAGCTCCTAGACTTCACGATTTGATCTTGGCGAGTTCCAACGAGCTTCTTCGGCCAGCTCCGATCTTTCTCGGCAAGCTCCGCGAACTTCCAACGAACCTTCTGGTGAGCTTTCGAAAAACCCTTCGGCAAGCTTACCTATTCTCGGCTAGTTCCGGCAGCATTCCCGACGAACCTTCGGACTTCCATCGAACTCTCGAACTCGCAACAAATCCTTCGCGCTTGACTCAGACACTTTGTTTTGCTTTATGTCTTCGTCGTTATCGTAGTTAATCCTGCACACACAAGCTAAAACTCTACTCCGATCTAGACAATTATTACAACGCGAATTGACATTCTGTTGCTCGGCACGTCATTGGTTGGCGCTTCATCCGATTCTTCAGCGCATCGTCCTTTCTTGTGGCTTGTTACCCAATCGACGATTGACCTCCGCAACCCCGATATCCTTGGCTCAATTCCGCTCTCCTTGGCCCGATGCCCGACGTCCGAAGCCTTCTGGCGTCCAATATCCTGACGTGATCTCCTCCGGCGCAACGTCAATTCCTCCTGCGTTAACTATCTAATCCTGATCGAGTAGACCTGCATCACTCAAAATGCAGTTTAAATTATAAACACATATCAAGTGGTTTCATCATCAAAATATGAGATTCAACAACTTTGTGTTCTTCTTCTTTGGCCTCTTCCTCCGTTCAAGTTCATTATTTATTTTAGATTTTTGTTTAATAAACTTATTAAGATTTAGTGTTCGAAGTTCAAGTTCATCATTGTCCTCATCACTGGAGTCATTGCTCAAGTGGTATTCATTTGTCCGGGGTTCCAAATCCTTCCTGTTCTTTGTAAGGTGATTTTGTTCATCATGTGCATTATGCACCATTTCATATATCATCAACAAACCAATTAGTTCTTCAATTGGAAAAATATTTAAATCTTTTGTTTCTTGTATTGCCGTAACTTTTGATTCCCAAACTTTAGAAAGTGATCGTAAAACTTTACTAACAAGTTCAAAATTCGAGAAACATTTGCCAAGAGTTTGTAAACCATTGACGACATCCGTAAAATGGGTATACATGTCAACAATGGTTTCGCTCAGCTTCATTTGAAAAAGCTCGAAATCATGCATTAAAATGTTAACTTTCGAGTCTTTAACTCCACTAGTTCCCTCGTGTGTGATTTCAAGTGTTCGCCAAATATCAAAAGCTGTTTCGCACGTAGAAATCCGATTGAACTCATTTTTGTCTAAAGCGCAAAATAAGGCATTCATAGCCTTTGCGTTTAAAGAAAAATACTCCTCCAAATCCGACCATTCGTTCATCGGTTTAGAGGGAAGTTGAAAACCGTTTTCAACAATATTCCATAAATCCAAATTCATAGAAATCAAGAAAACTCTCATTCGAGTTTTCCAATAAGTGTAGTCTAATCCGTTAAACAACGGTGGATGAAAAACCGATAAGCCCTCTTGAAAGCCATGAAGAGCCATTTCTCTCGGGTGTAAATCCGAAATGAGAAATACCGGGCTCTGATACCAATTGTTAGGATCGGAGCGGCACTAAGAGGGGGGGGGTGAATTAGTGCAGCGGTAAAGTGTGATAAACTTTTGACGATTTAAAACCTTTCGGAAACTTCGTACGATAAAAGTAACGTTTTCGTTTGAAACCGTTTCGATTGCATTTTAACTTGAAAGGATAAGTAAAACGAAGACAAAGCAGTATAACATTAAAGTGCAAATGGTTTGCAGTAATGTAAATGACAATAAGTAAATGCAAACCAGAGATCACGCCGATTTTACAGTGGTTCGGTCAAATGACCTACATCCACTTGCGAGGCCCCTCTTTGATGAGGCTCCCCCCTTCCACTAGCAAATCTCTTGAAAGGGAAGGGTAAATACCCCTCTTACAACTTTTGCAAGCGGTTCACTCTCTTACAGATTTTCAGCAAGAAAGAAGAAGGTGAACACTAGCAAATTGAAAACAAGACTAGCAAAGACTCTTCTAAGACTTTTCTCTCAATCAATTGCTTCTCTAAAAGTTGTAATCTCAGCTGAGATTTGAGGGGTATTTATATGCCTTAAGAGGATTCAAATTTGGGCTCCAAAATTTGAATTCTCTTTGGGTTCCCAATGCTGGAGGTGCCACCGCCTGTCAGTGGCGGTGCCACCGCCTGTCAGTTTCTGACGCTGACAGTGCTGGGCGGTGCCACCGCGTAGCCCAGGTGGTGCTACCGCCCAGCTCTCGGGCACTTGGCGGTGCCACCGCCTAGCCCAGGTGGTGCCACCGCCTACAGTGTTTTCAGCCCACTAGTTGGGCTTCAATCTTGGTCCAAACTAGTCCGAACTCGGGCCCAATTGGCCCCTACTTGGGTTATAGGATTAATACCTAATCCTAACCCTAATTAATATACTAACTATGAATTTAAAGACATTTTATAAGCTTTTACAAAGTTCGTAAGTCAAGACTTCTTCCGACGAACTTTCGGTGAACTTCCGACGGTCTTCCGATAAACTCTCGGAAACCATTCTACGGACTCCCGGCAAGCTCCTAGACTTCACGATTTGATCTTGGCGAGTTCCAACGAGCTTCTTCGGCCAGCTCTGATCTTTCTCGGCGAGCTCCGCGAACTTCCAACGAACCTTCTGGCGAGCTTCCGAAAAACCCTTCGGCAAGCTTACTCATTCTCGGCTAGTTCCGGCAGCATTCCCGACGAACCTTCGGACTTCCGTCGAACTCTCGAACTCGCAACAAATCCTTCGCGCTTGACTCTGACACTTTGTTTTGCTTTATGTCTTCGTCGTTATCGTAGTTAATCCTGCACACACAAGCTAAAACTCTACTCCGATCTAGACAATTATTACAACGCGAATTGACATTCTGTTGCTCGGCACGTCATTGGTTGGCGCTTCGTCCGATTCTTCAGCGCATCGTCCTTTCTTGTGGCTTGTTACCCAATCGACGATTGACCTCCGCAACCCCGATATCCTTGGCGTAATTCCGCTCTCCTTGGCTCGATGCCCGACGTCCGAAGCCTTCTGCCGTCCAATATCCTGACGTGATCTCCTCCGGCGCAACGTCAATTCCTCCTGCGTTAACTATCTAATCCTGATCGAGTAGACCTGCATCACTCAAAATGTAGTTTAAATTATAAACACATATCAAGTGGTTTCATCATCAAAATATGAGATTCAACAACTTTGTGTTCTTCTTCTTTGGCCTCTTCCTCCGTTCAAGTTCATTATTTATTTTAGATTTTTGTTTAATAAACTTATTAAGATTTAGTGTTCGAAGTTCAAGTTCATCATTGTCCTCATCACTTGAGTCATCGCTCAAGTGGTATTCATTTGTCTGAGGTTCCAAATCCTTCCTGTTCTTTGGAAGGTTGTTTTGTTCATCATGTTCATCATGTGCATTGTGCATCATTTCATATGTCATCAATGAACCAATTTGTTCTTCAAGTGGTAAGTATTTTAGGTTTTTAGCTTCTTGTATTGCAGTTACTTTTGAATCCCACTTCTTAGAAAGAGAACGTAAAATCTTGTTTACGAGTTCAAAATCCAAAAAACATTTGCCAAGACCTCTTAAACCATTGACGATATCCGTGAAATGAGTGTAAATGTCAACAATGGTTTCGCAAGGCTTCATTCGAAAAAGTTCGTAAGAATGCACGATAATGTTGATTTTGGACTCTTTCACTCGGCTAGTGCCTTCATGAGTGACCTCAAGAGTTCTCCAAATATCAAAAGCCGAATCACACATCGAAACGCGATTAAATTCATATTCGTCAAGTGCACAAAATAAAGCATTTATGGCCTTCACGTTTAAAGAAAAATACTTCTTCTCCAAATCCGACCATTCGTTAATCGGTTTAGAGGGAAGTTGAAAATTGTTTTCAACAATGTTCCATAAATCAAAATTCATAGAAATCAAGAAAACTCTCATTCGAGTTTTCCAATAAGTGTAGTTCAATCCATTAAACAACGGTGGACGAACAACTGAAAAACCCTCTTTAAAGCCATGAAGAGCCATTTCTCTTGGGTGTAAATCCGAAATGAGAAATACCGGGCTTTGATGCCAATTGTTAGGATCAAGAGCACTAAGAGGGGGGGGTGAATTAGTGCAGTAGAAAACTTTCAACGTTTAAAATTGCGTTCGTACGATAAAGCTGATTTCAGTAGAAAAGTCGATTCATAAATTTCTTTAACTTAAGATTAGGCAAGAAGTAGTTAAAATAAATCTGTTAAGGTAGTTTGCAGTGGTGATGGAAATCAGAATATAAGCGCAAACTAAAATACGATGTTTGTACGAGAAAAGCAATTTACGTCCAAACACGATTCGGAAAATACTGAGCTTGGAAACGCAATCGTAAAAGCACAAAAGGCAGTAAGCTATGAAGGAGGTTTGTAGTAAGGATAATTAGCTCAAAGTAAATGCAAACCAGAGAAGATGGGAGTTTACAGTGGTTCGGTCAATCGTGACCTACATCCACTCCTCCGATTCCTCTTCCGTCGAGGCCACCGACATCCAATAACGATCTTCCATTACTAGGCGAAGATCAACCTCCTTCTTACACCTCTCTTCTCCTTTTACTGGGTTTAGGAGACAACCCTTACAAGCACTCACTCTCCTCTCTTAAACAGAATTCTAACACTTAAGCTAGAGGAGGGAAATTCTAGAGATTGCAGCTGTGTTTTCTCTCTTTTAATCACTCTATGCTTGTATCTTTTACCTTGGGATAGGAGGGATATTTATATGCTCCAAACCAGTTTGAATTTGGAGCTCAAATCTGTCATCTCCCGGAATTCCGGGGTCTGGCGGTTGCACCGCCTGACTGGGGCGGTTGCACCGCTTAGCAGAGCTCGGAGACTGAGCCTCTCGACGGTGCCACCGCTTGTCAGTGGTGGTTGCACCGCTTGGCAGAGCTCGGAGACCGAGCTCAGGCGGTGCCACCGCCTGACTGGGGCAATTGCACCGCCCAGCCAGAGCTCGGAGACCGAGCTCAAACGGTTGCACCGCTGTCAGAGGCGGTTGCACCACCTAGTCTCGCTCGGAGACTGAGCCCTAGCAGTGCCACCGCTTGCGTAGGGCGGTTGCATCGCCCAGCTTTGCTAGGAGATCCTCTCCTGGGCGGTGCCACTATCAACCCTGGCGGTGCCACCGCCTACACTATTTCAGCTCACTGGTTGGGCTCCAAACTTGGTCCAAACCAGTCCGAACTTGGGCCCAATTGGCCCCTACTTGGGTAATAGGATTAACACCTAATCCTAACCCTAATTAATGTGCTAAATATGAATTTAAAGACATTTTCTAAGCTATTACAAAGTCCGCAAGTCAAGACTTCTTCTGGCGAGCTTCCGGCAAACTTCTGGCGGTCTTCCAATGAACTCTCGGAAACCATACTGCAGACTCCCGGCAAGCTCCTAGACTTCACGATTTAATCTTAGCGAGTTCCAATGAGCTTCTTCGGTAAGGTCCGATCTTTCTCGGCGAGCTTCGCGAACTTCCAATGAACCTTCCGGCGAACTTCCGAAAAACCCTTCGGCAAGCTCCCAACTCATTCTCGGCTAGTTCCGGTAGCGTTCCCGATGAACCTTCGGACTTCCGTCGAACTCTCGAACTCGCAACGAATCCTTCGCGCTTGACTCCGACACTTTATTTTGCTTTATGTCTTCATCGTTATCATAGTTAATCCTGCACAATTAAAACAAAACTTCGATCAAGAAAATTAATCCTAAGCAATTAAATAAGTTGTCAGGCATGTCATTAGTCCCTCGATGCTTTGTCCGATTCTTCGGCGCATCGTCCTCTCCTGCGGCCTATTGCCTAATCGGCCAGTTGACTCCGCAACTCCGATATCCTTGGCGAAATACCCGCTCTTCTTGGCCCGATACCCAAGTCCATGGCCCGAAGCATTCTGTCGATACGTCGACCGATCCATCGGCCCGACGTCCAATCTTCTGACATGTTTCTCCGACACAACATGATTTTCCCTGCTTTAATTGTCTCATCCTGATTGAAGCATCCTGCGTCATTCAAAACACAAATTAAAACATAAACACAATTATCAATTGGTTTCATCATCAAAATACGAGATTCAACACTTATTTCGTCCCAAGTTATTTTGAATACTCTCTTCTTCTTTGACAACTTATTTTTAAGTTTATTTTTATTCTTTAATTCATGTTTAATGAACTTTTTAAGTTTTATAGTAAAAAGTTCAAGTTCATCATCACTTGAGCTTTCGCTCGAGTAGTCTTCATTTGTTCTAAGTGCCAAATCCTTCATGTTCTTTGGAAGGTTGTTCTTATATTTATTTTGTGCCATACAACCCATTTCATAGGTCATTAAAGACCCGATAAGTTCTTCGAGAGGGAAATTATTTAAATCCTTGGGCTCTTGAATGATTGTTACTTTAGGATCCCAAGTTTTAGAAAGAGATCGTAAAACTTTATTAACAAGTTTAAGATTCGAAAAATATTTGTCAAGACTTTTAAGCTATTGACGATATCCATAAAACGGGTGTGTATGTCCACAATGGTTTTGCATGGCTTCATTCGAAATAAAAATCATGCTTTAAAAGATTTATCTTAGAATCTTTTACTCTACTAGTGCCTTTGTGTGTGATTTCGAGTGTGTTCAAAATGTCAAAAGCTGTTTCGCAAGTAGAAATATGATTAAAATTATTTTTATCCAAAGTGTAAAATAAAGCATTCATAGCTTTTGCATTTAAAGAAAAAGTCTTCTTCTCCAAATCATTCCAATTGTTCATTGGAAGAGAAGACTTTTGAAATCCATTTTTGACAATATTCCATAACTCAAGATTCAACAAATGTAAGTAAACTCTCATCCGAGTTTTCCAATAAGTGTAGTCCATCCCATTGAATATAGGAGGACGAACAATAGAAAAACCCTATTGAAATCGGAAAAGAGTAATTTCTCTTGGGCGTTAAACCTAATAAGAAATAACGTGGCTTTGATACCAACTGTTAGGAACGAGTCGATGATACTAAGGGTATCAAAGCCACGTTATTTCTTATTATTTCAAACGAAAGGGTATCATAGTCACGTTATTTCTCGTTTGGTTTAACACCCAAGAGAAATGACTTTTTCGGCATTTAAGAGGACTTTTCTATCGTTCATCCTCCCATGTTCAATGGGATGAACTACACATATTGAAAAACTCGGATGAGAGTTTTTTTGCTTTCAATGGATTTGAATTTATAGAATATTATCGAAAGCAATTTTCAAAGGTCTTCTCTTCCAATGAACGATTGGAATGATTTGGAGAAGAAGACTTTTTCTTTAAATGCTAGAGTTATGAATGCTCTATTTTGCGCCTTAGACAAAAATGAATTCAATCGAGTTTCTACTAGCGAAATGGCTTTCTATATTTAGTATACACTTGAAATCATACACGAAGGCACTAGTAAAGTTAAATATTCAAAAATCAACATTTTGATGCATGATTTTGAATTATTTCGGATGGAACTAAGTGAGACTATTAGAGACTTGTACACCTATTTTACGGATGTTGTCAATAGTCTAAAAGCTCTTGGTAAAAGTTTTTCAAATTTTGAACTTGTTAGTAAAGTTTTATGATCACTTTCTAAAAATTAGGATTCAAAAGTAATGGCAATACAAGAATCAAATAATTTGAATAATTTCTCTCTCGAAGAACTTATCGAGTCTTTAATGACCTATGAATTGAGTTTATGACACATGATGAATATGATGAACATTAGAGCTACCTTCCTAAGAATCTAAAGGATTTGACACTTAGAACAAATGAAGACCACTTGAGCAAAAGCTCGAGTGATGATGAACTCGAACTTTTCTCTATAAAATTGAAAAGGTTCATTAAATAAGAATTAAAGAATAAAAATAAACTTAAAAAGAAGTTGCCAAAGAAGAAGAGAGTGCTCAAAGTGGCATGCAATGAATCGAGTTCATCCGAAGATGAAGAACAAACCAACAAAGGCGAGATGTCAAACTACGCCTTAACGACTTTCGACGACGAGGTAACCAAAACCCCTTTACTTTATTTCGAAATTGCATAATGTATTTCATGAGTTGGTTTTAAATTAGTTAGTAAGAAAAAATTAAAAAAATTATAAAAAATATATCATGCTTCTTTTTCTAGTTATTTTGAAAATGATCATGAAAATTACATGTTTTATGATAAAGGAATAAAATGTTAGATCTAATGCTAATCTTATGTATATGTGTAATCATGTTGATTTTTGTATTGCTTTTTGATTTTGATTGAAGATGCCTCATATTCAATGAAACCATACTTGATGTTTTAATGAAAATGTTAAGAGGTTTGATATCATGTTTAATGAGTTTATATCTTAAAATTATGCATGGTGATTCTTGTGATTTATGGATTATCGATCTTTGATGTAATGAAAGTTCTTTTTTGGTTTTAAACGTTGATGCATGTTTTCTTTTTGGCATAAAAAATTGGGCCTGCTTATATGAAATCAATCACATGAATTGAAACAACTAAAATGGGAATGCATCATTGAAATTTTCTTTTTCTCTATCTTATCGATTTTTTACTAAGAGATTGATGAAGTTATTTATGCCATTTTGAATCTCTTGAAAGTAATTTTGATAATTTGATAATTTGAATTTGAATGAGTTTTATCCAAATCATGATCTTGATTTCTTGGAATTACTTGAGATTTTTTTTAATCAAGATCTCTTCTTTTTACTCCTATGATTTTCCTTGGTATTTTATTTAAAGAGGAGATTTACTATATAAATCATGAGAATTACTATACATGAATCGAGATCCTTTATGTGTTCTCTCATGACTCTATTTGCTATAGGAAAATCTTTGTCTATATCATCGATCTTGAATTCTCGGAATCAAAACATGATAGTTTCTTTATATGAATCAAGATCCCTCACTTTTTACTCTTGAATGATTTTTTATATTTTATTAAAGAGAATATTTTTAATAATATCTTTTGGTATTCATATGATCTTATCTTTTATGATATGAGAATCATACATGGTAGGATATAATATATTTTGATACCATGATGATTTAAAATATTTATGATGTTGCATGCAATATTATGATTGGTTATTGAATGAATTTCTCTCTTACTCTTCTTCCTCTTCTTCTTATCTAGAAACTTGAACATCTTAAGAAGAAGCAAAAAGTTCTTAAGCAAAAATGCTAGCTTCTCGTTTTTCATGCAAAGTTTTTGTTCAACGTCTCATTTTTGCTAGCTTAGATAAATTGGTGTAAAACTTACTTGATATCTTTCAAACACTTGCATTGTTGAATGATTCTCCTTTTTGTTGATGACAAAGGGAGAGAAAATAAATGATAAATGATAAATGCTTAAAAATATGATTTAATGTTTGGTATCATGAATGTTTAGTATCATGCAAGAGAAAATAAATGATAATGTTTGATATCATGATCAAATTATTGATTTAATGCATGAAGTGAGAAATGCTAAAAATTTTAAAGTCTTAGAATGATGAATATTATGCTCAAAATGATATATCATGAATTCTTGAGTATCATGTATGATATGCCCATAGTAAAGATTGATTTATTTTTATCATGCGTAAAGTAAGGATGAAATGTAAGGTTTTAAAATTGTGCATGTTTTAATTTGAAACGATATTGATGCACAAACATAGTGAATTGAGAATTATAATTTATCTCTGTCATGATGTGAAAATTGATGTAAAGGGAAAAGAATTACAAAATTGTATTCTTCCCTTCTTTTTGGCAATGACAAAGGGGGAGATAAATTTGTTTGCTTGCACATCTAAAGAGAAGCAAAAATTACAAATGTACACATCGCAAAGAGAGGCAAAACTTATTAGTTTGCTTACCTCAAAAGATGCAAAAATTTTGCCAACCTTCATAAATGAAAAACTTGCCAGCTTGCATGTTCTAAACTTGCTATTTACTATCTTGCATTCTTTTTAAAAAACTTGCTAGTTTGAACATCATAAAGAAAAGCAAACATGCTAAATTACACATCTAGCAAAATTTATAAACTTGCAAAACTCAAAATTATTGCTAGCTTGCATGTTGTAAAATTATGTTAAATTTTGCTAGCTTGCACTTTGCAAAGGAAGCAAAAATTGCAAGCTTGAACATTGCAAAGGAAGCAAAAAATTACTAGCTCGAACATTGCAAAGGAAGCAAAAAATTGCTAGCTTGCACTTCTCAAAAGAGAAGAAAGAACTCATTAGCTTGCATATTTTAAAGTGATGAAAAGCTTGCCTATCTTAAGAAGCAAAAGTGTAAACTTGCAAAATTTATAATTTTCACATCTTTAAAATTAATGATGATTAGGCATGCTGTAAAGTGATAAAAATTTGCTAGCTTGTATGTTACAAAACTTGCATATCTCTAAAACTTGCTAGTTGCACTTCTTTTTTTTGTTAATGACAAAGGGGGAAAAGTTATGTTGATGATCATGCATGGAATGATGTATTGAAAATTTGATTATGCATGATTTTATGTTGCACATATTCATGATGAAATATTGCTTCGATTTGAATTCAACTTGAATTCAAGGTTCTATCCATATCAAATATTGATAGAGAGAGTTTGTTTAAACTCTATCATTAATTGGTTGTTATCATAAAAAAGGGGAAGATTATTAAATTTTAGATTTTGATGATGAAACCAATTGATAGTATTTATCTTATTTGTATTTTGAGTGACGCAAGAAGCTTCGACCAGGGAGAGACAATTAAAGTGATTTGCATATTTTCAAAATTAATGATGATTTGGTGATTATGCATCTTGTAAAGTGATAAAAAATTTGCTAGCTTGTATGTTGTAAAACTTGTATATCTCAAAAGCTAGCTAGATACACTTCTCCTTTTTGTTGATGACAAAGGGGGAGAAATATGATGACGATATTAAAATCTTATGCATGATTTTATGATGTCACATATTGTTTGGATTTTTAAATTCAAGAGTTCCATCAATATGACATATTGAAAGGGAGAGTTAAGGTTAACTCCGTCATCAATTAGTTGTCATCATCAAAAAGGGAAAGATTGTTGAATCTTGGATTTTGAGAATGAAACCAATTGATAGTGTTTATGATTTGATCTATGTTTTGAGTGACGTAGGAAGCTTCGATCAAAGAGAGATACTTAAAACAAGAAGAATCATGTTAGGCCGGAATGGAATATGTCAAAAGATTGGACGTCGAGCCAAAGGATCAGTCGATGTATTGGCAGAAGGCTTCGGGCCATGGGTTCGGGCATCGGGCCAAGAATAGCATAAATTGCACCAAGAAAATCGAAGTTGTGGAAGACAACTGGCCGATTGGGCAATAGGCCACAAGAGAGGATGATGCGCCGACAAATCGGATGAGTCATCGTTGAACCAATGACATACTAGACAACATTTGATTTAGCTTTGTAATAATTGTCTAGACTGAAGTAGGTTTTAGGCATAATTGGGTTTGAATTGGACCAACTCAATTAGGGTCCAATTGGGCCCAAATTTGGGCTATGTTGGGCCAAGTGAAAGGCCTAAATAGTGACCCAACAAGTGGAACCGTTAGTGGCATAGTCTCAAAGACAATGTCAAGCGGTGGTATTGCCTAGACACAGTCTCCGAGATTGTGTCAGGCAATGATATCGCCAGTACCCCAAAAATCAGGGATGAGATACTTTTAGGCTCCAAGTTTGAATCCACTTGATGCCTATAAATACCCCTCTCATCCCTGGTTAACACACACAAGCACAAAGAACTTAAAAGTGGGAAAATGCTAAAGCTATCACTTGGGATATCCCCTCCTCTGGCTCTAAGATTAGAATTCTGTTTAGGGAGGAGTGAGTGCTTGTAAAAGGTTCTCTCCTAAACCTGTGAAAAAGAGATGAGGGGAGTAAATGTTAGAATCAAGAGCACTAAGAGGGGCAGGGTGAATTAGTGCAGCGGAAATCTTTCTACGATTAAAACGAAAGCTGCGTTCGTTTGATAAAAAAACGATTTCGATGTAAAAGCCGATTCTAAGATTACTTTAACTTAAGATTAAGCAAGATGACGTTAAAGTAAATCTATGAAAGCAGTTTGCAGTTTATGATGGAAATCAGAATGCAAGCGCAAACTGAAATGCGACGTTTGTACGATAAAACCGATTTACGTCTAAATGCTAATTCTGAAGATATTGAACTATGAGATACGTTTTATAAATGAGCATAAGGCAGTTTACAGTTATGATTGAAATCAAAACGTAAACATAAACTGAAATGGGATGATCATACGAAAAGGCCGATTTACGTCTAAACACATATTCGGAAAGCTCTGAACTTAGAAACTTGTACGTAAAAGCGCAGAGGGCAGTAAGCTATTGAGGAGGCTTGCAGTAAAGATAAAATGCTCAAAAGTAAATGCAAACCGAGATTTAGAGTGATTCGGTCAATCTTGACCTACTCCACTTTTGGCTTCCTCCACCGACGAGGTCACCGACGTCAACTAGAGGCCTTCCTTCAATAGGCGAAGGCCAACCACCCTTTTACAGTTTCACTCCTTTTGACGGGCTTAGGAGACAACCCTTGCAGAAATTTCTCTCCTCTCTCTACAACTCAGAACTTGGAAGAAAAGAGGGAAGAGAACTTTTGGCCTTTACAACAATTTTGAGCTCTAAGAATCACAGAAAAGATCAAGATTTCGGTGTATGTCTGTGCCCTTTCAGTGCTGAATGGGTGGGATATTTATAGGCCCCAACCTAGTTCAAATTTGGAGCTCAAAACTATCAAATCCCAGAATTCTGGGATCAAGCGGTTGCACCTCCTGACTAGAGCGGTTGCACCGCCTGGCAGAGCTCAAAGACTGAGCCCAGGCGGTTGCACCTCCTGTTAGGGGTGGTTCCACCGCCTGCCAGAGCTCGAAGACCGAGCTCGGGTGGTGCTACCTCTCTGTTAGGGGAGGTTGCACCACCCAGTCTCGCTCGGAGACTGAGCCCAGGCTGTTGCACCTCCTGACTGAGGCGGTTGCGCCTCCTGCCAGAGCTCGAAGACCGAGCTCAGGCGGTGCTACCTCTCTGTCAGGGGAGGTTGCACCGCCCAGTCTCGCTCGGAGACTACGCCCAGGCGGTGCCACCTCCTGGCTGGGGCGGTTGCACCGCCCAGTCTCCCTGGGAGACTTAGCCCAGGCGGTGCTACCTCCTGGCTTGGGCGGTTGCACCGCCTAGTGCAATCAGGGTCCGAATGGGTAGATCCATTCGGCCCAACTTGGGTTTTTCAGGGGCCCAATTGCCCCAAGACTAAGTCAATGGGATCACCTCCCATTTTCAACTTAATCAATGTGCTAACTACGATTAATCCTAAGACAATTTCTGCAGCTTGCTCCGGTGCGTCAATCGCTTCTTCCGGCGAGTTTCCAGTGAACTTCCGTCGATCATCCGATGAACCCTCGGTGATTCTCCTGCGGACTTCCGGCAAACTCCTGGACTTGCGACGATCCACTTGGTGAGTTCCGACGAGCTTCGTTTGGCAAGCTTTATGGACTTCTCGGATCTGTTCCCGCAGAACCTCCGACGACAGTCCGAACTTCCGTCGAACTCTCGAAATCCCAACGTGATCATTGTCTTGACTCCGGCTCAACTCCTGCTGCATGTCTTTCTTCCATCGTAGTTAATCCTGCATACTTAAAACAAAACTTCGATCGAGACAATTAATCCTAAGCAATTAACCAAGTTGTCCGGCATGTCATTGGTCTCTCGACACTTCGTCCGATTCTTCGGCGCATCGTCCTCTCCTGCAGCCTATTGCCCAATCGGCCAGTTGACTCCGCAACTCCGATATCCTTGGCACAATAACCGCTCTTCTTGGCCCGATGCCTGAGTCCATGGCCCGAAGCCTTCTGTCGATATGTCGACTGATCCACCGGCTCGACGTCCAATCTTCTGACATGTTCCTTCGGCACAACATGATTTTCCTGCTTTAATTGTCTCATCCTGATCGAAGCATCCTGCGTCACTCAAAATGCAGATTAAATCATAAACATATATCAAGTAGTTTCATCATCAAAATATGAGATTCAATAGTAAAAGGGTAGTTGATCTTCACCCATTGAAAGAAGATTTGTAGTGTAAGCTGGTGGCCTCGACGGAAGAGGAATTGGGAGTGGATGTAGGTCACAATGACCGAACCACTATAAAAATCTGGTTTGCATTTACTTTTTGCTATTTACTTTTATTGCAAACTGAATTCTTACTTACACTATGCTTCCATATACTTTTAATGTTAAGTATTTCCGATATGAGCTTTTATCAAATGAAAGATTTTTTTAATCGATGTCATTTTTTCTACTACACTAATTCACCCCTCTTAGTGCCAACTCGATCCTAACATGATTCACTTTCAAACACAGACCCTAAATAATCCTAGTTATAGGTTACTCAATAGGGATAACGATATAACTAGAGACTAGTATGCTATATACCCGTCCATATGATGGAGCCAACTGGTCTCATAGCTGCTCATGTGGGAACACTACGGATATAGTGTAGGTACTCCTTGGAGAATAACTTCACTAATGGATCTGCTCATGGAATGCTGGATGGTTGATGATACCTCATTGTCAAATAATGATTCCATCATCCTAGTGGTGTACTTTGGTCCTTAGACATGAGACACCAAGGATGTTCTGTATGAGTACACCACTCTTTAATACCTGACTTACAGGTTTGGAAGTTATAGATCTAGCACAATCGATCATCAGGAGTGGCAGCCAAACTTACGAGGGCTATTGAGTGTCGATAGTGGATCATTCATTCTCGGTATCATGAGAGAAATGTCTCATGTGTTCTTGCTCAAACAAATCCTTGCCCAATGTCAATTAGATTGAAAGAGAAAGAGTTCTCCAAGAGAATCCGATTAGAGTGAGACTCGAGGAGAAACCATATGGACCTGATAATACCATGCCCGATATATAATCTCTAGGATATTAGATGGATGATAGACTATAGGTATAGGGTAACTAAGGATAGATAGGTCCAAAAGATTGGATTCCTCCGTATCGTCTAGGGACTACGACGTAGTGGCATAGTACGTTTGTAATCGTGAATCGAGTGAATTATTATGAAAATAATAATTCATTGAGCCAAAAGGAGTTCTAACAAGTATAATTCACGACTAGCTTGATAGTAAGCCTGGAGGGTCATATACATATGGTAGGTGTTGCGACGAGTTGAGGTTCGGATATAAGATATCCATTGGAGCCCCTATCTTATTGGATATCCATTAAGCCCCTGAATTATTAGACCCTATAGATGAGATCCAATAAGAGCTAATAAGAGATTATTGGGTGGAGACTCACAAATCTAAGAGGCTTGGGTAATTGGATGGAGATCCAATACCCAATAATATAGGATCCATTAGGGTTAAGTTGACAAGGGGCCTCTATAAATAGGAGGGAACCAAATGGCCATAAGATAGGTTCTTTTTGGCTGCCAATTCCTATTCTCCTATCTCCCTCTCCTCCTTGACCTATAGCCCCTATTTGGGGTGTGTGTACAGTAAGAAGGGGCATCCCCTTCTAGATTGTGTGGTGCACGATGTGGGGAGGATTATGTAGCGATTTGAGGAATGTTTTCATAACCCTTACCAAGTGGATCACCACTAGAGAGGAGGACAATTGACCTCCTTCATTCTTTCCCATAGATCTATAGGAATTCAGGGATATATGATCTCCATAATGTAATATCCCTCATTTTTAAAAATTTTACAAGGGCTTTTTTGTAATGTTAGGACTTATTTGTAAATATGATGATTATATAATAATTTTTAGCATTAAATGACTTTATATTAAAAGCTTATTGCTATGGACTTAAATGTGAATCTTAAAAAATTGATATGATTTGTCAATGATTTACATTAAGTTAAAAAAAATGGAGGACAAGTGTCACTAGCTAAGCATGGTGCCACTTATTCTTGTTCTATGGATAACACATAAGCTTCCATCATGCATGCTTACCACCATACTAACCGTTAGGAATGAGTCGACTCTAAGAGGGGAGGGGTGAATTACTACAATGGTAAAAATTACGTCGGTTCTGAAAATTCTTCGTATGATAAAATCGATTTCGGAAAGATTGCTTGAAAGCATACATAAGAGTGTAGTGGATGTAAAGCAAGTAAGTAAAGTAGTTTATAGTTAAAGTAAATTGCTCAAGACAAAACGCAAATCATATTTTTATAGTGGTTCGGTCGTTGTGACCTATATATTCTCCACCGATTCCTCTTCCGTCGAGGCTACCAGCATCCACTATCGATCTTCCTTTAATAGGCGAAGACCAACACCTTTTACAACTCTTTCTCCTTTTACCAGGTTTAGGAGATAACCCTTACAGCCCCACTTACTCCTCTCTCAAACTATTCTAACACTTAGAACTTTGAGAGGAGTTCACACAAGATTACAACAGCGTTTCTTTCTTTTTTACTCTCAATACTTGTGTCTCTTAACTAGGGATGAGAGGAATATTTATAGGCCTCAAGTTGATTCAAACTTGGAGCCTAAAAATATCCCATCCTGGGTTTCTTGGGTATGGGCGGTACCATCGCCTGTGATGGGCGGTATCACCGCCAATGTCAATCTGACATTGATACTGCACTAGGTGGTACCACCGCCAGACAAGGGTGATGCCATCGCTTAGCACCCTACCACTAGGCAGTACCACCTCCTATAGCCTCTTAGAGACTGTCTAGCTAGTACCACTGCCCAGACCAACAATACCATCGCCTGACCTAGTCTCGGAGATTGTGCCATGATGGTGTTACCTCTTGGGTCACTGTTTGGGCCTTTTCATTGGGCCCAATACAATTCTTACATGGGCCCAACTGGCCCCTAATTGGGTTAGCCCAATTCCAATCCCATTTATGTGCCAACTACAAAATCTAAGACATTTACTAAGCTAAACAAGTCTGTTAGTCTAGTTTCTTCCGGTGAGCTTCCAGCGATCTTCTAGCGAACTTCCAACAATCTCTCAACAATGTTCTAGCAGACTCTCAGTAAGCTCTTGGACTTCACAATGATCTTCTTGGCAAGTTCCAACGAGCTTCTTTAGCAAGTTCCTAGACTTCTCGATCAATTCTAATATAACTTCCGATGAACATCTGGACTTCCGACGAACTCTCAAACTCCCAACGAAATTAAGTTCTGGACTCTAGGACTTCATTTGCTTTATGCCTTGCTATCGTAATTAATCCTACGCACGTAAAATACACTTCGATCTAGACAATTATTACTAAGCATAAATCATGTTATCCAACATGTCTTTGGTCCATCAATGCTTCGTCCAATTCTTTGGCTCATCGTCCTCTCTTATGGCCTTTTGCCCAATTGGCCAGTTGACCTCCGTAACTCTGATATCCTTAGTGCAATATTCGCTCTTCTTGGCCCGATGTCCGAATCCATGGACCGAAGCCTTCTGTTGAAACGTCAACCGATCCTCTGGTCCGACGTCCAATCTTCTGACATGTTTTCCTCTAGCCCAACATGATTCTTTCTGCTTTTAATGTCTCATCCTGATCGAAGCTTCCTGCATCACTCAAAACGCAGATTAAATCATAAATACTTATCAATTGGTTTCATAATCAAAATACGAGATTCAACACTAACCTTCCAAACCTAAGCAACTAGAGGAGAAACTAAAGAAAAACTTTAAAAAGGAGGGATACTTGCTGCATCCAGCATAAGCTTGAGAATAGCAGGGAAGATGAATTAAAGTAGAAGAAGAAGAAGCTTTGCCTTGACTTGAGATTTTGTATCAATTCCCCACATTTGGGAATCCAAATTTTCTAAGGCAAGTGTTTCATCTTCCCACAGTAATATTAATCTCTGATTTTATCTTACTTATGAAAATTTTGGAAGATTTAGGCTTCGTAAATGATATTTCTATCGTTTAGAAATAAAACTATGAATCTGAAATTTTTTTAGATTTGATATTTCTACGTTGTTCTAGCCATAACTTTCTGCACCGATCTTGGATTTAAGAAAATCTAAATTCATCCTAAAATAAACCCATAGCTCTTTTTTTTATAGTTATATCAATAAATTTAGAGTCTAATAACCTACCCATAGTATTATTACAACTGGCCCTATGAAATTTGAAAACAGAGATGGTCAGTTCTGACCTTTTAGTACTCTTTTAATTGTAACTCTCTGTCAAAGTTTTTTATGAAGTCATGAGAAAATAAACTCATAGAAATTTTTTTTATATCTAATATGAAATATTTAAAGTACAAATGCCTATTGAAGTATCGGTTCTAATCAACTCTATAAATTCTGTAAAACAGGGATGACATTCTCTGACCTTTCGTTACTAAACTATTTATAACTCTTTGTTGGAACCTCCAATTCATACAATATTTTATTTATCAAAAACTAGATTGATACATATTTCGAATGACATTAGTTTGTGTAAATTGGAGCATAATTGGTGATTCAAATAGTTCATCAAAATGCCTCTTAAATTTTGCCAGAATCAAGCTTTTGTTAATTCTGCCTATTCTTGTTTCATCTTTTTTTGGAAATTGATTTCAACTAAAATCCTTACTTCAAATGAGTTTTACATTATTGTTCTAAATTTCTATATATTATTTTCCTTCAATTATTTGTATACCTAAATCTGTTATGTAAAGTTAATGTTTGTATCATAACGTTTCGAATAGGCACATGCATTTCGTGTTAGGATCGGAGCGGCACTAAGAGGGGGGGGGGGGTGAATTAGTGCAGCGGTGAAGTGCACTAAACTTTTCACGATTTAAACACTTTTCGGAAACTTCATAAGATAAAAGCAACGTTTTCATTTAAAACCGTTTCGATTGCATTTTAACTTGAAGAGATAAGTAAGATGGAGACAAAGCAGTATAGCATTAAAGTGCAAATGGTTTGCAGTAATATAAATGACAATAAGTAAATGCAAACCAGAGATCACACCGATTTTACAGTGGTTCGGTCAAATGACCTACTTCCACTTGCGAGGCCCCTCTTCGATGAGGCTCCCACCTTCCACTAGCAAATCTCTTGAAAGGGAAGGGTAAATACCCCTCTTACAACTTTTACAAGCGGTTCACTCTCTTATAGATTTTCAGCAAGAAAGAAGGAGGTGAACACTAGCAAACTGAAAATAAGACTAGCAAAGACTCTTCTAAGACTTTTCTCTCAATCAATTGCTTCTCAAAAGGTTGTTATCTCAGCTAAGATTTGAGGGGTATTTATAGTGTTGAATCTCAGATTTTGATGATGAAGTCAATTGTCATTTGTTGTCTAATCTATGTGTTGAGATAAGTGTGCAGGATTAACTACGATGAAAGATAGACAAGCAGTAGGAGTTGCGCCGGAGTCAAGATCATGATCACATTGGGAGTCAAGATCAGGACTTTGTGCTAGATTTCAATCAAACCCTAAGATATCTTATCTCAAAGCAGTCAAAAGAATACTTAGATATCTTAATGGAACCACAAATCTAGGATTATGGTACCCAAAATCAAAAAATTTTGAGTTAACAGCTTATGCTGATGCGGACTTCGCTGGCTGTAGACTAGATAGAAAAAGCACATCAGGATCATGTCAATTTTTAGGACATGCCCTTGTATCCTGATCATCTAAGAAACAAAGCTCGGTTGCTCTATCAACAACCGAAGCTGAATATATTGCAGCAAGTGCATGCTGTGCACAAGTTGTATGGATGAAAAACACTTTAGAAGATTACAAAGTTAATCTTAAAGATATTCCCATTAAATGTGATAACACGAGTGCAATATGCTTAACTGAAAATCCTATACAACACTCAAGAACAAAACATATTGATATTAGACATCACTTTATACGAGATCATGTCACTAATCATGACGTAACCATAGAGTTCATTGATACCAAACATCAACTAGCTGATATCTTTACAAAACCCCTAAGTGAAGAACAATTTGATTTCATAAGAAAAGAATTAGGAATGTTGATGTGTCCGAATACTTAAACTAGTTAAAATTATTTTTCGGACATTATTACTATTACATTCCTTGGCATCACTTGATCAAATAACATGTTGGAAATTATGAGACAAATGTTTTTAAAAATCAGTAGCTTACTCATAACCGAATGCATGTAAGAAGTTCATTTTTCGGTTTGAATGCTAAAAATGGGATTTTCCTGTACACTCTTATGAAAACTTTTTGAAAAATGACTTTCCTCCTTCAAGCAACGAACTATAACAAGGAGAAGAGATATTCAAAGTATTATATGTGTCATGCCTTCCTTTATGTGCGTGATAACCTGTTGGAATTACATCTACCATGCTTTTGATAATGCTATCATGCTTTTGTTGATGACAAAGGGGAGAAACATATGAATTGATAAACACTGCCATAATCATGTCTATGTCATAGTTGCAAATACTTGAGTGATGCTATAAACAATGTTATGGTTATGCCATCCTTGCATCACCAAGAGATATATGAACAAGTGCTATAGTTTGCATTATGTCTTGAGTTGATATCCTATCTTGTGAAGTAAATGCAAACTTGCTAGAAAATCTCAAATGTGTGCATCATGTAATAGTCCTTCGCAGCTTTATATGATTACATGATGAATAGTTACAAACACAATCATACAAACTTGATGATGTATGTCAAGCCTTGACATCATTCTTGAAGAGATACATCATGATGGGTATCATGATGGGAGTATTGATAAGTTTAACTGATCTAACTTATCAATAAGTCACATGAATTCTTAGGTCTTGAATTTAAGGTTGACTTATCTCAACTATGGCATATAGATAGGGGGAGTTAAGGATAACTCCATTATCAATTGACTATCATCATCAAAAAGGGGGAGATTGTTGAATCTCAGATTTTGATGATGAAGTCAATTATCATTTGTTGTCTAATCTATGTGTTGAGATAAGTGTGCAGGATTAACTACGATGAAAGATAGACAAGCAGTAGGAGTTGCGCCGGAGTCAAGATCATGATCACATTGGGAGTTCGAGAGTTCGACGGAAGTTCGGACGGGTCGCCGAGGTTCTCCATGGAACAGATCCGAGAAGTCCGTAAGCTTGTTGCCGGCTTAAGCTTCGTCCGAAACTTCGCCAAGTGGATCGTCGCAAAGTCCAGGAGTTTGCCGAAGTCCGCAGAAGAATCACCGAGGGTTCATCGAATGATCGACGGAAGTTCACGGAAACTTCACGGGAAGAAGCGATTGACGATCGGAGCAAAGCTGCAGAAATTGTCTTAGATTTAATCAGAAGTTAGCACGCTGATTAAGTTGGAAAATGGGAGGTGATCCCATTAGCTTAATCTTGGGGCAATTGGGCCCTTGAAAAAATTTAAATTGGGCCTAATAGAGCTAACCATTCGACCCGATTGCACCGGAGAGGTGCAACCGCCCTAGGCCGAGGGTGGCACCGCCGGGCTATGTCTCCCAATGAGATCCGGCGGTGCAACCGCCCCACCAAGAGGTGCAACCGCCCGAGCTCGAAGCTTTCGAAGATAGACTGGGCGGTGCAACCTCCCCGACAAAGAGGTAGCACCGCGCGAACTCCGCCTTCGAGCTTAGGCGAGGTGCAACCGCCTTCTCGTCGAGGTGGCACCGCTTTTGATCTCGAGCTGACTTCGCAAAGGCAACCGCCCCACGATAGAGAGGTGCAACCGCCGGGCTCGCCTCAGAAGCTCGCCAAAGGTGCAACCTCTCCAAATGAGGTGCAACCGCCATCCTGCAATTCGGGATTTGATCGTTTTGAGCTCCAAATTTGAACTGGGTTGGGGCCTATAAATACCCCACCCATTCAGCACAGAAAAGAGCAATAGACCTACACCGAAATCTTGATCTTCTCTGTGATTCTTGAGCTCAAAATTGTTGTAAAGCCTTTAAGTCTCCTCCTTCTGTTCTTTAAGTTTCTGAATTGTAAAAAGTGAGGAGAGAAAGGTTCTGTAAGGGTTATCTCCCGAGCCCATCAAAAGGAGTGAAACTGTAAAGGGCAGTTGGCCTTAAGCCCATTGAAGGAAGGCAGCTAGTTGACGTCGGTGACCTCGTCGGAGGAGGAAGCCAAAAGTGGAGTAGGTCAAGACTGACCGAACCACTCTAAATCTCTGGTTTGCTTTTACTTTGAGCACTTTATCATTACTGCAAACCTCCTACATAGCTATTGCCCTCTGCGCTTTTACGAACGAGTCTCTAAGTTCTGATCTTTCCGAATCTGCATTCAGACGTAAATCGATGTTTTCGTACGATCTTTACACTGTAGTTTACGCTTACGTTTTGATTCCATTTATAACTGCAAATTGCTTTCTGCGTATTCATAAAACGCTTTTCATAGTTCAAAACGGCGTTTAGACGCAAAACTGCGTTTAGACGTAAAATTACGCTTTGACGTAAAAACTGCGTTTAGACGTAAACTGAGTTTAGACGTAAAACTGCGTTTAGACGCAAAACTGCGTTTAGACGCAAAACTGCGTTTAGACGTAAAACTGCACTTAGACGTAAAACTGCTCTTAGATGTAAAACTGCACTTAGACGTAAAACTGCGTTTAGATGCAAACTGCACTCAGACGCAAACTGTGTTTAGACGCAAATTGTGTTTAGACGCAAACTGCGCTTAGACGCAAACTGTGTTTAGACGCAAACTGCGCTTAGACGCAATCTCCGCTTAGACGCAAACTGCGCTTAAATGCAAACTGCGCTTAGACGCAATCTGCATTTAGACGCAAACTGCATTTAGACACAAACTGCGTAAACTACACTTAGATACAAACTGTGAATCGGCTTTTACATTGAAATCGTTTTTATCGGACGAACGCAGCTTTCATTTTTAAATCGCTGAAAGATTTCCGCTGCACTAATTCACCCCCCCCCCCTCTTAGTGCTCTCGATCCTAACAATTGGTATCAGAGCAAGGTTAACTCTCTAACGGATTAAAACCCAAGAGAGATGGCATACGCCGGAAACCAAGAGGGGCATTCTCTTACACGTCCACCCATGTTCAGTGGGACGTACTACACCTACTAGAAGACCCGAATGAGGATCTTTCTTATTTCTATGGATTTTGAACTGTGGAACCTTGTTGAAAACGGATTTTCAAAGTCTTCTCTTCCAATGATCGATTGGAATGAATTGGAAAAGAAGGCATTCGCTGTTAATGCAAAGGCTATGAATGCCTTATTTTGCACACTTGATAAAAACGAGTTTAATCGTGTTTCAACTTGCGAAACTGCATTTGATATTTGGCACACACTTGAAGTGACCCACGAGGGCAGAAGTAGAGTGAAAGAGTCAAAAATCAATCTGTTGTTGCATTCTTTTGAACTTTTCCGAATGAAACCGAGTGAAACCATTGGTGACATGTTTACCCGTTTCACGGATGTCGTCAACGGTCTAAAAGGACTCGGAAAAAGTTTTTCGGATTTTGAACTCGTAAATAAGATACTAAGATCCCTTCCTAAAAGTTGGGATCCTAAAGTCACTGCTATTCAAGAGGCAAAAGATCTGCGCAACTTCCCTCTTGAAGAACTAATCGGGTCATTAATGACCTACGAAATGACTTGTAAAGCTCATGAAGAGCAAGAAGACATCCTTCCAAAGAACAGGAAGGATATGGCACTCAAAACTTCTGAATGTCACTTGAGAGAAAACTCAAGTGATGAGGACTGTGATGATGACTTGGCACTTCTAACAAGAAAGTTTAAAAAGTTCTTTAAAAGAAACAAGTTTAAGAATGATGCAAAAATTAAACTTGAACCCAAGAAGGACCAAGTGATCTGCTATGAATGCAAAAAGTCGGGACACTACAAGAGTGATTGTCCCCAAGTCAAAAGGAGAGCATCAAAGAAGAAGGCTCTTCAAGCAACATGGGATGACTCGAGCGAATCTGAAGAAGAGGAGTCCAACACCGAGCAAGTTGCTCATTACGCCTTAATGGCCATCGGAAACGAGAAAACTAAACCATCGCAAGCTAGGAGCAAGAGATGGTACCTTAATAGTGGATGCTCAAGGCATATGACTGGAGATCGATCCCAATTCTCTAAGCTCACTAGCATAGACGAAGGATATGTCACCTTCGGAGACAACAACAAGGGTAAAATCATTGGCAAAGGAACCATAGGTAACAAATCCAACTTCTCTATTGAAGATGTTTTGCTAGTTGATGGTCTAAAACATAACCTCTTGAGCATTAGTCAATTGTGTGATAAAGGATATATTAATAGATTTGAATCTAATGCTTGCATCATTGAAAAACCACATAAAAACATATCTATGATTGCATTAAAGCAAAATAACATCTACACTATTGACATCAATGATTTATGTAATGAAATATGTTTTTCTGCTTTAAATGAGAATGCTTGGATATGGCACAGAAGATTAGGTCATGCTAGCATGAAGCTAATCACTCAAATATCATCCAAAGAACTTGTAAGAGGAATTCCTCATATCAAGTTCATCAAAGATAATGTATGTGATGCCTGCCAATTAGGTAAACAAATTAAGAGTAGCTTCAAATCTAAAAATCAAATAAGCACCTCTAGGCCCTTACAATTGATCCATATGGACTTGTTCGGACCCATCTCCACATCAAGCCTAGGAGGTAGCAAATACGCTTTAGTCATCGTGGGATGACTATAGCAGATACACATGGACTTACTTCTTAAAACAGAAAAAGTGAATGTCTTAGATCTTTTACCAAGTTTTGCAAACTCGTTCAGAATGAGAAAGGTTCTATGATTTCGTCAATTAGAAGTGATCATGATGGTGAATTTCAAAACCATGATTTCCGTGAATTTTGTGAACTCAATGGATACAACCATAATTTCTCTACTCCTAGAAACCCTCAACAAAATGGAGTTGTAGAAAGAAAAAATCGAAATTTACAAGAAATGGCAAGAACCATGTTGAATGAACACAACCTACCCAAATATTTTTTGGACCAAGCCAGAATACTGCATGCTACATTTTAAATAGAGTTCTAGTGAGACCTCTACTAACCAAAACTCCCTATGAGTTATGGAACAATAAAAAACCCAACGTTTCATATTTTAAAGTCTTTGGGTGTAAGTGTTTTATCTTGATTGAAAAAGACAACTTAGGAAAATTTGATGCTAAATCCGATGAAGGAATCTTTCTTGGTTATTCTACAGTTTCTAAAGTCTTTCGTATCTTTAATAAAAGAACTCTAATTATTGAAGAATCCATTCATGTTGTTTTCAATGAGATTTCTGAAATCACGAAAAATGATCTTGATGAAGATGTTAATTTTGATTCCTTGAATTTAAAGGAAACCCCCTCTCCAACTAACAACCTGGATGCATCCACTTCCGAAATATCCTTACCCAAGGATTGGAAGTATGTAGATGCTCACCCTAAGGAGCTAATCCTAGGAGACACATCAAAGGGGGTTCAAACACGATCTTCTCTTAAAACCTTTTGTGCAAATGCCGCCTTTCTCTCCCAAATTGAACCCAAATGCATTGATGAAGCCATGAAAGATGATTCATGGATTATCGCAATGCAAGATGAATTAAATCAATTTGAGAGAAATGAAGTGTGGAAGCTTGTTCCTAGGCCAAATGACCATTTAGTTATTGGTACTAAATGGGTCTTCAGAAACAAGCAAAATGAAAATGGTATCGTGGTTAGAAACAAGGCTAGATTAGTGGCCAAAGGTTTCAACCAAGAAGAAGGTATCGATTACGAAGAAACCTTCGCTCCTGTGGCTCGATTGGAAGCCATAAGGATGCTCCTTGCCTACGCTAGCAGTAATAATTTTAAGTTGTTTCAAATGGATGTTAAAAGCGCTTTTCTAAATGGCTTTATCTCCAAAGAAGTTTATGTTGAACAACCTCCTAGTTTTGAAAATGATAGCCTCCCTAATCATGTGTTTAGATTAACTAAAGCTCTCGATGGTTTAAAACAAGCCCCAAGGGCTTGGTATGAGAGACTTAGTTCTTTTCTTATCGAAAATAACTTCACAAAAGGCAAGGTTGATACTACATTATTTATCAAGAATTTTGAAAATAATTTTCTCATTGTTCAGATTTATGTTGATGATATTATCTTTGGCTCTACAAATGAATCTCTCTGTGAATCTTTTGCTAGAACCATGAGTCTTGAATTTGAAATGAGCTTAATAGGAGAATTAACATTCTTCTTAGGCTTACAAATCAAATAATTAAGCAATGACATCTTTATTAGTCAAACAAAATATGCTATAAATTTATTAAAAAAATTTAATATGAACAACTCAAAGGCCATTAACACCCCTATGAGCACCTCCACTAAGTTAGAAATTGATGAAAGTGGAGAAAGCTTTAATCAAAAGACTTATAGGGGTATGATAGGAAGTTTACTTTACCTCACTGCCACCAGACCAGACATCATGTTCAGTGTAGGACTTTGTGCTAGATTTCAATCAAACCCTAAGATATCTCATCTCAAAGCAGTCAAAAGAATACTTAGATATCTTAATGGAACCATAAATCTAGGATTATGGTACCCAAAATCAGAAAATTTTGAGTTAATAGCTTATGCTGATGCGGACTTCGCTGGCTGTAGACTAGATAGAAAAAGCACATCAGGATCATGTCAATTTTTAGGACATGCCCTTGTATCCTGATCATCTAAGAAACAAAGCTCGGTTGCTCTATCAACAACCGAAGCTGAATATATTGCAGCAAGTGCATGCTGTGCACAAGTTGTATGGATGAAAAACACTTTAGAAGATTACAAAGTTAATCTTAAAGATATTCCCATTAAATGTGATAACAGGAGTGCAATATGCTTAACTAAAAATCCTATACAACACTCAAGAACAAAACATATTGATATTAGACATCACTTTATACGAGATCATGTCACTAATCATGACGTAACCACAGAGTTCATTGATACCAAACATCAACTAGCTGATATCTTTACAAAACCCCTAAGTGAAGAACAATTTGATTTCATAAGAAAAGAATTAGGAATGTTGATGTGTCCGAATACTTAAACTAGTTAAAATTATTTTTCGGACATTATTACTATTACATTCCTTGGCATCACTTGATCAAATAACATGTTGGAAATTATGTGACAAATGTTTCAAAAAATCAGTAGCTTACTGATAACCGAATGCATGTAAGAAGTTCATTTTTCGGTTTGAATGCTAAAAATGGGATTTTCCTGTACACTCTTATGAAAACTTTTTGAAAAATGACTTTCCTCCTTCAAGCAACGAACTATAACAAGGAGAAGAGATATTCAAAGTATTATATGTGTCATGCCTTCCTTTATGTGCGTGATAACCTGCTGGAATCACATCTACCATGCTTTTTGATAATGCTATCATGCTTTTTGTTGATGACAAAGGGGGAGAAACATATGAATTGATAAACACTGCCATAATCATGTCTATGTCATAGTTGCAAATACTTGAGTGATGCTATAAACAATGTTATGGTTATGCCATCCTTGCATCACCAAAAGATATATGAACAAGTGCTATAGTTTGCATTATGTCTTGAGTTGATATCCTATCTTGTGAAGTAAATGCAAACTTGCTAGAAAATCTCAAATGTGTGCATCATGTAATAGTCCTTCGCAGCTTTATATGATTACATGATGAATAGTTACAAACACAATCATACAAACTTGATGATGTATGTCAAGCCTTGACATCATTCTTGAAGAGATACATCATGATGGGTATCATGATGGGAGTATTGATAAGTTTAACTGATCTAACTTATCAATACGTCACATGAATTCTTAGGTCTTGAGTTCAAGGTTGACCTATCTCAACTATGGCATATAGATAGGGGGAGTTAAGGATAACTCCATTATCATTTGATTGTCATCATCAAAAAGGGGGAGATTATTGAATCTCAGATTTTGATGATGAAGTCAATTGTCATTTGTTGTCTAATCTATGTGTTGAGATAAGTGTGCAGGATTAACTACGATGAAAGATAGACAAGCAGCAGGAGTTGCGCCGGAGTCAAGATCATGATCACATTGGGAGTTCGAGAGTTCGACGGAAGTTCGGACGGTCGTCGGAGGTTCTGCGAGAACAGATCCGAGAAGTCCAGAAGCTTGCCAAGCGAGGCTCGTCGGAACTCGCCAAGTGGATCGTCGCAAAGTCTAGGAGTTTGCCGGAAGTCCGCAGAAGAATCACCGAGGGTTCATCGGATGATCGACGGAAGTTCGCCGGAAACTTGCCGGAAGAAGCGATTGACGCATCGGAGCAAAGCTGCAGAAATTTCCTTATATTTAATCATAGTTAGCACATTGATTAAGTTGGAAAATGGGAGGTGATCCCATTAGCTTAATCTTGGGGCAATTGGGCCCTTGAAAAATTGAAATTGGGCCGAATGGAGCTAACCATTCGGACACTGATTGCACCAGGAGGTGCAACCGCCTAGGCCAGGAGGTGGCACCGCCTAGGCTATGTCTCCCAGTGAGACTGGGCGGTGGAACTGCCCCAGCCAAGAGGTGCAACCACCCAGAGCTCAGTCTTCGAGCTAGATTGGGCGATGCAACTTCCCTTACAGAGAGGTAGCACCGCCTGAGCTCGGTCTTTGAGCTCCGGCAGAGAGGTGCAACCGCCTCAGTCAGGAGGTGGCACGTCCTGGGGCTCAGTCTCCGAGCCAGACTCAGGCGGTGCAACCACCCCTGACAAAGAGGTGCAACCGCCTGGGCTCAGTCTCCGAGCTCTGCCAGGCGGTGCAACCTCTCCAGTCAGGAGGTGCAACCGCCTGATCCCAGAATTCCGAGATTTGATCGTTTTGAGCTCCAAATTTGAACTGGGTTGGGGCCTATAAATACCCCACCCATTCAGCACAGAAAGAGCAAGAGACCTACACCGAAATCTTGATCTTCTCTGTGATTCTTGAGCTCAAAATTGTTGTAAAGCCTTTAAGTCTCCTCCTTCTGTTCTTTAAGTTTCTGAATTGTAAAAGTGAGGAGAGAAAGGTTCTGTAAGGGTTATCTCCTGAGCCCATCAAAAGGAGTGAAACTGTAAAAGGGCAGTTGGCCTTCGCCCATTGAAGGAAGGCAGCTAGTTGACGTCGGTGACCTCGTCGGAGGAGGAAGCCAAAAGTGGAGTAGGTCAAGACTGACCGAACCACTCTAAATCTCTGGTTTGCTTTTACTTTGAGCACTTTATCATTACTGCAAACATCCTACATAGCTACTGCCCTCTGCACTTTTACGAACGAGTCTCTAAGTTCTGATCTTTCCGAATCAGCATTCAGACGTAAATCGGTGTTTTCGTACGATCTTTACACTACAGTTTACGCTTACGTTTTGATTGCATTTATAACTACAAATTGCTTTCTGCGTATTCATAAAACGCTTTTCATAGTTCAAAACGGCGTTTAGACGCAAAACTGCGTTTAGACGTAAAATTACGCTTTGAGGTAAAAACTGCGTTTAGACGTAAACTGAGTTTAGACGTAAAACTGCGTTTAGATGTAAAACTGCGTTTAGACGCAAAACTGCGTTTAGACGCAAAACTGCGTTTTGACGTAAAACTGCACTTAGACGTAAAACTGCACTTAGATGTAAAACTGCACTTAGACGTAAAACTGCGTTTAGACGCAAACTGCGCTCAGACATAAACTGTGTTTAGACGCAAACTGTGTTTAGACGCAAACTGCACTTAGACGCAAACTGTGTTTAGACGCAAACTGTGTTTAGACGCAAATTGCGCTTAGACGCAATCTGCACTTAGACGCAAACTGAGCTTAAATGCAAACTGCGCTTAGACGCAATCTGCATTTAAACGCAAACTGCATTTAGACAGAAACTGCGTAAACTACACTTAGATACAAACTGTGAATCGGCTTTTACATCGAAATTGTTTTTATCGGACGAACGCAGCTTTCGTTTTTAAATCGCTGAAAGATTTCCGCCGCACTAATTCACGCCCCCCTATTAGTGCTCTCGATCCTAACATATAGGCCTCAAGAGGATTCAAATTTGGGCTCCAAAATTTGAATTCTCTTTAGGTTCTCGATGCTAGCGGTGCCACCGCCTGTCAATGGCGGTGCCACCGCCTGTTAGTGGTCTTCATGTGTTCTATGTCCAAAATCCTTCCTGTACTTTGGAAGGTTATTCTCGAGTTTCCTTTTTGTCACATTGTTCATTTTGTAGGTCATTAGAGACCCAATAAATTCTTCGAGAGGGAATGTTATAAGGTCCTTGGCCTCTTGAATGGTTGTAACTTTTGGATCCCAACTTTTTGGAAGGGATCTTAAGATTTTAGTGCCTAGTTCAAAATTAGAAAAACTTTTACCAAGAGCTTTGAGTCCATTGATGACATCCGTGAAATGGGTGTACATGTCTCCGATGGACTCACTTGGTTTCATCCGGAAAAGTTCGTAAGAATGCACAAGAATATTGATTTTGGACTCCTTCACTCGGCTAGTGCCTTCATGAGTGACCTCTAGAGTTCTCTAAATATCGAAAGGCAAGTCACACATCGAAACGCGATTAAATTCATTTTTGTCACGTGCACAATATAAGGCATTCATAGCCTTTGCATTTAGAGAAAACATCTTCTTCTCCAAATCATTCCAATGGTTCATTGGGAGAGAAGACATTTCCAATCCATTTTCGACTATGTGCCATAAATTCAAATCCAAAGAGAGTAAGAAAACTCTCATTTGAGTTTTTCAACAAGTGTAGTCCGTCCCATTGAAAAAAGGGAGGACGAATGATAGAGTGACCCTCTTGAAAGCCATAAAGAGCCATTTCTATTTGGGTGTTAAACCAAAGTAGAAAAACATGGCTCGATACCAATTGTTAGGATCGAGCGGTACTAAGAGGGGGGAATTAGTGCAGCGGTGAAGTGCAATAAACTTTTCACGATTTAAACACTTTTCGAAACTTCAGATATAAAAGCAACGTTTTTCGTTTAAAACCGTTTCGATTATGCTTTTAAATTGAAGAGATAAGTAAGACGGAGACAAAGCAGTATAGCATTAAAGTGCAAATGGTTTGCAGTAATATAAATGACAATAAGTAAATGCAAACCAGAGATCACGCCGATTTTATAGTGGTTCGGTCAAATGACCTACATCCACTTGCGAGGCCCCTCTTCGATGAGGCTCCCACCTTCCACTAGCAAATCTCTTAAAAGGGAAGGGTAAATACCCCTCTTACAACTTTTACAAGCGGTTCACTCTCTTACAGATTTTCAGCAAGAAAGAAGGAGGTGAACACTAGCAAATTGAAAACAAGACTAGCAAAGACTCTTCTAAGACTTTTCTCTCAATCAATTGCTTCTCAAAAATGTTGTCATCTCAGCTGAGATTTGAGAGGTATTTATAGGCCTCAAGAGGATTCAAATTTGGGTTCCAAAATTTGAATTCTCTTTGGGTTCCCGATGCTGGCGGTGCCACCGCCTGTCAGTTTCTGACACTGATAGTGGCTGGCGATGCCATCGCCCAGCCAAGCGGTGCCACCACCCAGTCTAGGCGGTGCCATTGCCTAGGCCAATTCAGCTCACTGGTTGGGCTCCAAACTTGGCCCAAACTAGTCCGAACTCGGGCTCAATTAGCCCCTACTTGGGTTATAGGATTAACACCTAATCCTAACCCTAATTAACGTGCTAACTACGAATTTAAGGACATTTTCTAAGCTATTACAAAGTTCGTAAGTCAAGACTTCTTCCGGCGAGCTTCCGATGAACTTTCGATGGTCTTCCGATAAACTCTCCTGAACCATTCTCATGGACTCCCCGAAGCTCCTAGACTTCATGATTTGATCTTGGCGAAGTTCCAATGAGCTTCTTCTAAAAGTCTCCGATCTTTCTCGGCGAGCTCAAAAGCGAACTTCCAACGAACCTTCTGGCGAAGCTTTGAAAAACCTTTCGGCAAGCTCCTTACTCATTCTCGGCTAGTTAAAGCAAAGATTCCCGACGAACCTTCTCGACTTCCGTCGAACTCTCAAACTTCATAACAAATCCTTTAAACTCCGACACTTTGTTTCGCTTTATGTCTTCATCATTACTGTAGTTAATCCTGCACACATAAGCTAAAAAACGCCATCCGATCTAGACAATTATTACAACACGAATTGACATTCTCATGTTTTACGTTATTGGTTAGCGCCGCTTCGATTCTTCAGCGCATCGTCCTCTCTTATGCTTGTTGCCCAATCGACGATTGACCTCCGCAAAACCCGATATCCTTGGTGCAATTTCGCTCTCCTTGGCCCGATGCCCGACGTCCAATCCTTCTGCCGTCCAATATCCTGACGTGATCTCCTCCAAATAACGTCAATTCCTCCCTCGTTAACTATCTAATCTGATCGAAAGTAGACCTGCAACACTCAAAATGCAGTTTAAATTATAAACACATATCAAGTGGTTTCATCATCAAAATACGAGATTCAACAATCTCCCCTTTTTTTGATGATGATAACCACTTGATGATGAGGAGTTAACCTTAACTCCCTGGAGTTTAAACAAACTCCCCTATCAATATGCCATATTGATAGAACCTTGAATTCAAACAGAATTCAAGTCATTGCAATATTCATCATGAATACTTGCAACACATCATCATGAACATATGCATAAAACTTATGCATCACATGTCATGTCATCAACATACTTCTCCCCCTTTGTCATCAACAAAAAGGAGAAGTACCACAATCAAGTGTTTGTTATATGGGTTCAACTCATTGCATGAAAAACATAATGTTAAATTTTTTTCATCATGCAATCTAGTAATTTTATAATATTTTAGAATTTGCAAGCTAGCAATTTAGAGATGTTCAAGAAAGCAACTCTTGCTTTTTGAAATATGCAAGTTTTATAAGCTAGCAAATTCAAATATATGCAAGTTGGCATATTTGCTTTTCTTGAGATAAGCACGATAGCACATTTTTGTATTTTCTTAATGTTTCAAGCTAGTAATTCTCGGTGATGTTCAAGATAGCAATTTCTTCACTTTTGAGAAGTGCACTTTTTGCTTTCTTCTTGAATTGTGCAAACTGGCTATCTCCCCCTTAGTCATTGTCAAAAAGAAGGGAAGACTCTTTACATCAATTATGACAAAGGTAAGTATCAATATTATTTGTGCATCATTATATTTTCAATTTAAAACATGCACTATTTGGAAAACCTTATATTTCATTCATACACGATATTGAATAAATCAATCAACATTATGAGGATATCATACATGATATTAAAATTTTTAACTATTTGTCAACATTTTGATCATGATACCAAACATTCATCATTTAGAGTATTTATGATACAAAACATTAAATCAATATTTATAATACATCATTTTAGCAACAACTCATAGTATTTTAAATCATGATTTACAACATATGTAATACATCACATCATAATTAGAAAGCACAAGTATTGCATATATCATTGCGAATCATAAATGTTTCATATCATGATGGTATCAATTTGTCAAATTATATCCTATCATGCATGATCAAAACTTCTCCCCATTTGTATTTCATGCATAATTTTACTTCATCACATTAGGAGTATCAAAAGGAATTAATTGGGTGATGAGATAAATATTTCACGAATACATGGAATTGGATATAAAAAAAATCATATCATAAGTGTTTCATACATACATATTATCACATGAAGAAATATAAACAAAAATTAGTGATGAGATATTACTTCATGAATATAATAAAATTCATATAGCATATCATGGTTTATTAGAATTAGTCTTCCTTTTGGTGAATAGCAAAAAGAATAGTAGGAGAGCAAGATCTCAATTCATGCACATCAAATATTCAATCATCAAAATCATGATTCATCTAGAAAATTCTCCTCTTTAAATATTCAAATCATGATGAACATTCTTGGTTTACATAAAGTTTCAAAACATAATTATCAAGATCATGAATACTAAAAGACTATGAAACATTTCGACAAATCTCCTTTTAAATAGAAAACAATGTTGATTCATAAAGAATTTCATATTATAAATTTCAAGAGATCAAGATCGTGATTTCAATAAAAAATTATTCAAATTTAAATCATCAAAATCATTAACAAAATCCAAGAGATTCACAAAGATGATACAAATGGATTCATCAAAATCAATAAGATTGAGCAAAATAATTTTCAAGAATGTTTTCCTTTTTTTGATTGTTTCAAAACATATGTTTTTGTTTCATTTATGCCTAATAAAAACATGTATCATGTTTAAAACCAAAAGAGTAAGATTTATTACAACAAAGATCAATAAGGTACTTTCATTATGATAAAAATCAATAATCCATAAATCGTAAGATTCATCATGCATAATTTCAAAATTTATTAAGCATGATCAATATACATGACACTAAAACATGGTTTCAAAATGTTTAATACTTTTATTACACAATTTCATCATTATGCATCAATATATATAACTTTACAATGTCATGCATAAAATCATCAAATCATAGTATTAAAATATTAATATTTTCATTACAACTTTATGCATCGTTAAGTATACAATTGTCAAGCATGACACTTCACTATTTCCTATAAGCATACCTATTTCATTTATGTCAAATCAAGACATACATCGTTTTTTAAAGCCACTTTTATGTCAAATCAAAAAATACATCATTAAACATCATCATTAAGCATTACTTCAAATCAAACATGATTTCATTTATTTTTAAAATATTTATAATGATAGAGCATATAAGCCAAAGAAACTATTAAACAAAAAGCATATTCATCAATGATGGTTTCATTGAGTATAAAGTATTTTCAATCAAAATCATTTGTTATTTGTTGTAGTCATACAATTTTCTTTTTAGTTGAATCTATTTTTTCATGCTTAGTTTGCATACAAAAGTCATGCCTCATTTTCGAAAGCAACTTTCATCATGGTATAAATCGAAAATTCATAAATCGTAAAAGATCATTATGGAAATCATCAATAATTAATAAACTATAAATTACCCAAAACTCATCATCATGCATAGCCAAAAAAAAATAAATTTATTAGGCATGATATCATATTTCATAAGGTATTTTTAATCAAAATCATTTTGTTTATCATAAACATACAATTTTCATGATTATTTTCAAAATTACTAGAATGATAAGCATGATTTCTAATTTTTTATTTTCATGTAATTTTTAAGAAAATTAATCCTAAACTAAATTAAAAATTACTCATGAAAATTATTATGTAATTTCAAAATAAATTAGGGGGATTTCGATTACCTCATTATTGAAAGTGGTTGAGGCGTAGTTTGCCACCTCGCCTTTCTTGATTTTCTCCTCATCTTCGGAAGAGCTCAATTCATCCCAATTTTTATTCTTCTTGCGTTCAAAGCAAGTAGTTCCATTCTTTTTTCTTTTTAATTTTTGTTTCATTTGTAGTTTAAGTTCATCATCACTTGAGCTTATGCTCGAGTGGTCTTTATGTGTTCTATGTCCAAAATCCTTCCTGTACTTTGGAAGGTTATTCTCGAGTTTCCTTTTTGTCATATTGTTCATTTCGTAGGTCTTTAGAGACCCAATAAATTCTTCGAGAGGGAATGTTTTAAGGTCCTTGGCCTCTTGAATGGCTGTAACTTTTGGATCCCAACTTTTTGGAAGGGATCTTAAGATTTTAGTGCCTAGTTCAAAATTAGAAAAACTTTTACCAAGAGCTTTGAGTCCATTGATGACATCCGTGAAATGGGTGTACATGTCTCCGATGGACTCACTTGGTTTCATCCGGAAAAGTTCGTAAGAATGCACAAGAATATTGATTTTGGACTCCTTCACTCGGCTAGTGCCTTCATGAGTGACCTCTAGAGTTCTCTAAATATCGAAAGGCAAGTCACACATCGAAACGCGATTAAATTTATTTTTGTCACGTGCACAATATAAGGCATTCATAGCCTTTGCATTTAGAGAAAACATCTTCTTCTCCAAATCATTCCAATGGTTCATTGGGAGAGAAGACATTTCCAATCCATTTTCGACTATGTGCCATAAATTCAAATCCAAAGAGAGTAAGAAAACTCTCATTTGAGTTTTCCAACAAGTGTAGTCCGTCCCATTGAAAAAGGGAGGACGAATGATAGAGTGACCCTCTTGAAAGCCATAAAGAGCCATTTCTATTTGGGTGTTAAACCAAAGTAGAAAAACATGGCTCTGATACCAATTGTTAGGATCGGAGCGGTACTAAGAGGGGGGGGGGGGGTGAATTAGTGCAGCGGTGAAGTGCAATAAACTTTTCACGATTTAAACACTTTTCGGAAACTTCGTACGATAAAAGCAACGTTTTCGTTTAAAACCGTTTCGATTGCGTTTTAACTTGAAGAGATAAGTAAGACGGAGACAAAACAGTATAGCATTAAAGTGCAAAAGGTTTGCAGTAATATAAATGACAATAAGTAAATGCAAACCAGAGATCACGCCGATTTTACAGTGGTTCGGTCAAATGACCTACATCCACTTGCAAGGCCCCTCTTCGATGAGGCTCCCACCTTCCACTAGCAAATCTCTTAAAAGGGAAGGGTAAATACCCCTCTTACAACTTTTACAAGTTCACTCACTCTCTTACAGATTTTCAAAGAAGAAAGAAGGAGGTGAACACTAGCAAATTGAAAACAAGACTAGCAAAGACTTTTCTAAGACTTTTCTCTCAATCAATTGCTTCTCAAAAATTTGTCATCTCAAATTTGAGATTTGAGAGGTATTTATAGGCCTCAAGAGGATTCAAATTTGGGTTCCAAAATTTGAATTCTCTTTGTTTCCGATCTTTGGCGGTGCCACCGCCGTCGGCCGACATCGATAGTGGTCGGCGATGCCATCGCCTGATAGCCAAGTGTGCCACCACCCAGTCTAGGCGGTGCCATTGCCTAGGCCAATTCAGCTCACTGGTTGGGCTCCAAACTTGGCCCAAACTAGTCTGAACTCGGGCCCAATTAGCCCCTACTTGGGTTATAGGATTAACACCTAATCCTAACCCTAATTAACGTGCTAACTACGAATTTAAGGACATTTTCTAAGCTATTACAAAGTTCGTAAGTCAAGACTTCTTACGGCGAGCTTCCGACGAACTTTCGACGGTCTTCCGATAAACTCTCGGAAACCATTCTGCGGACTCCCGGCAAGCTCCTAGACTTCACGATTTGATCTTGGCGAGTTCCAACGAGCTTCTTCGGCAAGCTCCGATCTTTCACAACGAGCTCCGCGAACTTCCAACGAACTTTCTGGCGAGCTTCCGAAAAACCCTTCGGCAAGCTCCCTACTCATTCTCAGCTAGTTCCGGCTGCATTCCCGATGAACCTACGGACTTCCGTCCAACTCTCGAACTCGCAACAAAACCTTTGCACTTGACTCCGACACTTTGTTTTGCTTTATGTCTTCATCATTATCATAGTTAATCCTGAGCACATTGCTAGTCATAGTTGCCCAGCAAGCCAATCACGTGAGTGATGGCACGTGTGACTTGATACAGAATCTTTTTGCTTATTATATTTTGGTGTATATCACTTTATAACTATTGCATAAATGCATATATATATTGTGATGTCCTTGGATTTGTGCAATGGGAATCGGATCGTGATGAGATCACGATAATGAGATCGATTCACCTTTAAACATATATCCTAAATAATCCCGGTCATAGGTTACTCGAGAGGGACATCGTGATAACCGGATAGACCGGTGTGTTGTATACCCGTCCATATGATGGATGCAGCTGGTCTCATAGCTGCTGCTCGTGTAGGGACACTAGGGATACAATGCAGTGCTCATTGGAGAATGAGTTCACTTTGATTGATCCGCTTACGGAATGCTGGATGGTTGATGATGCCTTATTGTCGACAATGATTCCGTAGTCCTAGTGGTGTATCCGGTCCTTAGACTTGAGACACCAAGGATGTCCTGTATGAGTGCTCCACTCTTTGATACCGTGACTTATAGGTTTGGCTGTCCCCGGATCTAGTACAGCTGGTCATTGGGAGTGGTAGTCGACCTTACGAGGGCTATTGAGTGTCGATAGAGGATCATCCACTCTCGGCGTCATGAGAGGAATATCCCATGTGTTCTTGCTCAGACAAATCCCTGGCCAGGGTCATTCGGGTTGAGAGAGAAAGAGTTCTCCGGGAGAATCCGATTAGAGCGAGACTCGAGTAGAAACCGTATGGGTCTGACAACACCATGCTCGATATACGTGCTAGTCATAGGTGCCCAGCAAGCCAATCACGTGAGTGATGCACGTGTGACTTGATACAGAATCTTTTTGCTTATTATATTTTGGCGTATATCACTTTATAACTATTGCATAAATGCATATATATATTGTGATGTCCTTGGATTTGTGCAATGGGAATCGGATCGTGATGAGATCACGATAATGAGATCGATTCACCTTTAAACACATATCCCTAAATAATCCCGGTCATAGGTTACCGAGAGGACATCGTGATAACCGGATAGACCGGGTGTGTTGTATACCCGTCCCATATGATGGATGCAAAGACGCCTCATAGCTTCTAGTGTAGGGACACTAGGGATACGATGGTGTGCTCATTGGAGAATAAGTTCAATGATTGATCCGCTTACGGAATGCTTGGATGGTTGTTGATGCCTTATTGTTAGACAGCGATTCCGTAGTCCTAGTGGTGTATCTGGTCCTTAGACTTGAGACACCAAGGATGTCCTGTATGAGTGCTCCACGCTTTGATACCGACTTATAGGTTTGGCTGTCCTGGATCTAGAAACAAATGGGTCATTGGGAGTGGTAGTCGACCTTACGAGGGCTATTGAGTGTCGATAGAGGATCATCCACTCTCGGCCATGAGAGGAATATCCCATGTGTTCTTGCTCGCACAAATCCCCCGGGCGGGTCATTCTGGGTTGAGAAAAGAGTTCTCCGGGGAGAATCCGATTAGAGCGAGACTTCGAGTAAACCGTATGGGTCCGACAACACCATGCTCGATATACGGTCTGCAGGATATTAGATGGATGAGGACTATAGGTACATGGTAACTAAGGACGATGAGGTCCAATGGATTGGATTCCCCCAGATCGTCCTGGGGACTATGGCGTAGTGGCCTAGTACGTCCGTAGTCGATGAGTCGAGTGAATTATTACAGAGATAATAATTCACTGAGTTAGAAGGAGTTCTGACATGTATTACTCACGGCCAGCTCGATATTGGGCCTAGAGGGTCACACACATATGGTAGGCATTGCGATGAGTAGAGGTTCGGATATAAGATATCCGACGGAGCCCTTGTGTTATTGGATGCAGATTCAATACCCACTAAGGAAGGACCCATTAGGGTTTGACACGGGATCTCTATAAATAGGAGGGATTCACAGCCTCATAGGCTATAGTCTTTGCTTGCCTTTCCTATTCTCCTCTCCCTCTCCACCTCAGAGTAGGCCTGGAGTTTTGAGGAGGGTCGTCGCAACCCTACTGTGTGGATCACCGCTAGAGAGGAGGACGCTTGACCTCCTTCACCCTCTCCTAAGGATCTGCAGGACGGACACAGGATACACGATCTCCCTAGGTAACACAATCTCTATCACGCAGTTTTGTGTTTTATGGATTTTTACGCAACAATCTTCGCATCGACGACCGAACATCTTTTTTTTAGGAATCGGGGATTTTTTTTTTTCTTGTTCTTCCACTTCAAGATATGATGTCGCCCCCAATGATTTCCCCAACAATGGTATCGAGCCGTAGTTCGTGGGAATGATTGGTTTTGAACTGCGTGTGTTGTGTTTAGGAAGAATATTGATGTCAAAATCATTGACGCTAAAAGCGAGGAAGGACAACAACCGCTGTCGCCCCGATCTGCATGCCTGCGACCACCAGGCAGCCAGCGAGCCGCAAACGCGCCATGCACCATACCCGCCGGCCATGCGCGAAGCCGCCAGGCCGCCAGCAGCAACCGGCCGGGCGGTCTGCTTTGCACTAGGCTTGCTGCCGGCCGGGCCGGGTGACCATGGGGGCGAGGGGCGTAGAGGCGTGGCGGCTTACGCCGGGAAAGGCGGTTGTCGCCCGTAGGGCGCGACGCCACGCCCGCCGCCTCCCCCATGCGAAACCCCCACACGGTGGGCGCTGGCGGGACAGCAACGCCGGTGGAGGGCAGCGGCGGGCGGAGGCCCCACCGCGAGGATCGCCGCCGGTACGCGTGCCGCTTCCGAAAGGCGGTGGCCCTCGTCCGTCCGCCTGACAAAGGCCGCCGCCAGGTGGCGGCGGCGCAACAGCAGCAAGAGAAGGAATTAGGGTTTTGGGCAAAAGGACAGTTTTGCCCCTGTGAATTTGAGAAATTCCAGTTTCTGTCTTTTGTCCAAATTACGAAAATACCCTTAGGAATTGAGAAATTCTCTACATGTCCCTGATTTTAGAAAAATATTAATTAATTAAAAGGTTTAGTTGATTATTATTTTTATTATTATCTAGTAGTCCTTCATGATGATGATTATTTATACATGTGATGTATGATGTGTGGACGGATGATCATGGACCGTGTGATGTGTGTACTTATGATTATTATTATTGAGGTCTGCGAACCTCCATTATATTTCTCGTTTATTGTCGGGCCTGCGTGCCTATGATTATGTTGTAATCATATGAGGAGGCTTACGCGGGAAGCGGGATACGATAAGCGGGACCCACGAGACGGACGATCGTGATGCATGGAGATGCATCAAGATGTCGACGAACCGACGTGGGCGAGATGGACGATCACAAGGGCATGGAGATGCACCGTTGCACACATAGATCTTGATGTGAGTGATTAGGCCTAATCGGGCTCGGGCCTAATCATATTAGGTTGTGGTCCATGATCATCGATGTGATTGCTTATACACATACTAGATATGTATATATATTTTTGCATGCGATGTAGATATATATTAAATATGTATATGTGTGACATGTCATATTAGGAGACCAAATTATAGAAACATCTCTCGATAATATTAAGTTCGGTAAACGTGAGGCAATTAGATTGACCCACGTGGCCTTCCATCATTATGGTAGGAACCGATTCCCGGTGTAGGTTGAGTTGGTCGAGTCCCTCGAGACTCACCTATATCGCGATTCGCTATCTTGCTTACGACATAGAGATGTCACCGGTGACCGAGGGCATGATATGCTTGGTCGAGTCCCTCGAGGGTATATCATCAAATCGACTCATCTTGTAACGAAGGTGTTGACTTAACTAAGCATCATGGTTGGTCGAGTCCCTCGAGGCCATGGTGATTCTGGAGGCCGAACAGGGGCCGGAATCACAAGGAGTTGTGATCGGCAAGAGTTGCCTACCTTTTAGGCTTAGTGTGATTGGTCGAGTCCCTCGAGGTTACACTAAGACGCCGATTGAATCCCTCGATCCCCACTAGAAGTCTGCCGGAGACTTCCGTTTCAATGCTTTGAGGGTGTCGCGACTCATTAGTAAAATAGTGGGAGCATATTAAGATAGAAGTCCATATCTTGATAGTTTATTTCTTGCAAAATCTGCATGTTATTCATTTCTCGCTACATCTTTATTTTCGAAAAAATGTCGCTTTCAAATCCCTTACATGACATACTTGATGTCAACCGCCTCACTGGTCCAAATTATACCTGGATTGGCTCCGTAACGAGAAATTATTCTCACAAATGAGAAAATCATGTACGTCCTTGATACAAGGATGCCTATGCCGAAGAAGGGGCAAGCGAGGATGAGATCGCCGCCACGTGAAGTTCATTGATGACTCCACTCTTGCTCGATTGCTATATGTTGGGCTCTATGACTCCAGAGTTACAGAGACAACATGAAAAGATGGATGCCGATCCATTCTCCTACATGTACGCATAAATTGTTTGAGGAACAGGGAAGGACTCAACGATATGAGATATCCAAGAGCCTTTTCCGCTAGGATGACTGAGTGGACACCGCTCGTAACCATGTCCTAAAGATGATTGAGTGGATAGAGAAACTCTCACAGGTCTAGGAATGGTCCTAGAGGATAACTTGTGTGTGGACATTGTGCTTCAGTCCCAAACAGATTCCTTTTCACAGTTCATAATGAATTTTAATATGAACAAGCTTGAGGTGACTCTCCCGAGCTCCTTAATATGTTGAGGGAGGCAGAGAGTACTATTAAGAAAGAGAAGCCAGTTCTCTACACTGGGTGAGACCGAAAAAGAAAAGGAAAGCGAAAGGTCCCTTAAGAAGGGAAAGGGCAAGGGCAAACAAGGTAAAGCAAAGGTTGCTAAGAAAGACCCAAAGAAAGGACGAAGGCCAGTGCTTCCACTGTGGTAAAGATGGGCATTGGAAGAGAAACTGCAAAGAGTACCTTGCAGAAAAGGGCGAAACAAAAAAGCTTGATGAAGCTTTAGGTACATTCATGATCAGTCTCCATTTGTCGACTCTTATGATAACACATGGGTATTGGATACCCGGTAGTGCTTATCATATATGCAATCGCTTCTGCAGGTTACGGCAAGACCTAGGAGACTACAGAGAGGCTTAGATGGACCTCAAGATGGGTAATGGAGCAAAAGTTGCTGTATTAGCTGTTGGCAGGTCAAGCCCTACATCTGCCTAGTGGAGCTTTTATTGCATTAGATGCATGTTATTTTGTTCCTTCTATTATCAAAAACATTATCTCCATTTCATGTTTAACAGTTAGTGGATATAAATTTGTTTTTGAGAACAATGGTTGTTCGATATTATTAGATGATAAGATCATCACGAAAGGAATATCGCATAATGGTTTATTTATGTTAGACACCACTCCACATATCATGAATGTAAATATGTCCAAAAGGAAACAAGATTAGTTGAACAGTGCATACCTGTGGCATTGTAGGCTAGGTCACATCCATGAAAGAAGGATTCAAAAGTTGCTAAATGATGGATATCTAGATCCATTCGACTATGTGTCATAGACAACTTGTGAGCTTTGCATTCGTGGAAAACTGACCAAATCTCCATTTAGTAGAACTGGAGAGAGAGCCAATGAGTTGTTGGAACTCATACATAGTGATGTATGTGGACCCATGTCAACTCATGCCATTGGAGGTTACTCCTACTTCATTACATTTACTGATGATTTCTCAAGGTATGGATATGTGTACTTAATGAAGTACAAGTCTGAGGCCTTTAAGAAATTCAGAGAGTATAAGAATGAGGTGGAGAACCAGACTGGAAAGAGTATCAAAACTCTTCGATCGGATCGAGGAGGTGAATACTTAAAGTCTGAGTTTACTCTGGTTCCTCAAGGACCATGGGATATTATCCCAATGGACACCTCCTTATACACCTGAGCTCAATGGTGTCTCGAAAGGAGAAATCGTACATTATTAGATATGGTACGGTCCTTGATGAGTTTAATGCACGACCTACCCATCTCATTCTCGAGGATATGCCTAGAAACCGCAGCCTTACCTTACGAACAGAGTTCCAACTAAGTCGGTAGTGTCTACACCATATGAGGTATGGAAAGGGAAGAAGCCTGATCTTAAGGTTGTTAAGATCTGGGGCTGCCCCTGCCCATGTTAGAAAGACACAACCCCGATAAGTTAGAATCAAGGACAGAGCGATGCAAATTTGTGGGATACCCCAAGAAAACTTGTGGGTATTATTTCTATCATCTCGAGGACCAAAAAGGTCTTTGTAGCTAAGAGAGCAGTGTTCCTTGAGAAGGAACATATTCTTGATCGGAGACAGTGGGAGAATGATAGAATTGAGCGAGGTTGGAGAACCAAGCTCAAGCACCACTCTCTGACCCGAAATCCGCTTTGGTACCTAATACACAAGTATCAACTTTACGCAGGTCCGATAGAGTATCCCATCCTCCCTGAGAGATATGTGGGACATATTAGAGCAAAGGATGTAGAGGATATTGATCCTCAGACCTACGAGGAGGCTATTATGAGTATAGACTCCGGGAAGTGGAAAGAAGCCATGAATTTTGAGATGGATTCTATGTACTCCAATAAGGTTTGGAACCTAGTTGATGCTTCAAGGTATTGTACCCATCGGTTGCAAGTGGATCTTTAAGAAAAAGATCGGAGTAGATGGAAAGGTAGAGACCTATAAAGCAAGGCTAGTGGCTAAGGGGTATCGTCAAAGGTCAGGTGTTGACTACGACGAAACTTTCTCACCCGTAGCAATGCTAAAATCCATCAGAATTCTATTGGCTATTGCAGCACACTATGATTATGAGATCTGGCAGATGGATGTGAAAACCGCATTCCTCAACGGGAACCTCGAGGAGGAGGTGTATATAATGCAACCTGAGGGATTTGTGTCCAAGAACTGCCCAAATAAGGTGTGTAGGTTGCTTAGATCCATTTGTGGACTAAAGCAAGCTTCCCGAAGTTGGAACATAAGATTTGATGAGGCAATCAGATCTTATGACTTCGTTAAGAACGAAGATGAGCCTTGTGTATACAGAAAGGTAAGTGGGAGCGCTATCACCATTTTGGTGTTATATGTGGATGACATCCTCATCATTGGGAATGATATAGGAATGCTATCCACAGTAAAGGCTTGGTTATCTAGGCATTTCTCCATGAAGGACTTGGGGGAAGCATCTTATATCTTGGGGATTAGAATCTATAGAGATAGATCCAAGAGGATGCTTGGCTTGTCCTAGTCCAAGTACATAGAAACTATTGTCAAAAGGTTTGGCATGGAAAATTCCAAGAGAGGTCTCATACCGATGAGACATGGGATATCGCTTTCTATGAGTATGTCCCCAATGACTCCAGAAGAAAGGGCGAACATGGATATGATACCTTATGCCTCAGCAATAGGGTCTATCATGTATGCCATGCTATGTACTAGGCCTGATATAGCGCATGCTCTGAGTGTCACGAGCAGGTATCAGGAGGATCCAGGCTTGGAGCACTAGAAAGCAGTAAAGTGTATCCTTAAGTACTTGAGAAGGACTAAGGATCTTTTACTAGTATATGGAGGTAATAGCCTTAAGGTTGAAGGCTACACTGACTCATGTTTTTAGTCTGATGTCGATGATAGCATGTCGAATTCAGGGTATGTGTACACCTTGAATAGAGGAGCAGTGTGCTGGAAGAGTTCCAAGCAAGATACCACTGCTGACTCGACCACAGAGGCGGAGTACATTGCTGCATCAGATGCAGCAAAGGAGAGAGTCTGGTTGAAGAAGTTCATCACAGATTTGGGAGTCGTGCTGGGTAGCGAAGAGCCGATCTCCCTATATTGCGACAACAACGGGGCAATTGCTCAAGCGAAGGAACCTAGGTCTCATCAGAAATCTAAGCATGTTCTAAGGAGGTTCCACCTTATCAGAGAGATCGTGACCCGAGGAGATGTAGCATTGGAAAGAGTTCCATCCGAAGATAACATTGCAGATCCACTGACAAAGCCGTTGTCTCATTTTGTCTTCGAGCGTCAGAGGGGTCTGATGGGGATCAGACACATAGGTGATTGGCTTTAGGTCAAGTGGGAGATTGCTAGTCATAGGTGCCCAGCAAGCCAATCACGTGAGTGATGGCACGTGTGACTTGATACAGAATCTTTTTGCTTTTTATATTTTGGCGTATATCACTTTATAACTATTGCATAAATGCATATATATATTGTGATGTCCTTGGATTTGTGCAATGGGAATCGGATCGTGATGAGATCACGATAATGAGATCGATTCACCTTTAAACACATATCCTAAATAATCCCGGTCATAGGTTACTCGAGAGGGACATCATGATAACCGGATAGAGGTGTGTCAGATATACCCGTCCATATGATGGATGCAGCTGGTCTCATAGCTGCTCGTGTAGGGACACTAGGGATACGATGACAGTGCTCATTGGAGAATGAGTTCACGGATTGATCCGCTTACGGAATGCTGGATGGTTGATGATGCCTTATTGTCGAGACAAATGATTCCGTAGTCCTAATGGTGTATCTAGTCCTTGGACTTGAGACACCAAGGATGTCTGTATGAGTGCTCCACTCTTTGATACCAGACTTATAGGTTTGGTTGTCCCAGATCTAGTACAGCTGGTCATTGGGAGTGGTAGTCGACCTTCTGAGGGCTATTGAGTGTCGATAGAGGATCATCCACTCTCGGCGTCATGAGAAATATCCCATGTGTTCTTGCTCGGACAAATCCCCGGCGAGGTCATTCCGGGTTGAGAGAAAAGAGTTCTCCGGAGAATCCGATTAGAGCGAGACTTCAGTAGAAACCGTATGGGTCCCGACAATACCATGCTTTCGATATCACGGTCTGCGGGATATTAGATGGATGAGGGACTATAGGTACATGGTAATGAGGACGATGGTCCAATGGATTGGATTCCCTGTATCGTCTAGGGACTACTGGCATGTAGTGGCCTAGTACGTCCGTAGTCGATGAGTCGAGTGAATTATTACAGATAATAATTCCACCGAAGTTAGAAGGAGTTCTGACAGGTATGACTCACGGCCAGCTTCGATATTGGGCCTAAAGGGTCACACACATATGGTAGGCATTGCGATGAGTAGAGGTTCTATATGAGATATCCGGCCGAGCTGTCTTATTGGATGCAGATCCAATACCCACTAGGGAAGGACCCATTAGGGTTTGACACGGGATCTCTATAAATAGGAGGGATTCACAGCCTCATAGGCTAGAGTCTTTGCTTGCCTTTCCTATTCTCCTCTCCCTCTCCACCTCAGAGTAGGCCTGGAGTTTTGAGGAGGGTCGTCGCAACCCTGCTGTGTGGATCACCGCTAGAGAGGAGGACGCTTGACCTCCTTCACCCTCTCCTAAGGATCTGCAAGGACACAGGGATATACGATCTCCCTAAGTAACACAATCTCTATACGCAGTTTTTTGTTTTGCGGATTTTTGCGCACCAATCTTCGCATGATGACGAACATCTTTTTGGGAATCGGGGATTTTTGTTTTCTTGTTCTTCCGCTGCGCATATGATATCGCCCCCAATGATTTCCCAACACACATAAGCCAAAACTCTACTCCGATCTAGACAATTCTTACAACGCGAATTGACATTCTGTTGCCCGGCACGTTATTGGTTAGCGCTTCGTCCGATTCTTCAGTGCATCGTCCTCTCTTGCGGCTTGTTGCCCAATCGACGGTTGACCTCCGCAACCTCGATATCCTTGATGCAATTTCGCTCTCCTTGGCCCGATGCCTGATGTTCAAAGCCTTCTACCATCCAATATCCTGACGTGATCTCCTCCGGCACAACGTTAATTCCTCCTGCGTTAACTGTCTAATCTTGATCGAGTAGACCTGCAACACTTAAAATGCAATTTAAATTATAAACACATATCAAGTTGTTTCATCATCAAAATACGAGATTCAACATTTCGTTGTTCTGCATTTACTTCCAATATGTGCCAATTTTTTTATTCACAATGTCCTTTTGTTAGGATCAAGAGCACTAAGTGGGGGGGGGGGTGAATTAGTACAGTGGAAAACTTTCAACATTTTAAAACTTCGTTCGTACGACAAAGCTAATTTCAGTAGAAAATTCGATTTGTAAATTTCTTTAACTTAAGATCAGGTAAGAAGCAGTTAAAACAAATCTATAAAGGCAGTTTGCAGTTATGATGGAAATCAGAATGTAAGCACAAACTGAAATACGATGTTCGTACGGTAAAAGTGATTTCAGTAGAAAAGCTGATTTGTAAATCACTTTAACTTGTGATTAGGCAAGAAGCAGTTAAAACGAATCTGTTAAGGCAGTTTGCTATTGTGATAGAAATCAAAATATAAGCGCAAACTGAAATAAAATGTTCGTATTAGAAAAGCGATTTACGTCTAAACACGATTCAGAAAATATTGAGCTTGGAAACGCAGACATAAAAGCGCAGAAGGCAGTAAGCTATGAAGGAGGTTTGCAGTAAGGATAATAAGCTCAAAGTAAATGCAAACCAGAGAGCAGCACAATTTAGAGTGGTTCGGTCAATCTTGACCTACATCTACTTCTGGCTCCCTCCACCGATGAGGTCGCCGACGTCCACTAGAGGCCTTCATTCAATAGGCGAAGGCCAACCACCCTTTTACAGATTCACTCCTCTTAACGGGCTTAAGAGACAACCCTTACAAACTTTTCTCTCCTCTCTTGAAAGATCTGAACTTGGAAGAAAAGAGGGAGAAGAACCTTTAGCTTATCACAACACTCTTGAGCTCAAAAATCTCAGAGTAATATTAGGATTTTGGTGGATTTCGTTGCTCTTTCATTGCTAAAAGAGTGGGGTATTTATAGGCCCCAAATCAGTTTGAATTCCAAGCTCAAAACTATCAATTCTCGAAATTCCGGGGTCTAGCGATTGCACCGCCTGACTAGGGCAGTTGCACCGCTTGGTAGGGCTCGAAGACTGAGCCTTTGGGCGGTGCCACCGCTTGTCAAGGGCGGTTGCACCGCCTGGCAGAGCTCGGAGACCGAGCCCTGAGTGATTGCGCTGCTGTCAGAGGCGGTTGCACCACCCAGCCAGAACTCGGAGACCGAGCCCTGGGCGGTGCTACCGTCGACCCAGGCGGTGCCACCTCTGGGCGAGAGATTTGGGTCCGAATTGGTTGATCCATTTGGTCCAATTTGGTTCTTTCAAGGGCCCAATTGCCCCTAGATTAAGTTAATGGGATCACCTCCCAATTCTAACTTAATCATCATGATAACTACGACAATTCTTATGACTTTTACTACAGCTTGCTCCGGTGCGTCAATCGCTTCTTCCGACGAGCTCCCGACGAACTTCTAGCGAACTTCCGGCGAACATCCGATGGTCCTCCAACGATGCTCCTACGGACTTCCGGTAAACTCTTGGACTTGCGACGATCCACTTGGCGAGTTCTGACGAGCTTCTTTTGGCAAGCTCCTAGACTTCTCGGATTTGTTCCCGTAGAACCTCCGACGACCGTCCGGACTTCCGTCAAGCTCTCGAACTCCCAATGTGATCATAGTCCTGACTCCGACGCAACTCCTACTGCATGTCTTACTTTCATCGTAGTTAATCCTGCACACTTATCTCAACATATGGATTAGATAACAAATGACAATTGATGTCATCATCAAAATGCGAGATTCAACAATCTCCCCCTTTTTTATGATGACAATCAATTGATAACGGAGTTAACGTTAACTCCCCCTATCTATGTGCGATAATTGAGATAAGTCATTCTTGAATTCAAAGCCTTTGAATTCAAGAGACATATTGATAAGTTAAAGTCATTTAACCTTATCAATACTCCCATCATGATTCCTATCATGATGTATCTCTCTGTATGATGTCAAGACTCGACATCCATTTTCAAATTTCAAATGTGAATTATTGTAATGATAGCAATTCATCATATGGAAAGATATCAACATGTAAAATTACAATGCAAGTTCTTGATATCTTAATATGATGCAAATATGACAATCATAGCAAACATGGCATAGCATCAATGATCATATGTATGTTTCTTTCAACATAATATGGCATTTATAGCATCAATTCATATGTCTGTTTCTTTCAACATAATATGGCATTTATAGTATTAATTCATATACTTCTCCCCCTTTGTCATCAACAAAAAGGAGAACGATATAAGCATCTTTTAAATATACATGTGATGCCATAAGTAGGTTCATGTCATTTATAGGATACAAACTTCTCAAGAAGACCATGACATGGAGATTATCTACATAGAGTGAAAATTTTTTCCTTTTTATTTGTTATTATTCTTTTTGCATGAAGGAGGAAGGCCATCTATGTAGTTCAAATCGATAGCATGCTTTACAAGGATCAGGATATTTATGTGAGTAAAGTTCTTGCAAAAAAAAAAAATCTTCCTTTTACAAGAAGGAATCATCAAATTTATTTCTCAAAGACAATATTTTTCGCATGATAAGTCTAAAAGCCATAAATTTGCTAGATAATTTATTTGTCAAGAATTAATGATGTGAATCAAAATCCGAATGAGAATAATGAAATCCGATTGGAACCGAAAATTTAATTTAACACTTTCATGCAAGACTATGAGGACATGCTCATCGTTTATGAAAATTTTTTCAACATGTTATTTTTGTTATGTTATTCAATCAATAAAGTCTGAATAAAAATTTTAACAAGTTTATGCATTCGGACACATCAACATTCCTAATTCTCTTCTTATGAAATCAAATTGTTCTTCACTTAGAGGTTTTGTAAAAATATCAGCTAGTTGATGCTTAGTATCTATGAATTATATAATTATATCATGATTAGTAACATGATCTCGTATGAAGTGATGTCTAATATCAATATGTTTTATTCTTGAGTGTTGAATGGGATTCTTTGTTAAACATATTGCACTCGTGTTATCACATTTAATGGGAATGTTTTTAAGATAGACTTTATAATCTTCTAAGGTGTTTTTCATCCACACAACTTGTGCACAGCATGCACTAGCTACAATATATTCAGCTTCAGTTGTTGATTGAGCAACCGAGTTTTGTTTCTTAGATGACCAGGAAACAAGGGAATGTCCAAAAAATTGACATGTTCCTGATGTGCTTTCTCTATCTAGTCTACACCCGGCAAAATCCGTATCAGCATAAGCAATTAACTGAAAATTTTTGGATTTTGGATACCATAATCCTAGATTTGTGGTTCTTTTAAAATATCTAAGTATTCTTTTAACCGCTTTGAGATGAGATATCTTAGGGTTCGATTGAAACCTAGCACAAAGTCCTACACTGAACATGATATCTGGTCTAGTTGTAGTGAGGCAAAGTAAACTTCCTATCATAGCCCTATAAGTTTTTTGATCGAAGCTTTCTCCACTTCCATCAACTTCCAACTTCGTGGAGGTGCTCATAGGAGTGTTAACAGCTTTTGAGCTATTCATATTGAATCTATTTAGCAGATCTATGGCATATTTAGTTTGACTAATAAAGATGCTATTGCTTAGTTGCTTAATTTGTAAGCCTAAGAAAAAGGTTAATTCTCCCATCAAACTCATTTCAAATTCAAGACTCATGGTTTTAGCAAAAGATTCACAAAGAGATTCATTCGTAGAACCGAAGATAATGTCATCAACATAGATCTGAACAATGAGAAAGTTATTTTCAAAATTTTTGATAAATAATGTAGTATTGACCTTGCCTTTTGTGAAATTATTTTCAATAAGAAAAATACTTAGTCTGTCAAACCATAGAGAGCTTTGGTTAATTTAAATACATGATTAGGGAAGCTATTATTTTCAAATCCGGAAGGTTGTTCAACATAAACTTCTTTAGAAATAAAGCCATTTAGAAAAGCGCTTTTAACATCCATTTGAAATAACTTAAAATTATTATTACTAGCATAGGCAAGGAGCATCCTTATGGCTTCTAATCTAGCCACAGGAGCGAAGGTTTCTTCGTAATCAATACCTTCTTCTTGGTTGAAACCTTTGGCCACTAGTCTAGCCTTGTTTCTCACCACGATACCATATTCATCTTGCTTGTTTCTAAAGACTCATTTAGTACCAATAACTAAATGGTCATTTGGCCTAGGAACAAGTTTCCACACCTCATTTCTCTCAAATTGATTTAACTCATCTTGCATTGCGATAATCCATGAATCATCTTTCATGGCTTCATCAATACATTTAGGTTCAATTTGGGAGAGAAAAGCGGCGTTGGCACAAGAATTTTTAAAAGATGAACGTGTTTTAACCCCCTTAGATGTGTCTCCTAGGATTAGCTCCTTAGGATGATCATCTACATACTTCCAGTCCTTAGGTAAGAAAGTTTTGGAAGTGGATGCATCCAAGTTGCTAGTTGGAGAAGGGGTTTCATTTAAATTCAAAGAATCGAAATTAACATCATCATCAAAGTCATTTTTCTTGATTTCAAAAATCTCAATGAAAACAACATGAATGGATTCTTCTATTATTAAAGTCCTTTTATTGAAGATACGAAAAGCTTTAGAAACCGAAGAATAACCAAGAAAGATTCCTTCATCGGATTTAGCATCAAATTTTCCCAAGGCATCTTTCTCATTCAAGATAAAACACTTACACCCAAAAACTTTAAAATATGAAACATTGGGTTTTTAATTGTTCCACAACTCATAGGGAGTTTTGGTGAGTAAGGGTCTTACTAAAACTTTATTCAAAATATAGCATGTAGTGTTTATAGCTTCGGCCCAAAAATATTTCGGTAGGCTTTGTTCATTCAACATGGTTCTTGCCATTTTTTGAAAATTTATATTCTTTCTTTCTACTACTCCATTTTGTTGAGGATTTCTTGGAGTAGAGAAGTTGTGGTTGAATCCGTTAGATTCACAAAATTCTTGGAAATCACGGTTTTGAAATTCACCACCGTGATCACTTTGAATTGATGAAATCATAAAACCATTTTCATTTTGAACAAGTTTGCAAAACTTGGTGAAATATATAAAGCATTTATTTTTGTGTTTTAAAAAATAAGTCCATGTGTATCTACTATAGTCATCTACAATGACGAGGGCGTATTTGCTACCTCCTAGGCTTGATGTAGAGTTCGGTCCAAACAAGTCCATATGGATCAATTGTATGGGCCTTGATGTGCTTATTTGGTTCTTAGATTTGAAACTACTCTTAATCTATTTTCCTAATTGACAAGCATCACACACATTATCTTTGATGAACTTGATGTGAGGAATTCCTCGTACAAGTTCTTTGGATGATATTTGAGTAATTAGTTTTATGCTAGCGTGACCTAATCTTCTGTGCCATAGCCAAGCATCCTCATTTAAAACCGAAAAACACATTTCATTACACAAATCATTGATGTCAATGGTGTATACGTTATTTTGTTTTAATGCTATCATAGATGTGTTGTTGTGTGATTTTTTTAGGTTATATGCATTAGATTCGAATTTGAGAATATATCCTTTATCACATAATTGACTAATGCTCAAGAGATTATGTTTTAAACCATCAACTAACAAAACATCTTCAATAAAGAAGTTAGATTTGTTACCTATGGTTCCTTTGCCAATGATTTTACCCTTGTTGTTGTCTCCGAATGTGACATAGCCTTCGTCTATGCTAGTGAGCTTAGAGAATTGAGATGGATCTCCGGTCATATGCCTTGAGCATCCACTATCAAGATACCATCTCTTGCTCCTATTTTGTGATGGTGTATGTCTCTACAAGAAAGGATAATTTTTAGGTACCCATTTACTTTTGGGTGCCTCAAAAGTTGATCTATATTGTTTGTCATGTTGCATAGAGTTTATCATGGTTCCTTTAGGAACCCAAATTAATTTGTTCGGACTAATTTTCTTGAATAGACAATAATACGTTTTGTGTCCATGCTTGCAACAAAAGTTGCATTTGCTTTGGTGTTGAACATGTATGATGGGGCCTTTTATTAAGGTGGTTGGATTTTAGTGAGAATTTCTCACAAATCCGATTCCACTTCTTTTGGGAACGTGACCCTTGTTTGTAAGGATCATGTTTAAAGACTTGCTACCAACCTCAAATTTCTTCAAGGTGTCCATGAGTAGCAAGTTTTGCTTTTGGATAATTTCTAGATCATGGCATTTGATACAAGAGCCTAAACTATCATGATATTCAATCTTTAACTTATCGAAATCACAATTAAGACTATCATGCTCCTTTTTTAGCAATTTGTATTTTCTACTAATAATCTTGCATTCATCAAATAAATCATGGAAGGCATTTAATAATTCATCAAATGATAAATCTTCATCAATTAAATTTGTTACCTCCTCTCCGATGGCCATTAAGGCGTAATGAGCAACTTGCTCGGTGTTGGACTCCTCTTCTTCGGATGTGCTTGAATCATCCCATGTTGCTTTGAGTGCCTTCTTCTTTGATGTTCTCTTTTTGGCTTGGGGACAATCACTCTTGTAGTGTCCCGGCTTTTTGCACTCATAGCAAATAACTTGGCCCCTTTTGGGTTCAAGTTTATTTTCTGTGTCATTTTTAAATTTGTTTCTTTTAATGAATTTTTTGAATTTCCTTATTAGAAGTGCCAAGTCATCGTCACAGTCCTCATCACTTGAGTTTTCTCTCAAGTGGTCATCTAAAGTTCTAAGTGCCATATCCTTCCTGTTCTTTGGAAGGATGTCTTCTTGCTCTTCATGAGCCTTGCAGGTCATTTCATAGGTCATTAATGACCTGATTAGTTCTTCAAGAGGGAAGTTGCTTAAATCTTTAGCCTCTTGAATAGCAGTGACTTTAGGATCCCAACTCTTAGGAAGGGATCTTAGAATCTTATTTACAAGCTCAAAATCCGAAAAACTTTTGCCGAGTCCTTTTAGACCATTGACGACATCCGTGGAACGAGTGTACATATTGCCAATAGTCTCGCTCGGTTTCATTCGGAAAAGTTCGAAAGAGTGCATCAAAAGATCGATTTTTGACTCTTTTACTCTACTTGTGCCTTCGTAGGTCACTTTGAGTGTATGCCAAATATCAAATGCGATTTCACAAACCGAAACACGATTAAACTCATTTTTATCAAGCGTACAAAATAAGGCATTCATAGCCTTTGCATTAAGAGCAAAAGTCTTCTTCTCCAATTCAATCCATTCGATCATTGGAAGAGAAGATTTCAAAAAACCATTTTCGACAAGATTCCAAAGTTTAAAATCCATTGAACATGGGTGGACGTGTAATAGAATGGCCCTCTTGGTTTCCGGCATATGCCATCTCTCTTGGGTTTTAATCCGTTTGAGAGTGAACCCCGCTCTGATACCAATTGTTAGGATCAAGAGCACTAAGAGGGGGGAACTAGTGCAGCGGAAAACTTTCAACGTTTTAAAACTTCGTTCGTACGACAAAGCCGATTTCAGTAGAAAATTCGATTCGTAAATTTCTTTGACATAAGAATAGGTAAGAAGTAGTTAAAACAAATCTATAAAGGCAGTTTGCAGTTATGATGGAAATCAAAATGTAAGCACAAACTGAAATACGACGTTCGTATTGTAAAAGTGATTTAAGTAGAAAAGTCGATTTGTAAATCACTTTAACTTATGATTAGGCAAGAAGCAGTTAAAACAAATCTGTTAAGGTAGTTTGCTATTGTGATAGAAATCAAACTGTAAGCGCAAACTGAAATACGATGTTCGTACGAGAAAAGTAATTTACGTCTAAACACGATTCGGAAAATATTGAGCTTGGAAACACAAACGTAAAAGCGCGGAAGGCAGTAAGCTATGAAGGAGGTTTGCAGTAAGGATAATAAGCTCAAAGTAGATGCAAGCGGCGATACTGTAGCGGCTCTAGGGCGACGATACTGTAGCGGCGGCGGCGATACTGTAGCGGCGACCAGATCTAGGGCGACGGTACTATAGCGGCGACCAGATCTCCCTAGGACGATCTGACTCCTGCATCGTTAGCTTTCTCCCCGCGGCGAAGGCGACGGCCTTCAGAAGGTGATCGATCTCCCAAGGGCGACGCTTTCTGTAGCGGCGGCGGCCCGCATCTAGGGCGGCGGTGCATATGTGGCGACAACCATATCTCCCCTAAAGCGATCTAACTCCTGCGGCGTCGGCTTTCTCCCACGGCGAAGGCGGGCGACACTGTAGAGGTGATCGAGATCTCCCAAGGACGACAGTCTTTCAGAAGGCGGCGACGACACCAGAAGCAGCGATCAGATCTCCGTGGCGTCGGCTTCTCCCCAAAGGCGGCGATCTTTGTAGCAGCAACCATAAATCCCTAGGGTGACGGTACCATAGCGGCGATCTAATATCTTTGCAGCGGTGGCTTTTCCCAATGGCGTCGTTTTACGTGGCGGCGACCGGAGGATCAAACATGGCAGCGATGGCCCCTAGGGCTGGCGATGGTGGCGAGAGGGTTGAAACGATGGCAAGGCTCCCTACCGCTACCCCCCCCAAGTTGCTCTTCCAACATATCTTTTCGAGAGAAAACTCCTTGACCAACCGAAGATCGGCGGTCGCGCTCTAGATCGCGACAGCTGCTCTCATTTCCAGCGATCCTCGGCCTTGGACTAGCCTCTTCAAGGCTCGGTTGGAAGTCCAGATCTAAGCTTGGAATTCTTTACTCCGAAGTTCAGACCGATAAGAAGATTGCTGTATCTGAGGCTGTTGATTCAGCAGCTTATTGAGACATGGTCTATGGCGATTGTTGGCTATGTGGTAGGTCTCAAAACATCTTATTTCCCACTATCCTCATTTATCAAAACTTCGATGGGGAATATCGTCATTTGATCTTCATATCTTTGGAGAACGGATTCTTTGTTTGCAAGCTATACTCAAGAAGAAGATTTACAAATCCTCGAAGGATTCTCGACTATCCGCGGTCATCCAATGATTCTCTACGGCGTTGGTCTCCTGATGTCCGTTTGGAGTTAGATAGCCTCTGTCTATTCCATTATGGGTATCCTTTCAAGGACTGCCTCTACATCTTTGAGTCGACGTTTTATTGCAAAGTTATGCGACACTCACGGGACGACCACTCTACATCGACAAAGCAACAAAGACTCGGGCGAGATTAGCATTTGCACGAGCATGTGTGCTGGTTTCTTCCGATGAAGATCTTCCTAATGAGGTTTTCTATCGTGATCTTGGCGGGGAACACTCGGAAGGTACATGTCTCATATTCACGAAGCCACAACGATGTCGGCGTTTATCTTTTGGTCATCCAAATGGAGCTTGTCGGCAAACCCCAAATCCAACCACAAAGGTCTATCGACCACGTCAAGCGCCTCGGCAACAAAGTGATTCTTCTCTAATGGCAGCAAGACCGATGGTGGCAAAAAACTATTGAGCATTCCAGACTGTCAAAGGAAAGCAATCACGACGAAGGACAATTCCAAAACTTTATCTGTACCTATAATGTGAGCCTTCCACAACGAGGGTTTCCCATGGTACTAGTGGACGGAGAAACATAAGTCGGAACTTCATCTCTTCCAATATCATCGGATCCATCCACACTAGCTCAACGAACTTCGGGTCCAAGCAAATCTAAGCTAGCAAGGATATTATTCCTCAACAAACTCGAAGCCACAACAAACATTGCCAACAAGGATATTACTGTCTCAACAAACTCATGCTCCAACAAACCTCTATAGCCGATCGCTCCAACAAGTACTATCCAGGGATATTGTGATGCAACAATCTTATCGAGCTTCAACAAACCCCGCCAATCAAGACCACATGATTCAAGGTATTTTAAAGTTTAAAAATCTGCAAGTTGTAGATGAAGTGGATAAATATAGAATAAAGCCATAAAAGGTAAGGATATTGTGCGGGAGGAAAAATACAAAACCGAAGATAAGAAAAAAGGATGGTACAATCCATCCAAAGTCGTGGGATGAATACCTTACTATCTTTTACTAATGAAGATAACATCTTTGGAATGTTCATGGACTTAATAAGCCGGAGAAATGTCGGGAGCTCAATAGAATAATCAAGTCGCCGCATGTGATATTGTTATTCTAGTGGAAACAAAAATTAAACAATCAAGCGTTCAAGCTCAAAAGAATTTAATATGGCGGACCTTGACTGTTTACCAATGACTCAAATGACACTTTTGGTAGAATATGGGTCTTATGGCATCCTAACTCTATTAATGCTTGGTTTATTTCTGCTCTTGATCAATTCATTCATCTTAAGGTAGAGGATAAAAAAATGGTGTCAATTCAATTTCACTGGTATATATGCTTCAAAAAGATGCAAGAAAGAAATACTCTTTGGTCCGACTGACTAATATTGTAAATGGCTGTCTCAATGTACCTTGGATTGTTGTTGGAGACTTTAATCTGTTGATTTTACAAAATGAAAAAGCAGGGTGGTAGACAACTTTTCGAAAAGCCAGACTTCAAAAGTTCAATGATTACATTGACACTGCAGCATTGTTTGATATGAAATCTGTGGGTAATTGGCTCTCCCGGAGTAATCAAGGTGCTGCTAACGAAAAAAATAATGGCTCGACTTGATAGGTGTTTGATTAATCATGAATGGTTAACGGTTTACCCGATTCACTTCTTGAGTATGGTGCTCCTTTGTTTCGACCATTCTTTAATGTATATACCGCAAAAAAAAAGACACCAAGAGGCAAGAAACCATTTAGATTCTTTAACATGTGGAGTACTCATCCTCAATTTCTTGATGTTATCGAGATCTGCTTGGAATGTTAATGTGCATGGATCCCCCCTACATCTTATGTCAAAAGCTCAAAGCCTGTAAAGCGACACTAAAGGAGTGGAATACAAATACCTTTGGCAATATTAACACGAGTTCAACTTTGCGAAAAGGAACTAATGTCTTTGCAACATGAGCTGCAACTTGACCAAATGATGAAAATATTATCTACAAAGAGGCGAAAAATAACTTCATGCAAGCCTTAAAAAGCAGGAAAAAGTTTTGCAAAGCAGAAGTCTAGACAACATTGGCTTTGCTAGAGGGATTCCAATACAAAATTTTTCTATGCTTCAATTGCTACTCGAAGGGCTATTAACCGTATCGATAAATCTGGGAGACAAAGATGATAATCTTATTGAGAAGTTGGATGAGGTTAAAGCACACACAGAACAATTTTTTTATTCCTTACTCAATCAAATTTGGAAACCTAATAACATTCATGTGGAGTAGACTAGAAAACTTGATTGGAAGCTATTTCAATCCTCAATGCCCCAATTACATGATGAAATTGTATGTGTTGTCTTTAAGTCACCAAAGCACAAAAAAGCCAGTCGGATGGATTTCCATTGAATTTTACCAAACTGCTTGGTCTATTATTGGAAATGATGTGATCAAGGCTTGCCAACATTTTTTCTTTCAGGTCATATTCTTAGAGATGAATTGCACTTTTATTTCCTTAATTCCGAAGAATCAGGGGCTGATTCACTAGAAACTATCGACCCATATCATTATGCAACTTTATTTACAAGATCATCTCCAAAGTATTGGCAAATAGAATGCAAAAAGTAATACACAAGATCATTAGCCCAAACCAAGCTGCTTTCATCAAAGGAGAAGTATACATCATAACATTTTGCTTGCTAATGACTTGGTCAAAGATTTGCATTCAAATGCAAGAGGGACAAAAATATGTTTTAAAAGCTGATTTCTGGAAAGCCTTGATTCAGTTAATAGGAAGTTTATCTATAAGATGCTCCTCGATATGAACTTCCCACAGCAATGGGTTAATTGGATTCAATCTTGCTGGAAACTCCAAAGTTTTCGATACTCTTTAATGGCTCACCAATTGGTTTTTTTGGGAGCACGAATGGCATCCGACAAGGTGATCCACTCTCTCCGTATCTTTTACTATTGCGATGGAAGGACTTAGCTGTATGTTGGAACACGCGAGTCTTAAATGGCGACATTAAAGGTACCCATTCTTTGGTTACGTTCATATATCACATATAACATTTGGATGACTTACTTATCTTTCTCCAAAATGAACCAACTTGATTAAAAAGAACACGGCTACTATTATGAATGACTTTGGTATGGTTTCTGGACTTGATTAAATCATCGAAAAGTAAAGTATATATGAGCCCTTCGTTGAGGATAATGTCTTTATTGCACAAACTTTGGGGGTTAGTGAGGGAAGCTTGCCGGTTCCTTATTTGGGTCTCCCTTTCATATCCACAGGCATTCACAAAACCCATCGACCTATCTTGCAAAAAAATAAAGAATAGAATTTCTTCTTGGAAAAATAGGTTTCTATCAAAAAAGCAGGACGACTTCGAACTCATCCGTTCGGTGTGCCTCCTACTCTATATATTGGTGTAATGCATTTCTTCTACCTGCTGGACTTCTCCAAGATATTGAACGGTTATTAATGAACTTCTTCTGGAATGGCACAAATGATAAGGCAATGCATATGGTAAATTGGGATAGCATTTGTAAACCGAAAAGATGAAGGGGGGCTAAACTTGAGAAATACTAGAGATGGAATCAAGCATGCAGTGCAGCAAATTGTGGGATCTTTTGCAAAACAAATGTTCCTTATGGTCACTTTGGGTTTCTGCTAGGTATCTTTCAAAAGAATCAATCTGGGAAATTTCAACAAGAACATACCACTCTGCGACTTGGAAAGGAATTTTAAAGGCAAGGAATTGGCTAATCAAACACATTTCCTATGCAATCTCTTCTGGAATTAGTACTAATATGTGGTGCGATCCTTGGGTGAATGGGAAGAGTATATTTCAATTATATGGTGACAGAATACGAAAAGATCTGGGGGCTCCCAAAGATTGGAAGGTTTACGTTCATTGCTAATTGTGCACTGGTGTCTCCCTAATCCTATTTCCCCGAAATGTTATCACTTTGGCCGACTATTATAGCTATTCCAATCACGAACAACTCTTGGATAAACTTATTTGGCCTCATGACAATGGCAAATTTAGTGCCACATCGCATGGAATCAAATTAGGCAAAGAAATAACAAGTGGGTCCCATGCAGTTGGACATGGGATCGTTGGGGATCACAAAGACATTCCTTATGTACATGGCAGGCCCTTCTCAATAAACTACCTACAATAGACAATATGAAAAGAAGAGGTATCTATCATGTTAACCGATGCTCCCTTTGTATGCAACAAGAAGAAACTGACCACCTTTATTTTGCTTGTGATTATACAAAATGGATATGGAAGGAGATTCTCCAGTGATTTGAACTCAATAGACTGCAGAACCAAACTTGCACCAAGAACTAGGCGAACTCATGCAATGTTTCTCAAAGAAAAGGTCCTCTCACACAAACCCCGGCAAAGGTTACTTTCAGGATCGCTATTTGGTGGATGTGGAAGGAGAGATGTAAGAATCTTTAAATGTCAACACACAAACAATGCTCAGCTATTGAAAGAGATTATTAGAGACTCAAGATCCTGTATGGAGCAAGATCTCAAAGCGGAGACACTTTACCCAAAGAAAAAAATATATTTTTTATCAATTTTAATTTTGCTATTAGCTAAAGATCTTGGGAATGATGCCAAATTTTGATATATCTGGATAAACATTTTCTATTTTGATTATAATTAGGAGTTATAGTCTACAACATGTGTAGTCATAACTATCGCATTCGCACTCTATGAGTTACATGGCTTTGTCTATGACTTGTATAGATAAAGCTATTTGTAGAAACTTTACACAATCAATTTACTTTTACTTACCAAAAAAAATTTATATACTTCTCCCCCTTTGTCATCATAAAAAAGGAGAACGATATAAGCATCTTTTGAATATACATGTGATGCCATAAGTAGGTTCATGTCATTTATAGGATGCAAACATCTCAAGAAGATCATGACATGGAGATTATCTACATAGAGTGAAAACTTCTTCCTTTTTATTTGTTATTATTATTTTTGCAAGAAGGAGGAAAGCCATTTGTGTAGTTCAAATCGATAGTATGCTTTACAAGGATCGGGATATTTATGTGAGTCAAGTCCTAGCAAAAAATATTTTCCTTTTTTAAGAGAGAATCATCAAATTTATTTCTTAAAGGCAATATTTTTCATATGATAAGTCTAAAAGCTATGCATTTGCTAGATGTTTCTATTTGTCAAAAATTTATGATGTGAATCAAAGTTCGAAAGTGAATAATGTATTCATGAAATCCGATTTGGAACTGAAAATTTAATTTAACACTTTTATGCAAGACTATGTAATTAAATCAATAAAGTCCGAATAATAATTTTAACAAATTTATGCATTCGGACACATCAACATGGCAATCCATCAACATCATGGTATCATGGTAATACATCAATATTATGATAATCATGGAAATACATCAATATTATGATAATCATGGTAATACATCAATATTATGATAATCATGGTAATACATCAATATTATAACACATCAATTTGAAGGCTATATTACTTTCATATTCATCATGGAAACCAAGACACAAGGTTTTCAAAGTTGGTATTATAGAAATATTTAACACGAAATCCGACAATGAGTAATGAGATTGAGCAACGTAACCCTACATATTCTTATATCAAGTAACCATAATGCATTGTGATCAAGGTGAGTAATAAAAAGTTTACAACAACGTAATTGTTACAACAAGTGGTTATTGTGTCCACATATACAAACTTTATTCAGGAGGTGGAAAATTAAGGTACCTAAATAAAGCGTCAAATTGTCGATGAATTTGCTGTAGTTCAGATAGGATTTGATCTTGCCGGTGTTCAAGCCGATCTTATCTTTGTTCAAATCGGTCCATCAGAATCCCAATGTCTTCAATGGATGATGCATGAGCTTGCTCAAATAGATGTGTTTCCTCAAAGGGACAGATCAGAGGAGATTGAGTGCCCCTAAAGACTGGTGTTTCAGGTTCTGGTTCAGGTTGAGGGTGATCGATTCTTCTAGGCATTCTAACCCAATTACCATTTCTATAAACACATCTCAATCGATGAAGTAGATTTTTGTTTATTATGCTAAACCTATCCACTTTCATCACTTCTTCATCGGGTGGGATTTGGATATCGTAGGCTTTAAGGATTCTAGTGATTATACCTCCATATGGAAGCATCATGTCTCTCTTTGATAGTTCTATCATGTTTTGTTGGATGAGGTATCCAAAACAAATGTTATGTCCTTTCATTATCCAATACATGGTTCCTAATTCCAATTAACTTACTTCATCATGATGATATTGTTTAGGGAGAATGATGCTAGTTAGGATATGATGAAGTACTTTAGTGTTTAGTGGTAGTAGGTGTTCACAGCTTTTAGGAACTATCACTAAGTTGGGATTACCGAAAATTGTTCCTAAGGCTTCAACATATGTTGTCCCAACTGTTTCATTGTCCCATGATCCTCTAAAATAAAGTCCTCTATTTTTTACAGGAATGCCTATCATGTCACAAATGAATTTATCCGTAATGGAGATGTGTTGTCCTAAGAGATAGGTGGACATTCTTTCTTCTTCATCTACTTGTAGATTGTTGTAAAACAATCTAACAAGTCTTGGATAAATGGGTTCACTAATTTGTAAAATAGGGAGTAGATCTAGGTTGGCAAACCATTGGATTGTTTCTAAGTCTCTTAGTTCATCTAAATCTACATGTTTTCCCTTATTAACACTTCTAAATTCAAAAGAAGAAAATTTTTCAACATGATACTTTGAATCAAAGAGGGTAAGATCAAAGTCTTCCACTAATCTCCTCTTTCCTTTGTCCCTTAAGGATCTTCTAGAGCCCATAACTACTGTTATTTGAGAGGATAGTAATGAGCAAGTGTAAATGAATCTAAAAACAGAATTTAGAGGGCTCTTAGAGAATACCTTGAGTGAGATCTTCAAGAGAAGGAGAGATTGTTGATCTTTTGCTTCGAAATGAGAAGGATTTGGGATGCTAAGATGAGAGAAATGGAGGTGGAGAGGCTTTGGAAGAGAGAAGAAGGGAAGGGAGTAAGTTGGGGTCGGTTCCACCGCCGGCCCTAGCTCGGTTTAATAGGGGGCAAGATTGCAGGCGGCTGCACCACCCCAGCCAACGGTGCAACCGCTTGCAACCCGTGACAGCCGGCGGTGCTACCGCTAGCTGGAGCGGTGCCACTGCCTGTAGGTAGTGAGCACTCGTTTTGATTGTTGTGTGGTCTGTTTTGAATGTTTCTTACTTGAGAAGAGCTTTTATTTATGGAGCAGTCAACTTTACTTTCGTAACTATGCAAGAATTTTCATTTTAAGATCACGATAGATCTAATGATGCGTATATTCTTCTTCAAATGTCATATTCATGTTTGTGACAGTTTGTCCATGTTGGTAAGCTTTGCTTACAACGTAAGTTCATGATATAGTTGAATTTACAAGTAATGAACATTTCAGTTTGATGGGATCGAAAATCCAGAGGATATGTGAAGGTACATATGGGTTTCCAATTCTGAGGGATAAAATAGGTTTGTATTGCTTTTGTAATTTTCATTTTCTAATCTTCTTTTTATTTATGCTTAGGGAGCATCATGTGTTCTTTTTGGATCTCGGGTTATGAATATGGAGAATCCAAAGAGCAGGATATTATTTCTTGCTCCCAACTTGTGATGGTGTATGTTTCTACAAGAAGGGATAATTTTTAGGTACCCATTTACTTTTGGTTGCCTCAAAAGTTGATCTATATTGTTTGTCATGTTGCATAGAGTTTATCTTGGTTCCTTTAGGAACCCAAATTAATTTGTACGGACTAATTTTCTTGAATGGACAATAATGTGTTTTGTGTCCATGCTTGCAACAAAAGTTGCATTTGCTTTGGTGTTGAACATGTAGGATGGGGCCTTTTATGAAGGTGGTTGGATTTTGGTGAGAATTTCTCATAAATCCGATTCTACTTCTTTTGGGAATGTTACCCTTGTTTGTTAGGATCATGTTCAAAGACTTGCTACCAACCTCAAATTTCTTCAAGGTGTCCATGAGTAGCAAGTTTTGCTTTTGGATAGTTTCTAGATCATGGCATTTGATACAAGAGCCTAAACTATCATGATATTCAGTCTTTAACTTATCGAAAACACAATTAAGACTATCATGCTCCTTTTTTAGCAATTTATATTTTCTACTAATAATCTTGCATTCATTAAATAAATCATGAAAGGCATTTAATAATTCATCAAATGATAAATCTGCATCAATTAAATTTGTTACCTCCTCTCCGATGGCCATTAAGGCGTAATGAGCAACTTGCTCAGTGTTGGACTCCTCTTCTTCGGATGCGCTCGAATCATCCCATGTTGCGTTGAGCGCCTTCTTCTTTGATGTTCTTTTCTTGGCTTGGGGACAATCACTCTTGTAGTGTCCCGGCATTTTGCACTTATAGCAAATAACTTGGTCCTTTTTGGGTTCAAGTTTATTTTTTGTGTCATTTTTAAATTTGTTTCTCTTAATGAATTTTTTGAATTTCCTTATTAGAAGTGCCAAGTCATCGTCACAGTCCTCATCACTTGAGTTTTCTCTCAAGTGGTCATCTAAAGTTCTAAGTGCCCATATCCTTCCTATTCTTTGGAAGGATGTCTTCTTGCTCTTCATGAGCCTTGCATGTCATTTCATAAGTCATTAGTGACTCGATTAGTTCTTCAAGAGGGAAGTTGCTTAAATCTTTAGCCTTTTGAATAGCAGTGACTTTAGGGTCCCAACTCTTAGGAAGGGATCTTAGAATCTTATTTACAAGCTCAAAATCCGAAAAACTTTTGCGGAGTCCTTTTAGACCATTGACAACATCCGTGTAAGCAGGTGTACATGTAAACTAATAGTCTCACTTTCGGTTTCATTCGAAAAAATTTCAAAAGAGTGTATCAAAAGATTGATTTTTGACTCTTTCACTCTACTTGTGCCTTTGTGAGTCACTTCAGTGTATGCCAAATATCAAATCGGTTTCTTTCCTGGCCGAAACATGATTAAACTCATTTTTTATCAAAGCGTAAAATAAGGCATTCATAGCCTTTGCATTAAAAGTGAAAGTCTTCTTCTCCAATTCATTCAATCGATCATTAGAAGAAAGATTTGAAAATCCATTTTAACAAGATTCCAAAGTTCAAAATCCATTGAAATAAGGAAGATCCTCATTCGGGTCTTCCAATAAAATGTAATCCGTTCTATTGAACATGGGTGGGCGTGTAATAGAATGGCCCTCTTGGTTTCCGGCGTATGCCATCTCTTTGGTTTTAATCCGTTTGAGAGTAAACTGAGCTTTGATACCAATTGTTAGGATCAAGAGCACTAAGAGGGGGTGAATTAGTGCAGTGGAAAACTTTCAACATTTTCAAAATCGTTCATACGACAAAGCTGATTTCGGTAGAAAAGTCTATTCGTAAATTTCTTTAACTTAAGATTAGGCAAGAAGTAGTTAAAATAAATCGGTTAAGGCAGTTTGCAGTTGTGATGGAAATCAGAACGTAAGCACAAACTGAAATACAATGTTCGTACGAGAAAAGAGATTTACGTCTAAACACGATTTAGAAAATATGGAGCTTGGAAATGCAATCATAAAAGCGCAGAATGCAGTAAGCCGTGAAGGAGGTTTGTAGTAAGGATAATAAGCTCAAAGTAAATGCAAATCAGAGAGCAGCACGATTTAGAGTGGTTCGGTCAATCTTGACCTACATCCACTTCTGGCTTCCTCCACCGATGAGGTCGCCGACGTCCACTAGAGGCCTTCCTTCAAGAGGCGAAGGCCATCCACCCTTTTACAAATTCACTCCTTTTGACGGGCTTAGGAGACAACCCTTACAAACTTTTCTCTCCTCTCTTGGAAGATCTAAACTTGGAAGAAAAGAGGGAGAAGAACCTTTAGCTTATAAAACACTTTTGAGCTCTAAAATCACATAGTAAGATCAGGATTTTGGTGGTTTTCGTTGCTCTTTCATTGCTGAAAGAGTGGGGTATTTATAGGCCCCAAACCAATTTGAATTCCGAGCTCAAAACAGTCAATTCCCGGAATCTCGGGGTCTGGCGGTAGCACCGCCTGACTGGGGCGGTTGCACCGATTGACAGAGCTCGAAGACTGAGCCTCTGGGCAGTGCCACCGCTTGTCAGGGGCGGTAGCACCGCCTGGCAGAGCTCGGAGACTGAGCTTAGGCGGTGCCACCGCCTGACTGGGGCAGTTGCACCGCCCAGCCAGAGCTCGGAGACCGAGCTCAGGCGGTTGCACCACCCAGTCTCGCTCGGAGACTGAGCCCTGGCGGTGCCACCGCCGTCCCAGGTGGTGCCACCACTGGCTGGTGATCTGGGTCCGAATGGTTTGATCCATTCGGCCCAATTTGATTCTTTTAAGGACCCAATTGCTCCTAGATTAAGTTAATGGGATCACCTCCCAATTCTAACTTAATCATCGTGCTAACTACGATAATTCTTAAGACTTTTACTACAGCTTGCTCCGGTGCGTCAATCGCTTCTTCCGGCGAGCTTCCGGCGAACTTCTGGCAAACATCCGACGAACCTCCGACGATGCTCCTGCGGACTTCCGGCAAACTCTTGGACTTGTGATGATCCTCTTGGCGAGTTCCGATGAGCTTCTTTTGGCAAGCTCCTAGACTTCTCGGATTTGTTCCCGCAGAACCTCGGATGACCG
>LS990916.1:10702553-10715053 GCA_900464855.2 Musa schizocarpa | reverse complement strand
ATAGCAATTTCTTCTCTTTTGAGAAGTGTAATTTTTGCTTTTGTCTTAAATTGTGCAAGCTAGCTAGTTTGCCTCTTTTCATGATGTCCATGCTAGAAATTCTTACTCCCCCGTTGTCATTGTCAAAAAGAAGGGAAGACCCTTATATCAATTTTCAGATTATGACAAAGGTAAGTATCAATCGTATTTGTGCATCATTATATATTCAAATTAAAACATACACAATTTCAAAAACTTTATTTTTCATGCAAGATACCGAAAAATAAATCAATCATCATTAATGAGCATATCATACATGATACTCAAATATTAAAATTTTTAAGCATTTATCAACATGTTGATCATGATACCAAAATTCATCATTTAATGCATTCATGATACACATCATCTGCAATACACCATAACCATCATTGTCATATGTATTGCATGCATCATTTCAAATTCATGAATATTTCATCATTGCATGCATCATACCAAATCATAAAATATAAAATCATCATTAATGCATGATTCCAAATCATCATTTATGTCACATCATGATGGTACCAATTTTGTCAAATTACATCCTACCATGCATGATCGAAACTTCTTATTTGTATACATCAAAACAAATTAATGAATATTTCATGTATTCATATCATCACATAAGGAATATCAAGAAAAATTATTAGGTGATGAGATGTATTTCATTCATTCAAAGAATTTTACATAACAAAATTAAAGTCATAAGCCTTAAAAGATGTCATGAGAGAACATATAAACAATCTTGATTTATAAAATGAATACTCAAGTTATAATTTCGAAAAATCAAGAGAAACCATGATTCATTTTAATAAATCTTCTCTTAAATAGATAACATAAAGAATTCTTAGGAGATCATAAAAAAGATAGAATTCATTCAATCTTGTAAGAGAATAAGATATTAATTCATGCATATAAAATCTTGATTTAAGTATAAGAAATCTCAATTTCAAAATTTCAAAAAATCAAGATAAAGCTCATTTAAATCATCAAATCAAGATCAATAGATTTTCAAAAATAAATTGTTAGGATCAAGAAAATCTAAAAATAAAATTTAACACTTTCATGCATTCAAACATGGTTTTGCCATATGTTTTTTTTTTTTGGTAAGTAAAAGTAAATTGATTATGTGTAAAGTTTCTACAAATAGCTTTATCTATACAAGTCATAGACAAAGCCATGTAACTCATAGAGTGCGAATGCGATAGTTATGACTACACATGTTGTAGACTATAACTCTAATTATAATCAAAATAGAAAATGTTTATCCAGATATATCAAAATTTGGCATCATTCCCAAGATCTTTAGCTAATAGCAAAATGAAAATTGATAAAAATATATTTTTCTCTTTGGGTAAAGTGCTCCGTTTTTGAGATCTTGCTCCATACAGGATCTTGAGTCTCTAATAATCTCTTTCAATAGCTGAGCATTGTTTGTGTGTTGACATTTAAAGATTCTGTTACATCTCTCCTTCCACATCCACCAAATAGCGCATCTGAAAGTAACCTTTGCCGGTTGTGTGAGAGGACCTTTTCTTGAGAAACATTGCATGAGTTAAGCCTAGTTCTTGGTGCAAGTTTGGTTCTTGGCAGTCTATTGAGTTCAAATGCTGGAGAATCGCTTCCATATCCATTTTGTATAATCACAAACAAAAAAAATAAAATATATAGAGTAGGAGTGCAATACAGAGCGGATGAGTTAAGTCGTCCTGCTTTTGATAGAAACCTATTTTTCCAAGAAGAAATTCTATTCTTTATTTTTTTTGTAGATAAAAGAGGCGACGGTGGGTTTTGTGAATGCATGTGGATATGGCGGGAGACCCAAATAAAAAGAGCGCAAGCTTCCCTCACTAACCCCAAAGTTTGTGCAATAAAGACATTATCCTCAAAAATAAGGGCTCATATATACTTTACTTTTTTAGCATGATTTAACGAAGTCCAGAAACCATACCAAAGTCATTCATAATAGTAGCCGGGTTCTTTCTTTGAAGTTGGTTCATTTTGGAGAAAGATAAGTAAGTCATCTGCAAATGTTATATGTGATATATGAGCAGAACCGACAATGGGTACCTTAATGCTGCCATTTAAGACTAGCGTGTTCCAACATACAGCTAAAGTCCTTCCATCGCTTAATAGTAAAAAATCACGGAGAGAGTGGATCACCTTGTGGGATGCCATTAGTTGCTCCCCCAAAAAAACAATTGGTGAGCCATTAAAAAAGTATCGAAAACTTTGGAGTTTCAAGCAAGATTGAATCAATTAACCCATTCTTTGTGGGAAGTTCATATCGAGGATCTTATAGATAAACTTCCTATTAACACGAATCGAAGGCTTTCCGTAAATCAGCTTTAAAACATATTTTTGTCCCTCTTGCTTTTGAATGCAAATCTTTGACCAAGTCATTAGCAAACAAAATGTTATGATGTATACTTCTCCCTTTGATGAAAGCGACTTGGTTTGGGCTAATGATCTTGTGTATTACCTTTTGCATTCTATTTGCCAATACTTTGGAGATGATCTTGTAAATAAAGTTGCATAATGATATGGGTCGATAGTTCTCTAGTGAATCACCCACATTCTTGAATTAAGGAAATAAAAGTGCAATTCATCTCTCTAAGAATATGACTGAAGAGAAAAAAAAATGTTGTGAAGCCTTGATCACATCATTTCCAATAATAGACCAAGCAGTTTGGTAAAATTCAATTTGGAAATCCATCTGGACTGGGCTTTTGTGCTTTGGTGACTTAAAGACAACACATACAATTTAGATCATCTGTAATTGGGGCATTGAGGATTGAAATAGCTTAGAATCAAGTTTTCTAATTCGGCTCCACATGAATGTTATTAGGTTTCCCGGCTTGATTGAGTAAGGAATAAAAAAAAATTGCTCTGTGTGTGCTTTAACCTCATCCAACTTCTCAATAAGATTATCATCTTTGTCTCTGCATTTTCTTGTCTGGGTTAATAGCCCTTCGGTAGCAATTGAAGCATAGAAAAATTTTGTATTGGAATCCCCTAAGCGTAAGCCAATGTTGTCGAGACTTCTGCTTTGCAAAACTTTCCTCCTGTTTTAAGGCTTGCATGAAGTTATTTAAAACTACGCCTCTTTGTAGATAATATTTTCATCATTTGGCTGAAGTTGCAGCTCATGTTGCAAAGACATTAGTTCCTTTAAAGTTGAACTCACGGTGTTAATATTGCCAAAGGTATTTGTATTCCACTCCTTTAGTCTTTGCTTCTGAGGCTTTGAGCTTTTGACATAAGATGTAAAGGGGATCCATGCACATTAACATTCCAAAGCGGATCGATAACATCAAAAATTGAGGATGAGTACTCCACATGTTAAAGAATCTAAATGGTTTCTTGCCTCTTGGTGTCAAGCTTTTCTGCGTGTATATACATTAAAGAATGGTCAGAAAACAAAGGAGCACCATACTCAAGAAGTGAATCTGGGGTAAACTGTTAACCATTCATGATTAATCAAACACCTATCAAAATCGAGCCATTATTTTCTGTTAGCAGCACCTTGATTACTCGGGAGAGCCAATTACCCACAGATTTCATATCAAACAATGCTTTGCGATGTCAATGTAATCATTGAACTTTTTTTGGTGGCTTTAGAAAGTTGTCTACCCTGTTTTCATTTGTGTACCGAACATTATTAAAGTCTCCAAGAACAATCCAAGGTACATTGAGACAGCCATTTACAATATTAGTCGGTCGGACCAAAGTGGTATTTCTTTCTTGCATCTTGTTTTTTGAAGCATATATACCGATGAAATTGAATTGGCGACCATTCTTTTTATCCTCTACCTTAAGATGAATGAATTGATCGATTAGCGAAATAAACCAAGCATTAATAGAGTTAGGATGCCATAAGACCCATATTCTACCAAAAGTGTCATTTGAGTCATTGGTAAACAGTTCTCGTCCGACCATATTAAATTCTTTTGAGCTTGAGCAGCGATTGTTTAATTTTTTTTTCCACTAGAATAACAATATCACATCTTGGCGAACTTGATTATTCTATTGAGCTCCCGACATTTCTCCGGCTTATTAAGTCCATGAACATTCCGGCATGTTATCTTCATTAGTAAAAGATAGTAAGGTATTCATCCCTCACGACTTTGGATGGATTGTACCATCCTTTTCTTATCTTTTGGTTTTTGTATTTTCCTCCCTTTAAATATCCTTACCTTTTATGGCTTTATTCCTATATTTATCCACTTCATCTACAGCTTGCAGATTTTTAAACTTTAAAATACCTTGAATCATGTGGTCTTGATTGGCGGGGTTTGTTGAAGCTCGATAAGATTGTTGCATCACAATATCTGGATAGTACTTGTTGGAGCGATCGGCTATAGAGGTTTGTTGGAGCATGAGTTTGTTGAGGCAGAATATCCTTGTTGGCAATGTTTGTTGTGGCTTTGAGTTTGTTGAGGAATAATATCCTTGCTAGCGAGATTTGCTTGGACTGAGTTAGTTGAGCTAGTGTGGATGGATCGATGATATTGGAAGAGATGAAGTTCGACTTATGTTTCTCACATCCACTAGTACCATGGGAAACCTCTCTGTTGTGGAAGGCTCGACATTATAGGTACAGAATAAAGTTTTGGAATTGTCCTTCTGTCAAAGGTGCTTTCCTTGCGGTCGGAATGCTCAATAGTTTTTGCCACCATCGGTTCTTTGCCCATTAGAAAGAATCACTTTGTTCTTTGAGGCGCTTGGCGTGGTCGATAGACCTTTGTGGTTGGATTTGGGGTTTCGACAAGCTCCATTTGGATGACCAAAAGATAAGCAACGCCCGACATCGTTGTGGCTTCGGGGAATATGAGACATGTACCTTCCGAGTGTTCCGTCAAGATCGATAGAAAACCTCATTAGGAAGATCTTCATCGGAAGAAACCAGCACACATGCTCGTGCAAATGCTAATCTAAATCCGAGCTGGCATTGCTTTGTCGATGTAGAGTGGTTTCCCCAGTCTTTGCATAACTTTTGCAATAAAGCGTCGACTCCAAAGATGTAGAGGCAGTCCTTGAAAGGATACCCATAATGGAATAGGCTGTAGGCTATCTAACTCCAAAGCGGACATCGAGACCAGCGTCGTAGAATCATTGGATGACCGCGGATAGTCCAGAATCGCCGGATTATTTGCAAATCTTCTTGGTATAGCTTGCAAACAAAGAATCGTTCTCCGGCATATGAAGATCAAATGGCGATATTCCCCATCGAGTTTTGATAAATGAGGATAGTGGGAAATAAGATGTTTTGAGACCTACCACATAGCCAACAATCGCCATAGACCATGTCTCAATAAGCTCTGGCTGAATCAACGATCTCATATCTGACAATCTTCTTATCGGCTGAACTTTTGGAGTAAAGAATTCCAAGCTTAGATCTGGACTTCCAGCAGAGCCTTGAAGAGGCTAGTCCAAGGCCGAGGATCATTTGGAAATGAGAAAGCGGTATCCCGCGATCTAAGCGACACTGCTTCGATCTTTGGTTGGTCGAAGGAGTTTCTCTCTGGAAAAGATATGTTGGAAGAAACAACTTGGGGGGGTAGCGGTAGGGAGCCTTGCCATCGTTTCAACCCTCTACGCCACCATCGCCAGACCCCTAGGGGCCATCGCTGCCATGTTTGATCCCTCGGTGGCCCTTCTGAAAAACGGCGCCATTGGGAAAAAGCCACATTGCGAGTATATTAGATCGCCGCTATGGTGCCATCACCCTAAGGGATTTATGGTTGCTGCTACTGATGTCGTTAAGCCCTTGGGGAGAAGCCCGGCCTTCTGAGATCTGATCGCTGCTACTGATGTCGTCGCCCGCCCGCTCTGATCTTGTCATCCTTGGGGAGATCGATCACCTCTACGGTGTGAATCAGCCCTTAAGCTCGTGGGAGAAAGCCGACTGCTGCAGGAGTTAGATAAGCCTTTAGGGAGATATGGTTGTCGCCTTCTGATCCCGTAAGCCCTAGATCACGGGCGCCCGTCCTTCTGATGGCGTCGCCCTTGGGAGATCGATCACCGCTTCTGATGCCGTAAGCCCTTAAGCCGTGGGAGAAAGCTAACGATCATGGGAGTCGGATCGTCCTAGGGAGATCTGTGCGCCGCTATAATGCACCGTAAGCCCTAGATCTGTTACCCTTCTGATGTCGCCCCGCCCGCTTCTGATGTCGTCGGCCAATGATGATGGCGAAGGGGGCACCTTTGCTTTGTATTCTTTGATATGCAGAAATGCAAAGGCCATATGTTTTTCAAATACACTCATGAAAATAATACTTGCTTATCATCATGAAAATTTTTGTATCCAAAACACATAGTTTCCAATATGTTATTAAGGCATGTAATAGTGTAAAATTCTCATTATAGTAATTATATCCTACCATGCATGATCAAAATTTCTCCTCATTTTATCATATTTAACATGATTGAAGCATTGAACATGATTCATATTTAAAATGTGTCTCATGTCATAAGTATGAATCAAGCATTTGTGAAATCCAAAATCATCCTCAAAGTCACATTCAATAAATTCATACATGACAAGCATAGATTTGTTGAAAACTCGATAAGATAGAGGATCGCATTTCATTTTTATAAATTTCTATTCATATGATTTGCTTCTTATAAGCATGCCTTTACCTTTAATAAAATAAGTGTCAACATTTAAGACGGAAAGGTAAATTTTATAAAACAAATCATCAAGCATGATTCCATGATAACATCCTTTTAATATCTTGATATTCATCATCAAGTATGATTTCAAAAAGTATGTTCAAGAGAAATCATTAAGACCAAATGCATGATACACTCATTTATTTTCAAAATATTCATCATGTTTATTTTCATGAGATTCACAAGATTGGTAAATTAAATTCATTAATTTCCTTTTTGAAAAATTAATAAAGTCAGAAAAATAAATTTTTCAAGAAGAAACCTTTCCACTTTTTAGTTGTTTTAATTCATGTGATTTATTTCATACATGCATGTTCTTTTCTTTTGTGCCAAATAAAAATATGCATCAACATTTAGGATCGAAAAATGAATTTCGTCATAAAAACCATCAAGACAAAATCATCATGTATAACTTTTAAAATCTAATGCATAAAATCGTCAATCATGGTATCAAAAATATTTAATATTTTCATTACATCATTATGCATTACTTCAAATCAAATATGATTTCATTTAATCAAAATTGAGAAATTAGTTAATTAAACATGATACCATTCAACAATGTTAATCAAACATGATACACATTATTACTTTTTAACCACATATAGCATGATTTCATAAGGCATTTTTAATCATTTTGTTTATCACAAACATGTAATTTTCATGATTATTTTCAAAATTACTAGAATGATAAGCATGATTCCTAATTTTTTTATTTTCATTATAAAACATGTAATTTTCAAGAAAATTAATTCTAAACAAAAAAACGGAAAATGCATCATGAAAAACATCAAGTAATTTCAAAATAAATTAAGGGGATTTCGATTACCTCATCGTTGAATGTCCTACGGAAAGCCTTCGATTCAGTTAATAGGAAGTTTATCTATAAGATGCTCCTCGATATGAACTTCCCACAGCAATGGGTTAATTGGATTCAATCTTGCCTGGAAACTCCAAAGTTTTCGATACTCTTTAATGGCTCACCAATTGGTTTTTTTGGGAGCACGAATGGCATCCGACAAGGTGATCCACTCTCTCCGTATCTTTTTTACTATTGCGATGGAAGGACTTAGGCGTATGTTGGAACCTTGCATCTTAAATGGCGACATTAAGGTACCCATTCTTTGGTTCTGTTCATATATCACATATAACATTTGCAGATGACTTACTTATCTTTCTCCAAAATGAACCAACTTCAATAAAAACACAGCTACTATTATGAATGACTTTGGTATGGTTTCTGGACTTGATTTAAATCATCACGAAAAGTAAAGTATATATGAGCCCTTCGTTGAGGATAATGTCTTTATTGCACAAACTTTGGGGGTTAGTGAGGGAAGCTTGCGGGTTCCTTATTTGGGTCTCCAGCTCATATCCACAGGCATTCACAAAACCCATGTCGACCTATCTTGCAAAAAAAATAAAGAATAGAATTTCTTCTTGGAAAAATAGGTTTCTATCAAAAGCGGGGACGACTCGAACTCATCCGTTCGGTGTGCACTCCTACTCTATATATTGGTGTAATGCATTTCTTCTACCTTTGGACTTCTCCAAGATATTGAGCGGTTATTAATGAACTTCTTCGGAATGGCACAAATGATAAGGCAATGCATATGGTAAATTGGGATAGCATTTGTAAACCCAGAAAAAGATGAAGGGGCTAAACTTGAGAAATACTAGAGTTGGAATCAAAAAGCATGTGCAGTGCAGCAATTGTGGGATCTTTTGCAAAACAAATGTTCCTTATGGTCACTTTGGCTAGGTATCTTTCAAAAGAATCAATCTGGAAATTTCAACAAGAACATACCACTCTGCTGACTTGGAAAGGAATTTTAAAGGCAAGGAATTGGCTAATCAAACACATTTCCTATGCAATCTCTTAAAATTAGTACTAATATGTGGTGCGATCCTTGGGTGAATGGGAAGAGTATATTTCAAATTATATGGTGACAGAATCTGAAAAGATCTGGGGCTCCCAAAGATTGGAAGGTTTAAGTTCATTTTCTAGATTTTGGTGTCTCCCTAATCCTATTTCCCCGAAATGTTATCACTTTGGCCGACTATTATAGCTATTCCAATCACGAACAACTCTTGGATAAACTTATTTGGCCTCATGACAATGGCAAATTTAGTGCCACATCTGCATGGAATCAAATTAGGCAAAAGAAATAACAAGTGGGTCCCATGCAGTTGGACATGGGATCGGCCAAAGGGATCACAAAGACATTCCTTATGTACATGGCAGGCCCTTCTCAATAAACTACCTACAATAGACAATATGAAAAGAAGGGTATCTATCATGTTAACCCGATGCTCCCTTTGTATGCAACAAGAAAAGCTGTTGACCACCTTTATTTTGCTTGTGATTATACAAAATGGATATGGAAGGAGATTCTCCAGTGATTTGAACTCAATAAGCTACCCAACCAAACTTGCACCAAGAACTAGGCGAACTCATGCAATGTTTCTCAAGAAAAAGGTCCTCTCACACTGGCCCAGCAAAGGTTACTTTTGGATCTTCTATTTGGTGGATGTGGAAGGAGATGTAACAGAATCTTTAAATGTCAACACACAAACAATGCTTTCGACTATTGAAAGAGAGTTATTAGAGACTCAAGATCTGTATGGAGCAAGATCTCAAAAAGCAGACACTTTACCCAAAGAAAAAATATATTTTTATCAATTTTAATTTTGCTATTAGCTAAAGATCTTGGGAATGATGCCAAATTTTGATATATCTGGATAAACATTTTCTATTTTGATTATAATTAGGAGTTATAGTCTACAACATGTGTAGTCATAACTATCGCATTCGCACTCTATGAGTTACATGGCTTTGTCTATGACTTGTATAGATAAAGCTATTTGTAGAAACTTTACACATAATCAATTTACTTTTACTTACAAAAAAAAAAGAATGTCCTTAAGGCGTAGTTTTCCACCTTGCCTTTCTTAATTTTCTCCTCATCTTCGGAGGAGCTCGATTCATCCCAAGTTTTATTCTTTTTCTTACGTTCAAAGCAAGTAGTTCTGTTCTTTTTGCTTTTTAATTTTTGTTTTATGAACTTTTTAGATTTCATTTGTAGTTCTTGTTCACCATCACTTGAGCTTATGCTCAAGTGGTCTTCAAATGTTCTATGTCCCAAATCCTTCCTGTTCTTTGGAAGGTTGTTTTGTCCATCATGTGCATTGTGCATCATTTCATATGTCATCAACGAACCAATTAGTTCTTCAAGTGGAAAAATATTTAAATATTTTGTCTCTTGTATTACGATTATTTTAGGATCCCACCTTTTTGGAAGGGATCTTAAGATCTTGCTTACGAGATCCAAATTCGAAATAGATTTACCAAGAACTCTTAGATTATTAACGATATCCGTGAAATTGGTGTACATGTCACCTATAGTCTCGCTTGGTTGCATTCGAAAAAGCTCAAAATCATGCAATAAAATATTAACTTTTGAGTCTTTGACTATACTAGTTCCCTCCTACGTGATTTCAAGTGTTTGCCAAATATCAAAAGCTGTTTCGCACATAGAAATCCGATTGAACTCATTTTTGTCCAAAGCGCAAAATAAGACATTCATAGCCTTTGCGTTTAAAGAAAAATACTTCTTCTCCAAATCTGACCATTCATTCATCAGTTTAGAGGGAAGTGGAAAACCGTTTTCAATAATATTCCATAAATCCAAATTCATAGAAATTAAGAAAACTCTCATTCGAGTTTTCCAATAAGTGTAGTCCAATCCGTTAAACAACGGGGGACGAACAACCGATAAGCCCTCTTGAAAGCCATGAAGAGCCATTTCACTCGGGTGTAAATCCGAAATGAGAAATATCGAGCTCTGATACCAATTGTTAGGATCAAGAGCACTAAGAGGGGGGGGGTGAATTAGTGCAGCGGAAAACTTTCGACGATTAAAACTGCATTCATATGATAAAAGCGATTTTGGTAAAAAGCTGATTTATAAATCAATTTAACTTGTGATTAAGTGAGATGCAGTTAACGCAAATATATAGAGGTAGTTTGTAGTTAAGATAGACAACAGAATGTAATAGCAAACTAGAATACGACGTTCGTACGATAAAACTGATATCCGTCTTAACGTCGATTCAGAAAATACATAACTATAAAACACGTTCGTAAATGAGTAGAAGGTAGTAAGCTACTAAGGAGGTTGCAGTAAAGATAAGATGCTCAAAGTAAATGCAAACCGAGATTTAGAGTGATTCGGCCAATCTTGATGTACATCTACTTTTGGCTTCCTCCACTAACGAGGTTGTTGGGAAATCCTTTTGGGGGCGACATCATATGCGCAGTGGAAGAACAAGAAAAACAAAATCCTCGATTCCCAAAGAGATGTTCGTCGTCGTGCGAAGATTGGTACGCAAAAATCTACGAAATAAGAAACTGTGTATAGAGTAGATTGTGTTACCTAGGGAGATCGTATATCCCTGTTTCCTTGCAGATCCTTTGGAGTGGGTGAAGGAGGTCAAGCGTCCTCCTCTCTAGCGGTGATCCACACAGTAGGGTTGCGACGACGCTCCTCAAAACTCTAGACCTACTCTGAGTTGGATATCAAGAGGAGAATAGGAAAAGGCAAACAAAAGCTCTCTAACCCATAGAGCTCTGAATCTCTCCTATTTATAGAGGTCCCTTGTCAAACCCTAATGGGTCCTCCCCTAGTGGGTATTGGATTTGCATCCAATAAGACAAGGGCTCTGTCGGATATCTCATATCCGAATCTTTATTCATCGTAATGCCTACCATATGTGTGTGACCCTTTAGGCCCAATATCGAGCTGGCCGTGAGTCATACCTGTCAGAACTCCTTCTAACTTAGTGAATTATTTTCTCTGAAATAATTCACTTGACTCATCGACTACGGAGATACTAGGCCACTACGCCGTAGTCCCCAGACGATATAGGGGAATCCAATCCATTGGACTTGTCTGTCCTCAGTTACCGTGTACCTATTGTCCCTCATCCATCTAATATACCGGAGGCCGTATATCAAGCAAGGTGTTGTCAGACCCACACGGTTTCTACTCGAGTCTCGCTCTAATCAGATTCTTCCGGAGAACTCTTTCTCTCTCAACCCGAATGACCCTAGCCAGGGATTTGTCTGAGCAAGAACACATGGGATATTCCTCTTATGACGCCGAGAGTGGATGATCCTCTATTGACACTCAATAGCCCTCGTAAGGTCGACTACCACTCCCAATGACCAAATGGTACTAGATCTGGGACAGCCAAACCTATAAATCACGGTATCAAAGAGTGGAGCACTCATCTGAGGAAATCCTTGGTGTCTCAAGTCTAAGGACTAGATACACCACTAGGACTCTGGAATCATGCTGTTTGACAATAAGGCATCATCAACCATCCAGGCGATACGTAAAAGCGGATCAATCAGTGAACTCATTCTCCAATGTGTACATGTTTGTATCCCTAGTGTCCCTACACACCCGACTCCGAGACTGTATCCATCATATAGGCGGGTATACAGCACACCGGTCTGTCCGGTTATCACGATATCCCTCTCGAGTAACCTATGACCCGGGATTATTTAGGATATGTGTTTTAAAGGTGAATCGATCTCACTATCATTGATCTCATCACGATCCGATTCCCATTACAAATCCAAGGACATCACAATATATATATGCATTTGTGCAATAGTTATAAAGTGATATATGCCAAAATATAATAAGCAAAAAGATTCTATATTAAGTCACACGTGCCATCACTCATGTGATTGGCTTGCTAGGCACCTATGACTAGTAGAGGTCACCGACGTCAAC
>LS990916.1:10657553-10697553 GCA_900464855.2 Musa schizocarpa | reverse complement strand
TTGGGCTAATGATCTTGTGTATTACCTTTTGCATTCTATTTGCCAATACTTTGGAGATGATCTTGTAAATAAAGTTGCATAATGATATGGGTTGATAGTTCTCTAGTGAATCATTTTGCATTCTTGAATTAAGGAAATAAAAGTGCAATTCATCTCTCTAAGAATATGACACGAAGAGAAAAAAAATTGGCAAGCCTTGATCATCATTTCCAATAATAGACCAAGCGGTTTGGTAAAATTCAGTTGGAAATCCATACGGACACAGGCTTTTGTGCTTTGGTGACTTAAAGACAACACATACAATTTAAATCATCTGTAATTGGGGCATTGAGGATTGAAATAATAGCTTAGAATCAAGTTTTTTCTAATTAAAACCCACATGAATGTTATTAGGTTTCCCAGCAGTTGAGTAAGGAATAAAAAAATTGCTCGTGTGTGCTTTAACCTCATCCAACTTCTCAATAAGATTATCATCTTTGTCTCTGCATTTCTTGTCGGTTAATAGCCCTTGGTATGAATTGAAGCATAGAAAAATTTTTTGTATTGGAATCCCCTAAGCGTAAGCCAATGTTGTCGAGACTTACTTTTTTTTTCCTCTGTTTTTTAAAGGCTTGCATGAAGTTATTTTTTTCTGCCTCTTTGTAGATAATATTTTCATCATTTTGGTGAAGTTGCACTCATGTTTAAAGACATTAGTTCCTTTTACTGCAAAGTTGAACTCACGGTGTTAATATTGCCAAAGGTATTTGTATTCCACTCCTTTAGTCTTTGCTTCTGGGCTTTGAGCTTTTGACATAAGATGTAAGGGGGATCCATGCACATTAACATTCCAAGCGGTCGATAACATCAAAAAATTGAGGATGAGTACTCCACATGTTAAAGAATCTAAATGGTTTCTTGCCTCTTGGTGTCGCTTTTTTTTTGGTGTATATACATTAAAGAATGGTGGGAAAAAACAAAGGACACCATACTCAAAAAGTGAATCTGGGGTAAGCTGTTAACCATTCATGATTAATCAAACACCTATCAAGTCGAGCCATTATTTTTTTTTTTAGCGGCACCTTGATTACTCCGGAGAGCCAATTACCCACATTTCATATCAAACAATCTTGCAGTGTCAATGTAATCATTGAACTTTTGAAGCCTGGCTTTACGAAAGTTGTCTACCACCACATTTTTCATTTGTGTACCGAACAGTATTAAAGTCTCCAAGAACAATCCAAGGTACATTGAGACAGCCATTTTACAATATTAGTCAGTCGGACCAAAAGTATTTCTTTCTTTATCTTGTTTTGAAGAATATATACCGGTGAAATTGAATTGTGACCATTCTTTTTATCCTCTACCTTAAGATGAATGAATTGATCGATAGCAGAAATAAACCAAGCATTAATAGAGTTAGGATGCCATAAGACCCATATTCTACCAAAAAAAGTGTCATTTGAGTCATTGGTAAGCAGGTCTAGCGTCCGGCCATATTAAATTCTTTTTTTTGAGCTTGAAGCAGCGATTGTTTAATTTTTTGTTTCCACTAGAATAACAATATCACATCACGGTGGACTTGATTATTCTATTGAGCTCCCCACATTTCTCGGGCTTATTAAGTCATGAACATTCCGACATGTTATCTTCATTAGTAAAAGATAGTAAAGGTATTCATCCTACGACTTTGGATGGATTGTACCATCCTTTTCTTATCTTTTCGGTTTTGTATTTTCCTCCCTGTAATATCCTTACCTTTTATGGCTTTATTCCTATATTTATCCACTTCATCTACAGCTTGCAGATTTTTAAACTTTAAAATACCTTGAATCATGTGGTCTTGATTGGCAGGGTTTGTTGAAGCTTCGATAAGATTGTTGCATCACAATATCACAGATAGTACTTGTTGGAGGCTGATCTAGCTATAGAGGAGTTTGTTGGAGCATGAGTTTGTTGAGACGAATATCCTTGTTGGCAATGTTTGTTGTGGCTTTGAGTTTGTTGAGGAATATATCCTTACTAGCGAGATTTGCTTGGACTGAGTTTCGTTGAGCTAGTGTGGATGGATCCGATGATATTGGAAGAGATGAAGTTCACGACTTATGTTTCTCCTGTCACTAGTACCATGGGAAACCTACTGTTGTGGAAGGCTCTGACATTACAGCTTGCAGATTTTAAACTTTAAAATACCTTGAATCATGTGGTCTTGATCAAGGGGTTTGTTGAAGTTCGATAAGATTGTTGCATCACAATATCCCGGATAGTACTTGTTGGAGCAGTCTAGCTATAGAGGTTTGTTGGAGCATGAGTTTGTTGAGACAGAATATCCTTGTTGGCAATGTTTGTTGTGGCCTGAGTTTGTTGAGGAATAATATCCTTTTAGCTTAGATTTGCTTGACCCGAAGTTCGTTGAGCTAGTGTGGATGGATCCATGATATTGGAAGAGATGAAGTTCCCGACTTATGTTTCTCCGGCCCACTAGTACCATGGGAAACCTGTTGTGGAAGGCTCGACATTATAGGTACAGATAAAGTTTTGGAATTGTCCTTCTGTCCATGGGTGCTTTCCCTTGCAAGTCGGAATGCTCAATAGTTTTTTGCCACCATCGGTGCTGCTGCCATTAGAGAAGAATCACTTTGTTGTCGAGGCGCTTGACGTGGTCGATAGACCTTTGTGGTTGGATTTGGGGTTTGCCGACAAGCTCCATTTGGATGACCAAAAGATAAGCAACGCCGACATCGTTATGGCTTCCGTGAATATGAGACATGTACCTTCCGAAAGTGTTCCCGCCAAGATCACGATAGAAAACCTCATTAGGGAAGATCTTCATCGGAAGAAACCAGCACACATGCTCGTGCAAATGCTAATCTCGTCGAGAAACTGCTGTTGTTTTTTGTCGATGTAGAGTGGTTGTCCCAGAGTGCTGCATAACTTTGCAATAAAAACGTCGACTCCAAAGATGTAGAGGCAGTCCTTGAAAGGATACCCATAATGGAATAGATCGTAGGCTATCTAACTCAAACGGACATCGGGAGACCAACGTCAGAGAATCATTGGATGACCAGGATAGTCCGTAATCCTTCGAGGATTCGGGTTGTAAATCTTCTTTGAGTATAGCTTGCAAACAAAGAATCCGTTCTCCAAAGATATGAAGATCAAATGACGATATTCCCCATCGAAGTTTTTTGATAAATGAGGATAGTGGGAAATAAGATGTTTTGAGACCTACCACATAGCCAACAATCGCCATAGACCATGTCTCAATAAGCTCTTGAATCAACAGTCTCATATACTGCAATCTTCTTTATCACTGAACACGGAGTAAAGAATTCCAAGCTTAGATCTGGACTTCCAACCGGAGCCTTGAAGAGGCTAGTCCAAGGCCGAGGATCGCCGGAATGAGAGCAGTCGTCGCGATCTAGAGCGCGACCGCCTTCGATGTTGGTTGGTCGAAGGAGTTTCTCTGGAAAAGATATGTTGGAAGAGCAACTTGGGGGGGGGTAGCGGTAGGGAGCCTTGCCATCGTTTCAACCCTCGCCACCATCGCCAGCCCTAGGGGCCATCGCTGCCATGTTTGATCCCCTCGGTCGCCGCTACGTAAACGACGCCATTGGGAAAAAAGCCACCGCTGCAGTATATTAGATCGCCGCTATGGTACCGTCACCCTAGGGATTTATGGTTGCTGCTACAGTATCGCCGCCCTTGGGGAGAAGCCGACGCCACGGAGATCTGATCGCTGCTACAGTGTCGCCGCCGCCGCTACAAGATCGTCGTCCTTGGGAGATCTGATCACCCTACGATAATGTCGCCGCCCCTTCGCCGTGGGGAGAAAGCCGACGCAGGAGTTAGATCGCCTTTAGGGAGATATGGTTGTCGCTTCTGATGCATCGCCGCCTAGATTCGGGCGCCGCCGCCATGAGAAGTGCCGCCCTTGGGAGATCTCGATCACCGCTCTGATTGCCGCCGCCCTTCGCCCGGGGGAGAAAGCTAACGATGCGTGAGTCGATCGTCCTAAGGGAGATCCGGTCGCCGCTTATAGTACCGTCGCCCTAGATCGTTGTCGTCGCTGATATCGCCGCCGCCGCTACAAGATCGCCGCCCTAGAGCCGCCATAAGATCGCCGCCGCCTTCTGAAGATCGCCGCCCCTAGGATGGGTGCGATCATACCAGCCCTATATATATATGTTTGTATATATATATATATACACATATATATATATGTATGTATGTATATATATATGTATATATATATGTATTATATATGTATATGTATATATTGTGGTATCTTTGTATCTATGCAACGTGAATCGGATCGTGAATGAGACCGATTCGCCTTTAAACATAGATCCTAAATAATCTCGATCATAGGTTACTCGAGAGGGACATCGAGATAACTGGACAGACCGGTGTGTTGTATACCCATCTATATGATGGATGCAGTTTGTTTAATAGCTACTCGTTTGGAGACACTAGTGATATAATATAGGTGTTCATTGGAGAATGAGTTCACTGATTGATTCGCTTACGGAATATTAAATGGTTGATGATGCCTTTTTGTCGGACAGCGATTCCGTAGTCCTAGTAGTGTATCTGGTCCTTAGACTTGAGAAATGAAGGATATCCTATATGAGTGCTCCACTCTTTGATACCAGACTTATAGGTTTGAATGTCCCAAATCTATCACAATTGGTTATCGGGAATGATAGTCAATCTTATGAGGGCTATTGATTGTCGATAGAGGATCATCCGCTCTCGGTGTCATAAGAGAAATGTCTCATGTGTTTTTGCTTAAACAAATCCCTAGCTAAGGTCATTCGGATTGAGAGAGAAAGAGCGTGACTCGAGTAGAAACCATTTGGGTCTGACAACATCATGCCCAGTATATGGTCTTTAGGATATTAGATGGATGTGGGAATATAGGTACATGGTAACTGAGGACAAACATGTCAAATGGATTAGATTCCCTTATATCATCTCAGGGGTGTAGCGTAGTAGCCTAGTACGTCCGTAGTCGATGAGTCGAGTGAATTATTATGGAGATAATAATTCACTGAGCCAGAAGGAGTTCTGACAGGTAATGACTCACGGCTAACTCGATATTGGGCCTAAAGGGTCACAAACATATGGTAGGCATTACGATGAGTAGAGGTTTGGATATGAGATATCCGTCGGAGCTCCTATCTTATTGGATATCGAATAATCCCCTTAATTATTGGATTCTATGGATGAGATCCAATAAGAGCTAATGAGAGACTATTGGATAGATATCCACTAATCTAAGATGCTTAGGTAGTTGGATGGAGATCCAATACCGAATAGGGGAGGATCCATTAGGGTTAAGTTGACAAGGGACCTCTATAAATAGGAGGGCTTCAATAATTTATTGGCTAGAGCTTTTACTTCCACTCCTATTCTCCTCCCCTCTCCACCTCAGAGCAGGCCTAGAGTTTTGAGGAGCGTCGTCATAGCCCTGTTGTATGTATCACCGCTAGAGAGGAGGGCGCTTGACATCCTTCACCCTCTCCTAGAGATCTACAGGGATTCAAGGATATATGATTTCTCTAAGTAGCACAATCTATCTCACACGTGGTTTTCTATTTTACGAATTTTTGTGCACCAATCTTCTCACGACGATGAACATATCTTTGAGAATTGGGGATTTTATTTTTTGTTCTTCCATTATACATTTGATGTCGCCCCCAAGATTTTCTAACAATGGTATCAGATCCAGGTTGTTCGTGCAAAAATTAGTCTTGAACTGCATGTGTTGTGTTTTGGAGAAGCTTTTGATGTCAAAATCGTTGACGCAAAAGTGAGAAAGGGTAGCAACTATTGCTGCCCTCGTAGATAGCAGCGCTACCATCTATATGTAGGCTCTCAAACGGTGACCAGCGGGCTGCTACAATGGCAGCCCCCAGCATGCGGGCACTACGCATGCAGGCAAGGGTGCCTACAATGGCACCCGCAAACAGGGTCGCAAGCACGACAACCACCTACACGCCGAGAGTATTGTGCCAGCCCGCAAGCGGACACCTATTGCCGTTGGGCCCGCGTGCGAGTCGACAGCAACGATGGCAGCGAGCCCCAACGGGCAGCATTGGCCTACTAGTGCGGTGCTATGACCATGGGCTAAGGCGCCGTAGGGCAACGATGCATGCAGGTGTTGTGCCCACGAGCACAGCCGCTTGCGGGTGCTGCGGCCGCAAGCACAACTGCCTGCGGGGGTTGCATTGTCCACAGGAGTGCCCGACCGCAAGGGTAGCACCATCTGCAAGCACAACGCCCACGGGCAGGGCCGATGCCCCACCCACCGCACAAGCTACCGCCAACAAGGTGTCAGTGGCCATAGCAAGTAGGGAGAAGAGAGGGGTTAGGGTTTTTTGGCCAAAAGATAGTTTTGCCCCTAGATTTTTTAGAAATTCCAAGTTCTGTTCTTTGTCCAAATTATGAAAATACCCAATATAAATCAAAAAAATCCCTATATGTCCCTAATTTAAAAAAAATAATTAATTAAAATATTTAATTGATTTTTTTTTTATTTTTTAGTAGTCTTACATGATGATGATTTATACATTTTATGTATGATATGTGGATGGATGATCATAAACCATGTGATGTGTGTACTTGTGATTATTATTATTGGGGCCTATAAGTCTCCATTTTATTTCTCATTTATTGTCAGGCCTGCATGCTTATAATTAAGTTGTAATCACACAAGGAGGCATAGAAAGAGCATGGAAGTGATAGCGGGACCCACGAGATGGACGATCGCGATGAATGGAGATACGTCGAGATGCTGACAGAACCGACGAGGACGAGATGAACGATCACAGGGCATGGATATGCACCACTGCATACATAGATCTTGATGTGAGTGATTAGGCTCACTAGCTCAGGCCTAATCACATTAGACTATGGTCCATGATCATATGGTGTAAATGTTGGGAAATCTTGGGGGCGACATCACATGCGCAGCGGAAGAACAAGAAAATAAAATCCCTGATTCCCAAAGAGATGTTCGTTGTCATGCGAAGATTGATGCACAAAATCCGCGAAACTGAAAAAACTACGTATAGAGTAGATTGTGTTACCTAGGGAGATCGTATATTCCTGTTTCCTTGCAGATCCTTAGGAGAGGGTGAAGGAGGTCAAGCGTCCTCCTCTCTAGCAGTGATCCACACAGCAAAGCTACGACGATGCACCTCAAAACTCCAAGCCTGTTCTGAGGTGGAGAGGGGAAGGAGAATAGGATAGGCAAGCAATGGCTCTAGCCTATGAGGCTCTGAATCCCTCCTATTTATAGAGGTCCCCTATCAAACCCTAATGGATCCTCCCCTAGTGGGTATTGGATCTACATCCAATAAGCCAAGCCTTTTAGATTAGTGGATCTCTATCCAATAATCTCTCATGGGCTCTTATTGGATCTCGTCCATGGAATCCAATAATTTAGGGGCTTATTGGATACCCAATAAGATAAGGGCTCCGTTGGATATCTCATATCCGAACCTCTACTCATCGCAATGCCTACCATATGTGTGTGACCCTCTAGGCCCAATATCGAGCTGGCCGTGAGTCATACCTGCTAGAACTCCTTCTAACTCAGTGAATTATTATCTCTATAATAATTAACTCGACTCATCGACTACGGACGTACTAGGCCACTATATCGTAGTCCTTAGACGATATAGGGGAATCCAATCTATTGAACTTGTTTGTCCTCAATTACCATGTACCTATAGTCCCTCATTTATCTAATATCCCAGAGACCATATATCGTGCATGATGCTGTCAGACCCATATGGTTTCTAGTCGAGTCTCACTCTAATTGGATTCTCCCGAAGAACTCTTTCTCTTTCAACCTGAATGACCCTGGCTAGGGATTTGTCTGAGCAAGAATATATGGGATATTCCTCTCATAACACCGAGAGTGGATGATCCTCTATCGATACTCAATAGCACTCATAAGGTTGACTACCACTCCCAATGACTAGCTGTACTAGATCTGGGACAACCAAACCTATAAATCTGGAATCAAAGAGTGGAGCACTCATAAAGGACATCCTTGGTGTCTCAAGTCTAAGGACCAGATACACCATTTGGACTATGGAATCGCTGTCTGACAATAAGGCATCATCAACCATCTAGCATTCCATAAGCGGATCAATTAGTGAACTCATTCTCCAATGAGCACTTGTACTATATCCCTAGTGTCCAGCTGCATCCGACATATAGATGGGTATACAGCACACCAGTCAATCCGGTTATCATGATGTCCCTCTCGAGTAACCTATGACCGGGATTATTTAGGATCTATGTTTAAAGGTGAATTGATCTCATTATCGTGATCTCATCATGATCCGATTCCAATTGCACAAATCCAATTACATCATAATATATATATATATATATATATATATATATATATATATATATATATATATATATATATATATATATATATATATATATATATATATATATATATATATATATATATATATATATATATATATATATATATATATATATATATATATATATATGCATATATGCAATAGTTATAAAGTGATATATGTCAAAATATAATAAGCAAAATGATTCTGTATCAAGTCACATGTGCCATCACTCACGTGATTGGCTTGTTGGGCACCTATGACTAGCAATCTCTTACTTGACCTAAAGCCGATTACCTATGTGTCTGATCCCCATTAGTCCCTTGTGATGCTCAAAGACAATATGAGACAACGGCTTTGTTAGTGGATATGCAATGTTATCATCAGATGGAACTCTTTCCACTACTACAACTCCTCGGGTTACGATCTCTCTGATAAGGTGGAACCTCCTTAGAATATGCTTAGATTTCTAATGAGACCTAGGTTCCTTCGCTTGAGCAATCGCCCCGTTGTTATCGCAATATAAGGAGATCGGCTCCTCGCTATCTGGCACGACACCCAAATCAGTGATGAACTTCTTCACCTAGATTTCCTCCTTTGCTGCATCTAATGCAGCAATGTACTCTGCCTCTATGGTCGAGTCAGTAGTAGTATCTTGCTTGGAACTCTTTCAGCACACTGCTCCTCCATTCAAGGTGTACACATACCCTGAATTTGACTTGCTATCATCGACATCAGACTGAAAACTTGAGTCTGTGTAGCCTTCAACCTTAAGGCGACTACCTCTATATACTAGTAAAAGATCCTTAGTCCTTCTCAAGTACTTAAGGATACACTTTACTGCTTTCTAGTGCTCCAAGCTTGGATCCACCTGATACCTACTCATGACACTCAGAGCATGCACTATATCAGGCCTAGTACATAGCATGACATACATGATAGACCCTATTGCTAAGGCATAAGGTATCATATCTATGTTCATCCTTTCTTCTAGAGTCTTTGGGGACATACTCGTAGAAAGCGATATCCCATGTCTCATCGGTATGAGACATCTCTTGGAATTTTTCATGCCAAACCTTTTGACAATGGTTTCTATGTACCTGGACTAGGATAAGCCAAGTATCCTCTTGGATCTATCTCTATAGATTCTAATCCCCAAGATATAGGATGCTTCCCCTAAGTCCTTCATGGAGAAGTGTTTAGATAACCAAGCCTTTACTGTGGATAGCATTCCTACGTCATTCCCAATGATCAGGATGTCATCTACAAATAACACCAAAAAGGTGATAGCGCTCCTACTTACCTACCTGTACACATATGACTCATCTTCGTTCTTAACGAAGTCATATGATCTGATTGCCTCATCAAATCTTATGTTCCAACTTCGGGATGCTTGCTTTAGTCCATAAATGGATCTAAGCAACCTACACACCTTATCTGGCTAGTTCTTGGACACGAATCCCTCAAGTTGCATCACATACACCTCCTGCTTGAGGTTCCCATTGAGGAATGCAGTTTTCACATCCATCTGCCAGATCTCATAATCATAGTGTGCTACAATAGCTAATAGAATTCTCATGGATTTCAACATTGCTACGGGTGAGAAGATTTCATCGCAGTCAACACTTTGCCATTCACGATACCCCTTAGCCACTAACCTTGCTTTATATGTCTCTACCTTTCCATCTACTCCGATCTTTTTCTTAAAGATCCACTTGCAACCGATGGGTACAATACCTTCGGGCACATCAACTAGGTTCCAAATCTTGTTGGAGTACATAGAATCCATCACAGAATTCATGGCTTCTTGCCACTTCTCGGAGTCTATACTCATAATAGTCTCCTCGTAGGTCTGAGGATCAATATCCTCAACATCCTCTCCTTTAATATATTCTACATATCTCTCAGGAGGATGGGATACTCTATCAGACCTACGTAAAGTTGAAACTTGTGTATTAGGTACCTGAATTGCTAAAGATTCAAGCAATTGAAAACAAGACTTGCTAAAGACTTTGCTAAGGCTTTTTTCCCAATCTATTGCTTCTCAAAGGTTGTATTCCCTACTAAGAATTGAGGGGAATTTATAAGCTCCAAGAGAATTCAAATTTGGGCTCCAAATTTTGAATTCTCTTGGGTTCCCGATGCTGGCGGTGCCACCGCTTGTCAATGGCGGTGTCACCGCTTGTCAGTGTCTGACACTGATAGTGTCCTAGCGGTGCCATCGCCCAGTCCGACGGTGGCACCGTCGGACCTCTCGGATGCTGGGTGGTGCCACCGCCCAATCTGGCGGTACCACTGCCCGATCCTCGAGTTTTGGGTGGTGGCACCACCTAGTCTGGCGGTGCCACCGCCTAGACTATTTTAGCTCACTGGTTGGGCTACAAACTTGGCCTAAACTAGTCTGAACTTGGGCCCAATTGGCCCCTAACAGGGTTATAGGATTAACTATTAATCCTAACCTAATTACACATAAACTATGAAATTAAGACATAGTCCTAAGCAAGTTTTAAACTGACAATGTTGAGTTTCTTTCCGTTGAGCTTTTCGACGAACTTTCGGCGGACTTCCGATACACCCTTGGATTTCTTCCGGCGGACTCCCAGCAGACTCCCGATCTTGTGGCGAGTTCAACGAGTCTTTGGCAAGTAGCCAAACCTTCTCGGTGATCTCCGCGAACCTCCAACGATCTCTCTGGTGGACTTCCGAAAACATCGGCAAGTCCCTGATTTCTTCTCGGTTGGTTCCGGCAGCACTTCCGATGAATCTTCGGACTCTCGGCGGACTCTCGAACACCCATTAAACTTGACTCCGGTAAACTTGCTTTATGTCTTCAAGCTATCGTAGTTAATCCTGCACAAATAAAGCAAAACTTTGATCTTGACAATTACTCCTAAGCAATCAAGTTGTTTGGCATGTCATTGGTCCCTCGACGCTTTGTCCGATTCTTCGGTGCATTGTCCTCTCTTGTGGCCTATTGCCCAATCGGTCAGTTGACTCTGTAACTCTGATATCTTTGGCGTAATACCCGCTCTTCTTGGCCCGATGCCCAAATCCATGGCCAGAAGCCTTCTATCGATATGTCGATCGATCCACCGGCCCGACATCCAATCTTCTAACATGTTCCTCTGGCACAACATAATTTTCCTGCTTTAATTGTCTCATCTTGACGAAGCATCCTATGTCACTCAAAATGCAGATTAAATCAAAAACACACATCCAGTGGTTTTATCATCAAAATACGAGATTCAATAAGAAACACCTCTCTTGATAATATTAAGTCGGCAAACCTGAAGCAATTAGATTGACCCATGTGGTCTTCCATCGTTATAGGTAGGGATCGATTCTCAGTATAGGTTATGTTGGTCGAGTCCCTCAAGGCTCACCTAAATCATGATTCGCTATCATGCCTATTGTTGAATCTCAGATTTTGATGATGAAGTCAATTGTCATTTGTTGTCTAATCTATGTGTTGAGATAAGTGTGCAGGATTAACTACGATGAAAGTTAGACAAGCAGCAGGAGTTGCGCCGGAGTCAAGATCATGATCACGTTGGGAGTTCGAGAGTTCGACGGAAGTTCGGACGGTCGTCGGAGGTTCTGCGAGAACAGATCCGAGAAGTCCAGAAGCTTGCCAAGCGAAGCTCGTCGGAACTCACCAAGTAGATCATCGCAAAGTCCAGGAGTTTGCCGGAAGTCCGCAGAAGAATCACCGAGGGTTCATCGGATGATCGACGGAAGTTCGCCGGAAACTCGCCGGAAGAAGCGATTGACGCATCGGAGCAAAGCTGCAGAAATTGTCTTAGATTTAATCGTAGTTAGCACGTTGATTAAGTTGAAAAATGGGAGGTGATCCCATTTGCTTAATCTTGGGGCAATTGGGCCCCTGAAAAGATTGAAATTGGGCCGAATGGAGCTAACCATTCGGACCCTGATTGCACCAGGAGGTGCAACCGCCTAGGACAGGAGGTGGCACCGCCTGGGCTAAGTCTCCCAGCGAGACTGGGCGGTGCAACCGCCCCAGCCAGGAGGTGCAACCGCCTGAGCTCAGTCTTCGAGCTAGACTGGGCGGTGCAACCTCCCTGACAGAGAGGTAGCACCGCTTGAGCTCGGTCTTCGAGCTCAGGCAGAGAGGTGCAACCGCCTCAGTCAGGAGGTTGCACCGCCTAGGGCTCAGTCTCCGAGCCAGACTTAGGCGGTGCAACCGCCCCTGAAAGAGAGGTGCAACCGCCTGGGCTCAGTCTCCGAGCCAGACTTAGGCGGTGCAACCTCTCCAGTTAGGAGGTGCAACCGCCTGATCCCAGAATTCCGGGATTTGATCATTTTGAGCTCCAAATTTGAACTAGGTTAGGGCCTATAAATACCCCACCCATTCAGCACAGAAAGAGCAAGAGACCTACACCGAAATCTTTATCTTCTCTGTGATTCTTGAGCTCAAAATTGTTGTAAAGCCTTTAAGTCTCCTCCTTCTGTTCTTTAAGTTTCTGAATTGTAAAAGTGAGGAGAGAAAGGTTCTGTAAGGGTTGTCTCCTGAGCCCATCAAAAGGAGTGAAACTGTAAAAGGGCAGTTGGCCTTCGCCCATTGAAGGAAGGCAGCTAGTTGACGTCGGTTACCTCAGCCGAGGAGGAAGCCAAAAGTGGAGTAGGTCAAGACTGACCGAACCACTCTAAATCTCTGGTTTGCTTTTACTTTGAGCACTTTATCATTACTGCAAACCTCCTACATAGCTACTGCCCTATGCGCTTTTACGAACGAGTCTCTAAGTTCTGATCTTTCCGAATCTGCATTCAGACGTAAATCGGTGTTTTCGTACTATCTTTACACTGCAGTTTACGCTTACGTTTTGATTCCATTTATAACTGCAAATTGCTTTCTGCGTATTCATAAAATGCTTTTCAAAGTTTAAAACTGCGTTTAGACGTAAAACTACGTTTAGACGCAAAACTGCGTTTAGACGTAAAACTGCATTTAGACGTAAAACTGCACTTAGACGTAAAACTGCACTTAGACGTAAAACTGCGTTTAGACGCAAACTGCGCTCAGACGCAAATTGTGTTTAGACGCAAACTGTGTTTAGACGCAAACTGCGCTAAGACGCAAACTGTGTTTAGACGCAAACTGCGCTTAGACGCAATCTGCGCTTAGACGCAAACTGCGCTTAAATGCAAACTGCGCTTAGACGCAATCTGCATTTAGACGCAAACTGCATTTAGACGCAAACTACGTAAACTACACTTAGATACAAACTGTGAATCGGCTTTTACATCGAAATCGTTTTTATCGAAAGAACGCAGCTTTCGTTTTTAAATCGCTGAAAGATTTCCGCTACACTAATTCACCCCCCCTCTTAGTGCTCTCGATCCTAACAATTGGTATCAGAGCAAGGTTAACTCTCTAACGGATTAAAACCCAAGAGAGATGGCATACGTCGGAAACCAAGAGGGGCATTCTATTACACGTCCACCCATGTTCAGTGGGACGGACTACACCTACTGGAAGACCCGAATGAGGATCTTTCTTATTTCTATGGATTTTGAACTGTGGAACCTTGTTGAAAACGGATTTTCAAAGTCTTCTCTTCCAATGATCGATTGGAATGAATTGGAAAAGAAGGCTTTCGCTCTTAATGCAAAGGCTATGAATGCCTTATTTTGCGCACTTGATAAAAATGAGTTTAATCGTGTTTCAACTTGCGAAACTGCATTTGATATTTGGCACACACTTGAAGTGTCCCACGAGGGCACAAGTAGAGTGAAAGAGTCAAAAATCAATCTGTTGTTGCATTCTTTTGAACTTTTTCGAATGAAACTGAGTGAAACCATTGGCGACATGTTTACCCGTTTCAAGGATGTCGTCAACGGTCTAAAAGGACTCGGAAAAAATTTTTCGGATTTTGAACTCGTAAATAAGATACTAAGATCCCTTCCTAAAAGTTGGGATCCTAAAGTCACTGCTATTCAAGAGGCAAAAGATCTGCGCAACTTCCCTCTTGAAGAACTAATCGGGTAATTAATGACCTACGAAATGACTTGTAAAGCTCATGAAGAGCAAGAAGACATCCTTCCAAAGAACAGGAAGGATATGGCACTCAAAACTTCTGAATGCCACTTGAGAGAAAACTCAAGTGATGACGACTGTGATGATGACTTGGCACTTCTAACAAGAAAGTTTAAAAAGTTCTTTAAATGAAACAAGTTTAAGAATGATGCAAAAATTAAACTTGAACCCAAGAAGGACCAAGTGATCTGCTATGAATGCAAAAAGCCGGGACACTACAAGAGTGATTGTCCCTAAGTCAAAAGGAGAACATCAAAGAAGAAGGCTCTTCAAGCAACATGGGATGACTCGAGCGCATCTGAAGAAGAGGAGTCCAACACCGAGCAAGTTGCTCATTACGCCTTAATGGCCATCGGAGAGGAGGTAACAAATTTATTAGATGCTGATTTATCTTTCGATGAATTATTAAATGCCTTCCATGACTTATTTGATGAATGCAAGATTATCAATAGAAAATACAAATTGCTAAAAAAGGAGCATGATAGTCTTACTTGTGATTTTAATAAGTTAAAAATTGAATATCATGATAGTTTAAATTCATGTATCAAATGTCATGATCTAGAAACTTTTCAAAAAGAAAACTTGCTACTTAAGGACACCTTGAAGAAATTCGAGGTTGGTAGCAAGTCATTAAACATGATCCTTACAAACAAGGGTCATGTTCCTAAAAGAAGTGGGATTGGATTTGTGAGGAGTCCTCACCAAAATCCAACTACCTTCGTAAAAGGCCCCATCTTACATGTTAGACATCAAAGCAAATGCAACTTTTTGTTGTAAGTTGGGACACGGGGCGATTATTGTCCATTCAGGAAATTTAGTCCAAACAAATTGATTTGGGTTCCTAAAGGAACCATGACAAATTCTATGCAACATGATAGAAAATGTAGATCTATTTGTGAGGAACCCAAAGGCAAATGGGTACCTAAACATCATCCTTTCTTGTAGAAAACTAAACCATCGCAAGCTAGGAGCAAGAGATGGTACCTTGATAGTGGATGCTCAAGGCATATGACCGGAGATCCATCCCAATTCTCTAAGCTCACTAGCATAGACGAAGGATATGTCACCTTCGGAGACAACAACAAGGGTAAAATCATTGGCAAAGGAACCATAGGTAACAAATCCAACTTCTCTATTGAAGATGTTTTGCTAGTTGATGGTCTAAAACATAACCTCTTGAGCATTAGTCAATTGTGTGATAAAGGATATATTATCAAATTTGAATCTAATGCTTGCATCATTGAAAAACCACATAAAAACATATCTATGATTGCATTAAAACAAAATAACGTATACACAATTGACATCAATGATTTATGTAATGAAATATGTTTTTCTGCTTTAAATGAGAATGCTTGGATATGGCACAGAAGATTAGGTCATGCTAGCATGAAGCTAATCACTCAAATATCATCCAAAGAACTTGTAAGAGGAATTCCTCATATCAAGTTCATCAAAGATAATGTATGTGATGCCTGCCAATTAGGTAAACAAATTTAGAGTAGCTTCAAATTTAAAAATCAAATAAGTACCACTAGGCCCTTACAATTCATCCATATGGACTTGTTCGGACCCATCTCCACATAAAGCCTAGGAGATAGCAAATACGCTTTCGTCATCGTGGATGACTATAGCAGATACACATGGACTTACTTCTTAAAACAGAAAAGTGAATGTCTTAAATCTTTTACCAAGTTTTGCAAACTCGTTCAGAATGAGAAAGGTTCTATGATTTCGTCAATTAGAAGTGATCATGGTGGTGAATTTCAAAACCATGATTTCCAGGAATTTTGTGAACTCAATGGATACAACCATAATTTCTCTACTCCTAGAAACCCTCAACAAAATGGAGTTGTAGAAAGAAAAAATCAAAATTTACAAGAAATGGCAAGAACCATGTTGAATGAATACAACCTACCCAAATATTTTTGGGCCGAAGCCGTAAATACTGCATGCTACATTTTAAATAGAGTTCTAGTGAGACCTCTACTAACCAAAACTCCCTATGAGTTATGGAACAATAAAAAACCCAACGTTTCATATTTTAATGTCTTTGGGTGCAAGTGTTTTATCTTGAATGAAAAAGACAACTTAGGAAAATTTGATGCTAAATCTGATGAAGGAATCTTTCTTGGTTATTCTACAGTTTCTAAAGCCTTTCGTATCTTCAATAAAAGAACTCTAATTATTGAAGAATCCATTCATGTTGTTTTCAATGAGATTTCTGAAATCACGAAAAATGATCTTGATGAAGATGTTAATTTTGATTCCTTGAATTTAAAGGAAACCCCCTCTCCAACTAACAACTTGGATGCATCCACTTCCGAAATATCCTTACCCAAGGATTGGAAGTATGTAGATGCTCACCCTAAGGAGCTAATCCTAGGAGACATCAAAGGGGGTTCAAACACGATGTTCTCTTAAAACCATTTGTGCAAATGCCGCCTTTCTCTCCCAAATTGAACCCAAATGCATTGATGAAGCCATGAAAGATGATTCATGGATTATCGCAATGCAAGATGAATTAAATCAATTTGAGAGAAATGAAGTATGGTAGCTTGTTCCTAGGCCAAATGACCATTTAGTTATTGATACTAAATGGGTCTTCAGAAACAAGCAAAATGAAAATGGTATCGTGGTTAGAAACAAGGCTAGATTAGTGGCCAAAGGTTTCAACCAAGAAGAAGGTATCGATTACGAAGAAACCTTCGCCTCCCCTGTGGCTCGATTGGAAGCCATAAGGATGCTCCTTGCCTCACGCTTAGCAGTAATAATTTTAAGTTGTTTCAAATGGATGTTAAAAGCTTTTCTAAATGGCTTTATCTCCGAAGAAGTTTATGTTGAACAACCTCCGGTTTTGAAAAAATGATAGCCTCCCTAATCATGTGTTTAGATTAACTAAAGCTCTCTATGGTTTAAAACAAGCCCCAAGGGCTTGGTATGAGAGACTTAGTTCTTTTCTTATCGAAAATAACTTCACAAAGGGCAAGGTTGATACTACATTATTTATCAAGAATTTTGAAAATAATTTCTCATTGTTCAGATTTATGTTGATGATATTATCTTTGGCTCTACAAATGAATCTCTCTGTGAATCTTTTGCTAGAACCATGAGTCTTGAATTCGAAATGAGCTTAATGGGAGAATTAACATTCTTCTTAGGCTTACAAATCAAACAATTAAGCAACGGCATCTTTATTAGTCAAACAAAATATGCTATGAATTTATTAAAAAAGTTTAATATGAACAACTCAAAGGCCATTAACACCCCTATGAGCACCTCCACTAAGTTAGAAATTGATGAAAGTGGAGAAAGCTTTAATCAAAAGACTTATAGGGGTATGATAGGAAGTTTACTTTACCTCACTGCCACCAGACCAGACATCATGTTCAGTGTAGGACTTTGTGCTAGATTTCAATCAAACCCTAAGATATCTCATCTCAAAGTAGTCAAAAGAATACTTAGATATCTTAATGGAACCACAAATCTAGGATTATGGTACCCAAAATCAGAAATTTTTGAGTTAACAGCTTATGCTGATGCGGACTTCGCTGGCTGTAGACTAGATAGAAAAAGCACATCAGGATCATGTCAATTTTTAGGACATGCCCTTGTATCCTAGTCATCTAAGAAACAAAGCTCGGTTGCTCTATCAACAACCGAAGCTGAATATATTGCAGCAAGTGCATGCTGTGCACAAGTTGTATGGATGAAAAACACTTTAGAAGATTACAAAGTTAATCTTAAATATATTCCCATTAAATGTGATAACACGAGTGCAATATGCTTAACTAAAAATCCTATACAACACTTAAGAACAAAACATATTGATATTAGACATCACTTTATACGAGATCATGTCACTAATCATGATGTAACCATAAAGTTCATTGATACCAAACATCAACTAGCTGATATATTTACAAAACCCCTAAGTGAAGAACAATTTGATTTCATAAGAAAAGTATTAGGAATGTTGATGTGTCCGAATACTTAAACTAGTTAAAATTATTTTTCGGACGTTATTACTATTACATGCCTTGGCATCACTTGATCAAATAACATGTTGGAAATTATGTGACAAATGTTTTTAAAAATCAGTAGCTTACTCATAACCGAATGCATGTTAGAAGTTCATTTTTCGGTTTGAATGCTAAAAATGGGATTTTCCTGTACACTCTTATGAAAATTTTTTGAAAAATGACTTTCCTCCTTCAAGCAATGAACTATAACAGGGAGAAGAGATATTCAAAGTATTATATGTGTCATGCCTTCCTTTATGTGCGTGATAACCTGCTGGAATCACATCTACCATGCTTTTTGATAATGCTATCATGCTTTTTGTTGATAACAAAGGGGGAGAAACATATGAATTGATAAACACTGTCATAATCATGTCTGTCATAGTTGCAAATACTTAGTGATGCTATAAACAATGTTATGGTTATGCCATCCTTGCATCACCAAGAGATATATGAACATGTGCTATAGTTTGCATTATGTCTTGAGTTGATATCCTATCTTGTGAAGTAAATGCAAACTTGCTAGAAAATCTCAAATGTGTGCATCATGTAATAAGTCCTTCGCAGCTTTATATGATAATATTCAATTACATGATGAATAGTTACAAACACAATCATACCAACTTGATGATGTATGTCAAGCCTTGACATCATTCTTGAAGAGATACATCATGATGGGTATCATGATGGGAGTATTGATAAGTTTAACTGATCTAACTTATCAATACGTCACTTGAATTCTTAGGTCTTGAATTCAAGGTTGACTTATCTCAACTATGGCATATAGATAGGGGGAGTTAAGGATAACTCCATTATCAATTGATTGTCATCATCAAAAAGGGGGAGATTGTTGAATCTCAGATTTTGATGATGAAGTCAATTGTCATTTGTTGTCTAATCTATGTGTTGAGATAAGTGTGCAGGATTAACAACGATGAAAGTTAGACAAGCAGCAGGAGTTGCGCCGGAGTCAAGATCATGATCACGGTGGGAGTTCGAGAGTTCGACAGAAGTTCGGACGGTCGTCGGAGGTTCTACGAGAACAGATCCGAGAAGTCCGCAGAAGAATCACCGAGGGTTCATCGGATGATCGACGGAAGTTCGCCGGAAACTCGCCGGAAGAAGCGATTGACGCATCGGAGCAAAGCTGCAGAAATTGTCTAAGATTTAATCGTAGTTAGCACGTTGATTAAGTTGGAAAATGGGAGGTGATCCCATTAGCTTAATCTTGGGGCAATTGGGCCCCTGAAAAGATTGAAATTGGGCCGAATGGAGCTAACCATTCGGACCTTGATTGCACCAGGAGGTGCAACCGCCTAGGCCAGGAGGTGGCACCGCATGGGCTAAGTCTCCAAGCGAGACTGGGCGGTGCAACCGCCCCAGCCAGGATGTGCAACCGCCTGGGCTAAGTCTCCTAGCGAGACTGGGCGGTGCAACCGCCCCAGCTAGGAGGTGCAACCGCCTGAGCTCAGTCTTCGAGCTAGACTAGGCGGTGCAACCTCCCTGACAGAGAGGTAGCACCGCCTGAGCTCGGTCTTCGAGCTCAGGCAGAGAGGTGCAACCGCCTCAGTCAGGAGGTGGCACCGCCTGGGGCTCAGTCTCTGAGCCAGACTCAGGCGGTGCAACCGCCCCTGACAGAGAGGTGCAACCGCCTGGGCTCAGTCTCCGAGCTCTGCCAGGCGGTGCAACCTCTCCAGTCAGGAGGTGCAACCGCCTGATCCCGAAATTCCGGGATTTGATCGTTTTGAGCTCCAAATTTGAATTGGGTTGGGGCCTATAAATACCCCACCCATTCAGCATAGAAAGAGCAAGAGACCTACAACGAAATCTTTATCTTCTCTGTGATTCTTGAGCTCAAAATTGTTGTAAAGCCTTTAAGTCTCCTCCTTCTATTCTTTAAGTTTATGAATTGTAAAAGTGAGGAGAGAAAGGTTCTGTAATGGTTGTCTCCTGAGCCCATCAAAAGGAGTGAAACTGTAAAAGGGCAGTTGGCCTTCGCCCATTGAAGGAAGGCAGCTAGTTGACGTCGGTGACCTCGTCCGAGGAGGAAGCCAAAAGTGGAGTAGGTCAAGACTGACCGAACCACTCTAAATCTCTAGTTTGCTTTTACTTTGAGCACTTTATCATTACTGCAAACCTCCTACATAGCTACTGCCCTCTGCGCTTTTACGAACGAGTCTCTAAGTTCTGATCTCTCCGAATCTACATTCAGACGTAAATCGGTGTTTTCGTACGATCTTTACACTGCAGTTTACGCTTACGTTTTGATTCCATTTATAACTACAAATTGCTTTCTGCATATTCTTAAAATGCTTTTCAAAGTTTAAAACTGCGTTTAGACGCAAAACTGCGTTTAGACGTAAAACTGCACTTAGACGTAAAACTGCACTTAGACGTAAAACTGCGTTTAGACGCAAACTGCGCTCAGACGCAAACTGGGTTTAGACGCAAACTGTGTTTAGACGCAAACTGCGCTTAGACGCAAACTGTGCTTAGACGCAATCTGTGCTTAGACGCAAACTGCGCTTAAATGCAAACTGCGCTTAGACGTAATCTGCATTTAGACGCAAACTGCATTTAGACGCAAACTGCGTAAACTACACTTAGATACAAACTGTGAATCAGCTTTTACATCGAAATCGTTTTTATCGGACGAACGCAGCTTTCATTTTTAAATCGCTGAAAGATTTCCGCTGCACTAATTCACCCCCCCCCTCTTAGTGCTCTCGATCCTAACACCTATGACATAGGGATGTCACTGATGACCTAAGGACATGGTATGCTTGGTCGAATCTCTCAAGGGTATATCATCGAATCAGACTCATCTTGTAACAATGGTGTTTACTTAACCGAACAACATGGTTGGTCAAGTCCCTCGAGATCATAGTGATTCGGAGGCCGAATAGGACGGGAATCACAAGGACTTGTGATCAGCAAGAGTTGCCTACCTTTCGGGCTTAGTGTGATTAGTCGAGTCCCTTGAGGTTACACTAAGACATTGATTGGATCCCGATCCCCACTAGAAGTATGCCAGAAACTTCCATTTCACGTGTTAAGGGTGTCGCGTGACTTGCTAGTAAAATAGTGGGAGCATATTAAGATAGAAGTTCGTATCTTGATTATTTATTTTTATAAAATTTGCATGTTATTTATTTCTACTATATATTTATTTTCAGAAAATATCGCTTTCAAATCCCTTACATAGCATACTTGATGTCAACCGCCTCACTGGTCAAAATTATACGAATTGGCTCCGCAACTTGAGAATTATTCTCATGGTGGAGAAAATCACATACGTCCTTGATACAATGATGCCTACGCCCGAGGAAGGGGCAAGCGAGGATGAGATCACTCGCTATGTGAAGTACATTGATGACTCCACTTTTGCTCAGTGTTATATGTTGGGCTCCATGACTCTTGAGTTATAAAGACAGCATGAAAAGATGGATGCTAGATCCATTCTTCTACATGTCCGTAAATTGTTTGAGGAGTAGGGAAGGACTCAGTGATATGAGATATCCAAGAGCCTCTTCCATGCTAGGATGACTGAGAGGATATTGGTTCAGAACTGTGTCATAAAGATGATTGAGTGGATAGAGAAACTCACAAGTCTAGGAATGGTCCTAGAGGATAACCTATGTGTGGATCTAGTACTTCAGTCCCTACGAGATTCTTTTCACAGTTTATAATGAATTTTAATATGAACAAGCTTGAGATGACTCTCCCAGAGCTCCTCAATATGTTGAGGGAGGCAGAGAGCACTATCAAGAAATAGAAGCCAGTTCTCTACACTGGTGAGACCAGAAAGAAAAGGAAAGTAGAAAAATCTCTTAAGAAGGGCAAGGGCATGGGCAGACCAGGTAAAGTAAAGGAAGCTAAGAAAGACCCGACAAAGGACAAAGGTCAGTGCTTCCATTGTGGAAAATATGGGCACTGAAAGAGGAACTACAAAGAGTACCTTGTAGAGATGGCAAAACAAAAGCTTGGCGAAGCTTTAGGTACATTCATAATCAATCTCTATATATGAGACTCTTATGATAACACATGGGTATTGGATACCGGTAGTGCTTATCATATTCGTAATTAATTGTAGGTTCTAACAAGGCCTAGAAGACTGGTGAGAAGCAAGATGGATCTCAAGATGGGCAATGAAGCAAAAGTTACTGTAGTAGCTATTGGCGAGGTCGCCTGACATCTACTTGGTGGAGCTATTATTGCATTGGATGCATGCTATTTTGTTCCTTCTATTCTTAAAAATATTATTTTCATTTCATGTTTGATTGTTAGTGGATATAAATTAGTTTTTGAGAATAATGGTTGTTTAATATTATTAGATGATGAGATCATCATGAGTGGAACATTGCATAATGGTTTGTTTATGCTAGACACTACTCCACATATCATGAATGTAAGTGTGTCCAAGAAGAAATGAAATGAGGTGAACAGTGCATACTTGTGGCATTGTAGGCTATGTCACATCCATGAGGGAAGGATTCAAAAGTTGCTAAAGGGTAGATATCTAGATCTATTCGATTATGAGTTATATATAACCTACGAGTGTTGCCTTCGTGGAAAACTGATCAACTCTCCATTTAGTAGAACTGGAGAAAGAGTCACTGAACTACTAGACCTTATATATAGTGATATATGTGGACCCATGTCAACTCATGCCATTGGTCGTTGCTCCTACTTCATTACCTTACTAATGATTTCTCAAGGTATGGACATGTGTACTTAATGAAGTAAAGTCTGAGGCTTTTAAGAAATTCAAAAAGTATAAGAATGAAGTGGAGAACTAGACTAGAAAGAGTATCAAGACTCTTCGATCAGATCGAGGAGGTGAGTACTTAAGTATATAGTTTACCCAGTTCCTTAAGGACCATGGGATTCTATCCCAATGGATACCTCCTTATATACCTCAACTCAATAATATATCTAAAAGGATGAATCGTATGCTGTTAGACATGGTATGGTCCATGATGAGTTTCGCTGACCTACCCATCTCATTCTTGGGATATGCCCTAGAGACCGTAGCTTACCTTCTGAACAAAGTTCCAACTAAGTCATCTACACCATATGAGATATGGAAAGGGAAGAAGTCTGATCTTAAGGTTGTTAAGATTTAGGGCTGTCTTGCCCACGTTAAAAGACATAACCCCGATAAGTTGGAATCAATGATAGAGTAGTGCAAGTTCGTGGGATACCCCAAGGAAATTTGTGGCTATTGAATCTCGGATTTTGATGATGAAGTCAATTATAATTTGTTTGATCTAATTTATATATTGAGAAAAGTATGCAGAATTAACTACGATAGCAGTAAGATATAAAGTAGGTGTTGTGCCAGAGTCAAGATCGAGATCTTATTGGGAGTTTGAGAGTTTCTTGGAGGTCCGGATGTTCGTCAAAAGTTCTATCGGAACCAACCGAGAAGTCTAGGAGCTTGCCAAAGAAGCTCATCAAAACTCGCCAAGAATATCATCGTAAAGTCCAGGAGCTTGCCGGGAGGCTATCGGAACATTGTCGAGAGTTCGTCGAATGTTCGCCGGAAGTACGTTGGAAACTCGCCGGAAGAGCAATTGACGCACCGGAACAAGAAGCGTTGTAATTATGTCTTAGTTATCGTAGTTAGAGCATAAATCAAGTTAGGATTGAGAGTTAATCCCACTAACTTAATTAGAGCCAACTAGGCCCTTGATAAGGATGAATTGGGCCGAATTGATCAGCCAATTCAACCCTTGAAAAGATGGCCGACGGTGAACACGCCTAGAAGGCAGTGCCCCAAGATATCTAGGTGGTGGTACCACTGACAGTGAATACTACCAGCGGTGGTACCACCCTTGTCTAGCGGTGGTACCGCCTAGTGTCAAATCAACGATAGTAGTACCGCCTAGTAACGATAGTGGTACCGCTAGTACCCAGGATTCTGAGGATCTAACACTTTTTGGCTCCAATTTTGAAGCCATTGGGGTCTATAAAAACCCCACCCTTTTCTGCATGAAAGGGCATGAAAGAATTGGCTTAATCTTGAATTCTTGAGTCATAAAAGTATTGTAAAAGTTAGAGTTCTCCTCTTTCATCATCCAAGAAAGAGGAGTGAGACTTGTAAGAGTTACCTCTTAAACCCGGGAAAAGGAGAAAGCACTGTAAAGAGGTGTTCGGTCTTCACCTATTGAAGGAAGGCCTTTAGTAGACGCTGGTGACCTCGTCGGAGGAGGAATTCGAAAGTGGATATAGGTCACATTGACCGAACTACTCTAAATTCTAGTTTGCTTTTCATTTGTGCAATTTACATTACTGCAAACATCCTTAATCATCTCTTGCACTTTTACAAAAGCTTTCAAGTTCAACTTCTCTTTGAAACAGATTAAATCGAAACCATTTTAATAAGAATCAGTTTTAATCGAAATAAATATTTTTCTGAAATCGTGAAAGTTTTTTGCTGCACTAATTCACCCCACTCTTAGTGCCGCTCTTGATTCTAACAGTTGGTATCAAAGTAAGGTTCACTCTTATTTATTTTTAAACCCAAGAGAGATGGTATTTGCCAGCAACCTAGAGGGTCATTCAATTCAACGTCCGCTCATGTTCAATGTGATGGATTATATATATTAGAAGACTAGAATGAGGATCTTCTTAATTTCAATTGATTTGGAATTATGAAATATTATAAAAAATAGATTTCAAAAGTCTTCTCTTCCAATGAACAATTGGAATGAATTGGAGAAGAAGACTTTCGCTTTAAACGCAAAGGCTATGAATGCCTTGTTTTGTGCCTTAGATAAAAATGAGTTTAATCGTGTGTCCATTTATGAAATGACATTTGATATTTGGCACACACTCGAAGTGACTCATGAAGGCACTAGTAGAGTGAAGGTATCAAAAATCAATCTTTTAGTGTATACTTAATAGTTGTTTCGAATGAAACGAGTGAGACTATTGGAAATATACACACCCGATTTATGGATGTCGTCAATGGTCTAAAAGGACTTGATAAAAGTTTCTTGGATTTTGAGCTTATTAATTAAATTTTAAGATCCATTCCAAAAAGTTGGGACCCTAAAGTTACGGTTATTCAAGAGGACAAAGATTTAAATAACTTTCCTCTTGAAGAACTAATCGGATCACTAATGACCTTTGAGATGACTTGTAATACTTATGAAGAACTAGAGAATAATCTTCTAAAAAACAAGACGAATATGGCTCTAAGAACTCAAGAAGACCACTTGAAAGAAAATTCAAGTGATAAGGACTTTGATGAAGACTTGGCACAAAATTCAAGTGATGAGGACTTCGATGAAGACTTGGTACTATTAACAAAAAGATTCAAAAAATTAAAAAAAAAAATTTAAAAATAATACTAAAAATAAAATTGAACATAAGAAAGAACAAGTGATATGTTATGAATGCAAGAAGCCAGGATATTATAAGAGTGAATGTCCCTAATCAAATAAGAGACAACCAAAGAAAAAGAAGACTCTTAAAGCAACATGGGATGACTTAAGTTCATCCGAAGAAGAGGGGCCAACCAACACCGAGCAAGTTGCTCACTATGCACTAATGGCCATTGGAGATGAGGTAACAAGTTCATTTGATGCAAATTTATCATTTAATGAACTTTTAAATGGTTTTCATGATTTATTTGATGAATGCAAATCAATTAGTAAAAAATATAAATTATTAAAAAAGGAGCATGATTCTCTTATTAGTGATTATGATAGATTAAAAGTTGAGCACGATGAGAGTTTAGCTTCATGTACGAAATCTGATAAACTAGAATTACTTTAAAAGGAAAATATGCTACTTAAGAAAACCTTAGAAAAGTTTGAGATTGGTAGCAAATCCTTGAACATGATCATTGCCAACAAGGGTCATGTTCATAAAAAAGGCCGAATTAGATTTGTGAGTAGCTCTCACCAAAATCTAACCACCTTTGTTAAAGGCCCTACTTTGCATGTTTCACCCCAAAAGAAATATAACTTTTGTTGCAAATTTGGGCATGTAGCTTATCATTGTCCATTTAAGAAATGTAGTCTACAAAAATTGATTTGGGTTGCTAAAAAAACCTCAAATGACTCCATGCAATATGATAAGCTATGTAGATCGATTTTTGAGGCACCCAAGGTCAAATTGGTACCTAAAAATCATCCTTTTTTATAGAAACATTTACCATCAAAAGCTAGGAGCAAGAGATTGTACCTTGTTAGTGGATGCTCAATGCATATGACTAGAGATCCATCTCAATTCTCTAGGGTCACTAGCATAGATGAAGGATATATCACCTTCGGAGACAACAACAAGGGTAAAATCATTGGCAAATAAATCATAGGTAACAAATTCACCTTTTCTATTAAAGATATGTTGTTAGTTGATAGCTTAAAGCATAATCTTTTGAGCATTAGTCAATTGTGTGATAAACAATACATCATTAGATTTGAATCCAATACTTGCATTATTGAAAAACCATTCAAAAACACATCTATGATTGCTCTAAAACAAAATAATGTATACACTATCGACATTAATGATCATTGTAATGAAATATATTTTTTTATTTTGAATAACAATGCTTGGCTTTGGTATGGGAGGTTAGGTTATGCAAGCATGAAACTAATCTCTTAAATTTCATCTAAAGAACTTGTGAAAAGAATTCCTCACATCAAATTCATCAAAGACAATGTATGTGATGCATGTCAACTAGGAAAGCAAATAAAAAGTAGTTTCAAACCAAAAAACCAAATAAGCACCTCTAGGCCATTGTAATTAATCCATATGGACTTATTCGGACCAATTGCTACATCAAGCATAAGAGGAAGCAAATACTCATTTGTCATCGTGGATGATTTTAGTAGATACAAATGGACTTATTTTTTGGTACACAAAAGTGATTACTTTAGATGTTTCTCTAAGTTTTGAAAATTTGTTCAAAATGAAAAGGGATTTATAATTTCATAAATTTGAAGTGATCACAGTGGTGAATTTCAAAACAATGATTTCCAAGAATTTTGTGAATCTAATGGATACATCCACAACTTCTCTACTCCAAGAAATCTTCAACAAAATGGAGTAGTAGAAAGAAAGAATATAACCTTACAAGAAATGACAAGAACCATGTTGAATGAACATAGCCTACCCAAATAATTTTGTGCCGAAGCCATAAACATGGCATGCTATGTCATGAATAGAGTTCTAGAAAGACCCTTACTCACCAAAACTTCTTATGAGTTGTGGAACAAAAAAAAATCTAATGTTTCATATTTTAAAGTTTTTTGGTGTAAGTGTTTTATCTTGAATGGAAAAGATGCCTTAGACAATTTTGATGCTAAATCCGATGAAGGAATTTTTCTTAGTTATTATTCTATTTCTAAAACATTTTGTATCTTTAACAAAAGAACCTTAATTATAGAAGTCTATTCATGTTATTTTCAATGAAGTTTCTGAAGTTAAGAAAAATGAGTTTGATGATGATCTTAATTTTGATGTCTTGAATTTAAATGAAACCCTTTCTCCATCTAGCAACTTGGATGCATCTTCTTCTGAAACATCCTTACCCAAGGAATGGAAGTATATAGATGCTCATCCTAAGGAGCTAATCATTAGAGACACATCAAAAGGGGTTCAAACTTGTTCTTCTCTTAAGAATTTTTGTGCCAATGCCGCTTTTTTTTCCCAAATTGAACCAAAATGCATTGATGAGGCCTTGAAAGATGATTCATGGGTTATCGCAATGCAAGAAGAGCTGAACCAATTTGAGAGAAATGAGGTTTGGAAGCTAATTCCTAGGCCAAATGACCATTTAGTTATTGGTACTAAATGGGTCTTTAGAAACAAGCAAGATAAATTTGGAATCGTGGTTCGAAATAAGGCTAGATTAGTGGCTAAGAGTTTCAACCAAGAAGAAGGTATCGATTATGAAGAAAACCTTCGCTGCTATGGCACGATTAGAAGCCAAAAGGATGCTTCTTATGCTAGTAGTAACAATTTTAAGTTATTTAAAATGGATGTCAAAAGAGCTTTTCTTAATGGATTTATTTTCAAAGTTTATGTTGAACAACCTTCCGGATTTGAGAATGAAAATCTCCCTAATCATGTGTTTAAATTGACTAAAGCTCTCTATAGATTGAAACAGGCCCCAAGGGCTTGGTATGAGAGACTACATTCATTTCTTATCGAAAATAATTTTTCTAAAGACAAGGTCAATACTATATTATTTATCAAAAATTTTAAAAATAATTTTCTTATTATTTAAAATTATGTTGATGATATTATTTTTGGTTCTACGAATGAATCTCTATGTGAGTCATTTGCTAAAAGTATGAGTCCTGAATTTGAAATGAGTTTAATGAGCTAATTAACTTTCTTTTTAGGCTTATAAATCAAACAACTACATAATGACATTTTTCTTAGTCAAACAAAATATACTTTAGATTTGCTAAAAAGATTTAATATGGATAGCTTAAAGGCTATCAACACTCCTATGAGCACCTCCACTAAGTTAGACATTGATGAAAGTGGAGAAAGTTTTGATCAAAAAGCTTATAGGGGCATGATAGGAAGTTTACTATACCTCATCGCAACTAGACCGAATATCATGTTTAGTGTAGGACTATATATTAGGTTTCAATCTAATCCTAAGATATCTCATCTTAAAGCAGTTAAGAGAATACTTCGATATCTTAAAGGAACCACAAATCTAGGATTATGATATCCAAAATCTGAGAACTTTGAGCTAATTGCTTATGTTGATGTGGATTTTGCTGGATGTAGATTAGAAAGAAAAAGCACATTCCGAACAAGTCAATTTTTAGGACACGCACTTGTTTCTTGGTCTTCCAAGAAACAAAACTCGATTAAACTATCTACAACTAAAGCTGAGTACATAGCAGCTAGTGCATGTTGTGCACAAGTTGTGTGGATGAAAAACACCTTAGAGGATTATAAGATTTATCTTAAAAACATTTCCATAATATGTGATAACACAAGTGCATTATGTTTAACAATAAATCTCATTCAACACTCTAGAATTAAACATATTGATATTAGGCATCACTTTATACGAGATCATGTCAATAATCATGATATAATCTTAGAGTTTATTGATACAAAACATCAATTAGCTGATATTTTTACAAAGCCTTTAAGTGAAGAACAATTTGATTTTATCAGAAGAGAATTATGAATGTTAATTTGTCCGAATGCATGAATTTGTTATATTTTATTTTCTAACTTTCTTGATTCTTTGGATTAATCACTTAAATCTTCTCCTCTTATGATGCAAATTTTACATGATAATGTAAATAAGGTTGTGTGCTTAACGACAATAAGATGTTTACTTTGATACTGGAATTCTGTGCTTTGATGCTAAAAATTGTTTACCTTGATGTTGTAAACATAAAATGTTGTTTACTTTGATGTTGGAATTCTGTGCTTTGATTCTGAAAATTATTTACCTTGATGTTGTAAACATAAAATGTTGTTTACTTTGATGTTGGAATTCTGTGCTTTGATACTGAAAATTGTTTACCTTGATGTTGTAAACTTGAAATGTTGTTTACTTTGATATTGGAATTCTGTGCTTTGATGCTCAATATTTCTATGATGTTATGATCTCTTTAAATGATAAGCATGTTATCATACAATGATGCAATATTGTGTTTACTTTAATGTTGAAAATTTCTATGATGATTATGATCTCTATTGAATATTGAGAAGTTTTAATTGATGCAATATCGTATTCTTAACTTTTGAGTGCTATAAGCACTAATGATATTACCTCATGCAAGTAGTGATGAAAAGCTATGATGAAAAATTTTATAAATGCATGAAGTGTTTATACATATCTTGATGTTTGATACATGGAAGTCATTTTTTTTTTTTTGGTAAGTAAAAGTAAATTGATTATGTGTAAAGTTTCTACAAATAGCTTTATCTATACAAGTCATAGACAAAGCCATGTAACTCATAGAGTGCGAATGCGATAGTTATGACTACACATGTTGTAGACTATAACTCCTAATTATAATCAAAATAGAAAATGTTTATCCAGATATATCAAAATTTGGCATCATTCCCAAGATCTTTAGCTAATAGCAAAATTAAAATTGATAAAAATATATTTTTCTCTTTGGGTAAAGTGCTCCGTTTTGAGATCTTGCTCCATACAGGATCTTGAGTCTCTAATAATCTCTTTCAATAGCTGAGCATTGTTTGTGTGTTGACATTTAAAGATTCTGTTACATCTCTCCTTCCACATCCACCAAATAGCGATCTGAAAGTAACCTTTGCCGGTTGTGTGAGAGGACCTTTTCTTGAGAAACATTGCATGAGTTCGCCTAGTTCTTGGTGCAAGTTTGGTTATGCAGTCTATTGAGTTCAAATCATTTGGAGAATCTCCTTCCATATCCATTTTGTATAATCACAAGCAAAATAAAGGTGGTCAACAGTTTCTTCTTGTTGCATACAAAGGAGCATCGGTTAACATGATAGATACCTCTTCTTTTCATATTGTCTATTGTAGGTAGTTTATTGAGAAGGGCCTGCCATGTACATAAGGAATGTCTTTGTGATCCCTGGTCGATCCCATGTCCAACTGCATGGGACCCACTTGTTATTTCTTTGCCTAATTTGATTCCATGCAGATGTGGCACTAAATTTGCCATTGTCATGAGGCCAAATAAGTTTATCTGAAGAGTTGTTCGTGATTGGAATAGCTATAATAGTGGCCAAAGTGAAAACATTTCTGGGAAATAGGATTAGGGAGACACTGTGTACCGTTAGCAATGAACTCTAAAACCTTCCAATCTTTGGGAGCCCCCGAGATCTTTTCGTATTCTGTCACCATATAATTGAAATATACTCTTCCCATTCACCCAAGGATCATACCACATATTAGTACTAATTCCTTAAGAGATTGCATAGGAAATGTGTTTGATTAGCCAATTCCTTGCCTTTAAAATTCCTTTCCAAGCTGCAGAGTGGTATGTTCTTGTTGAAATTTCCCAGATTGATTCTTTTGAAAGATACCTAGCAGAAACCCAAAGTGACCATAAGGAACATTTGTTTTGCAAAAGATCCCACAATTGCTGCACAGACATGCTTGATTCCAATCTCTAGTATTTCTCAAGTTTAGCCCCCCTTCATCTTTCGGTTTACAAATGCTATCCCAATTTACCATATGCATTGCCTTATCATTTGTGCCATTCGAAGAAGTTCATTAATAACCGTTCAATATCTTGGAGAAGTCCAGCAGTAGAAGAAATGCATTACACCAATATATAGAGTAGGAGTGCAACACCGAAACGGATGAGTTTCGAGTCGTCCCGCTTTTGATAGAAACCTATTTTTCCAAGAAGAAATTCTATTCTTTATTTTTTTGCAAGATAGGTCGACATTGGGTTTTGTGAATGCCTGTGGATATGAGCGGGAGACCCAAATAAGGAACGGCAAGCTTCCCTCACTAACCCCAAAGTTTGTGCAATAAAGACATTATCCTCAACGTAAGGGCTCATATATACTTTACTTTTCGCATGATTTAACCGAAGTCCAGAAACCATACCAAAGTCATTCATAATAGTAGCCAGGTTCTTTTATGAAGTTGGTTCATTTTGGAGAAAGATAAGTAAGTCATCTGCAAATGTTATATGTGATATATGAACAGAACCAAAGAATGGGTACCTTAATGCTGCCATTTAAGACTCGTGTTCCAAACATACATACTAAGTCCTTCCATCGCAATAGTAAAAGATACGGAGAGAGTGGATCACCTTGTCGGATGCCATTCGTGCTCCCAAAAAAACCAATTGGTGAGCCATTAAAGAGTATCGAAAACTTTGGAGTTTCCAGGCAAGATTGAATCCAATTAACCCATTGCTGTGGGAAGTTCATATCGAGGAGCATCTTATAGATAAACTTCCTATTAACTGAATCGAAGGCTTTCCGTAAATCAGCTTTAAAACATATTTTTGTCCCTCTTGCTTTTGAATGCAAATCTTTGACCAAAAAATTTTTTTCTCATGTAGAGTTGCAAATGAGATCGCAGCTATCATAGTACGAGGTTGACGAGCCTTAACTTCACACCGGATCTCTGGAATAAGCCCTTCAATAAATGTATACAGAAGTTGTCGGTTCGACCAATCTCTAGCTTGATTTGATAATCTTTCAAACTTACTATAATATTCTAACACTGTAGAAGTTTGATGAATTTTGGTGAGCTGGCAATCAACATTCTCATATTTGGATGGGCCAAAGCGAACAAGAAGCCCTCTTTTGAACTGCTCCCACGAAGGAACTCCGTGAAAAGTTTCATACCAATCGTACCACTGGAGTGCATCTCCCTCGAGTTGGATTGAGGCCACTTCTACCTTGGATTCTTCTGGGGTTCTGTAAAGATGAAAAAAATTTTCTACCTTAGAGATCCAATTGGTCGGATCTCCATCTTTCCATCTCGGAAATTCCATCTTCATGTGTGAGTAATTTGTGTCATAATCTTGAGGCCCTTTTCTTGTATTTTCAGATCTGTGCAACGTAAAACTTGAGTTCCCATTTTGTTGAAATTTGCTGAGGCTCTCCATTAGGCTCTTTTTGAAATCATTAAGTGTTTCTTGCAGTCGATTCTCAATTCTGATTTCCAATGCTTCCATTTGTGCTTTTACCGAGTTATCAATGGCCATTGCGTAAGACTGCAAATCTGTAATCTCAACTCCTGTTTTTGGTGTCGGGTCAAGGGTATCAACACTATCGATGCGAAGTTGCCGAGGAGGTGGACGCCAAGGCAGTACTGCAGTCGCTGCGTTAGAGGAAGAGTAACTACCCTGTGTTTATGTCACTGCGTGAGATGAGAGCACCAAGGCTGAAAGATGACGGTTGCGACTATTGTGACCCAAGGAAGCAATTGCCGAGCAGCCGTGTTGACGCTGCGATGATGGCAATCGACAACTGCAGCAGCGGAGGCAGAACAAGAGGGAGGTGGCGTTGAAGCGGCCGGGGTTGAGGCTGCGGCTACGATGCAGAGCAAGGTGGGCTGCAGCAACGGTGCAGATCGAAGGGGTTGAGGTGAAGGCTGCGGTGGCTAGCAGCAGCAGTCGTTGCTGGCCGGCGGCGGTGGAGAAGGAGGCAGCGAGGGTCGTGGCAGGCTGGGCGGCGAGCGGCGTCGTCGCTGGCTGGGCAGCAGTGGCGACGGTGGTGGCAACCGGCGTTCGCAGCAGGAAGGGGATCCACGACTGCGGCAGCAAGGGGACCCGCGACTGCGACGGTGGTAACTGCCCTGTTTCGGTCACCACCGATGCAGAGCAAGGGGAAGCAGCGGCTGGGAAGCGAGCGGGAGCAGCGGCTGGGAGGCGAGCGGCGGTCGTCGCACGGGGGAGCAGCGGCTGGAAGGCGACGGCGACGGCGCTCGAGGCGACGTCGGCGGCTGGAAACAAGGGCAGCAGATGTGAGTTGCCGTATGAGTCATTTACAAATGCATCTCTCACGAATTTCACTCTTATGAATTTTTAATGAGAAATGGATTTGATGTAATGCTCTTCTCACTATGACGTTTTATTGGTGAATTTCTCCTTCATGTGATACTCCTCTCCCATGAATTCTTCCTTATTCTACTAATAAAAGATGAATTTTCGTGTGTGATAATTATTTGGGGATTTGATTTTATATGGATATCTTGATCCTTTTCATGAATCCCTTCTCTTTGTCAAAATAAAAGCATGTTTTAAAGAAAACTTATTTATCTTTTTTGACTTGATTCAAACCATTTCACAAATTTAGTTCTTCATGGATTCCCTCCTTATCTTCTTTCCTCATCTTCATGCAAAATTATGATGACAAAGGAGGAGAAGTTGATGGAATCTATCGCTTTAATGTTGATAACATTTAATGATGAGAACTTTTGAGTGTGAAACTTAATTTTTTTTTACCACACTTGCATTGTTGAAATGTTATCCTTTTTGTTGATGACAAAGGGGAAGAAATAATATCAAAATGTGATAAATTGATGACAAATGTAAGTAATGTGTTTCATCATATATACTTAAAATATTTGCTTGATAAATTTCTTTTGTTATAATAAGATATCTAGAGCTTAAATTACTATTTTACAATTGATATCTTGCCATAGAATTATGAATTGCTATCTTTGTTATCTTTCATATTTGAAATATCATACTTGAAAATGGATGTCATGCCTTGACATCATTGTGATAAATACTTGGCATTGTATTTTGAGAATATTAGATCATGATAGGAATCATGATGTGCATGTTGATAAGTTTAATGAACTTAACTTATCGGTTTGATTCTTGAATTCAAAGGCCTTGAATTCAAGAATATCTTTTCTCGAGCATGGCATATAGATAGGGGGAGTTAAGGTTAAATCCGTCATCAATTGATTATCATCATAAAAAAGGAGGAGATTATTGAATCTCGGATTTTGATGATGAAGTCAATTGTAATTTGTTTGATCTAATCTATATATTAAGAAAAGTGTGCAGGATTAACTACGATAGCAGTAAGACATAAAACAGGTGTTATGTTGGAGTCAAGATCGAGATCTCATTGGGAGTTTAAGAGTTCGTCGGAAGTCCGAACATTCGTCGAAAGTTCTGTCGGAACTAACCGAGAAGTCTAGGAGCTTGAAAAGAAGCTAATTGGAACTCGCCAAGAAGATCGTCGTAAAGTCTAGGAGCTTACCGGGAGTCTACCGGAACATTACTGAGAGTTTGTCAGATGTTCGTCAGAAGTACGCTAGAAGCCCGTCGGAAGAGCAATTGACGCACCGGAACAAGAAGCGCTGTAATTATGTCTTAGTTATCATAGTTAGAGCATAAATTAAGTTAGGATTGAGAGGTAATCCCAATAACTTAATTAGGGGCCAATTGGGCTCTTAACAAGGACGAATAGGGCTAAATTGATCAGCCAATTCAACCCCTAAAAAGATGGCAGGCGGTGGCACAGGATATCTGGGCGGTGGTACCACCCAGACTAGGCGACGGTACTATCAGCAGTGAATGCTGCCAGTGGTGGTACCACCTCTGTCTAGTGGTGGGATCGCCCAATGTCAGATCAGCAACGATAGTACCGCCCAATAAAGATGATGGTACCGCTAGTACCCCAGATTCCAGGGATGTGACACTTTTTGGCTCCAAATTTGAAGCCATTAGTGTCTATAAAAACCCCACCCTTTTCTACATGAAAATGCATGAAAGTGTTGGCTTAATCTTGAATTCTTGAGTCATAAAAGTGTTATAAAAGTTAGAGTTCTTCTCCTTCATCTCTTAGCCTTGTAACCATCCATGAAAGAGGAGTGAGACTTGTAAGGGTTATCTCCTAAACCTAAGAAAAGGAGAAAGCGCTGTAAAGAGATGTTCTGTCTTCACCTATTGAAGGAAGACCTTTAGTGGACGCCAATGACCTCGTAAGAGGAGGAATCCGAAAGTGGATGTAGGTCACATTGACAGAACCACTCTAAATTATGGTTTACTTTTCATTTGTGCAATTTATATTACTATAAACCTCCTTAATCTTCTCTTGCACTTTTATGAAAGCTTTCAAGTTCAACTTCTCTCCGAAATAGATTGAATCAAAACCATTTTCATCGAAATCAATTTTAATTGAAATGATCATTTTCAATTTTAATTGAAATCTTACCAAAAAAAATCATTTTTTTGAAATCGTGAAAGTTTTTCACTATACAAATTCACCCCCCCTCTTAGTACTGCTCTTGATCCTAATAGTGGGTATTATTTCTATCATTTCGATGACCAAAAGGTCTTTATAGCCAAGAGAGTAGTGTTCCTGAAGAAGGAACACATTCTTGGTGGAGACAATGGGAGCATGATAGAGTTGAGCGAGTTGGAGAACCTAACTCAAGCACCACTCTACAGCCCGAGTCTGTACAGGTACCTAACACACAAGTTCCGACTTTACATAGGTCCGACAGAGTATTCCATCCTCTTGAGAGATATGTGGGACATATTAGAGGAGAGAATGTTAAGGATATTGATCCTCAAACCTACGAGGAGGCTATTATGAGTATAGATTTCGGGAAGTGGCAATAAGTCATAAATTCTAAGATGGATTTTATGTACTCCAACAAGGTTTGGAACCTAGTTAATACGCTCGAGGGTATTGTACCCATATGTTGCAAGTGGATCTTTAAGAAAATGATCGAAGTAGATGGAAAGGTAGAGACCTATAAAGCAAGACTAGTGGCTAAGGGGTATCGTCAAAAACAATGTGTTGACTATATTGAAACCTTCTCCCTAGTGGCCATGCTAAAATTTATCCAAATTCTATTGGCTATTGCAGCACAATATAATTACGAGATTTAGCAGATGGACGTAAACACTACATTCCTCAATGGCAACCTTGAGGAGGAGGTATATATGATACAGTCCAAGGGATTCATGTCCAAGGACTACCCATATAAGGTGTGTAGGTTGCTTAGATCCATTTATAGACTATAGCAAGCTTACTGAAGTTGGAACATAAGATTTGATGAGGCAATCAGATCTTATGACTTCGTTAAGAACGAAGATGAGCCTTGTGTGTATAGGAAGGTAAGTAGGAGCGCTATCACCTTCTTGGTGTTATATGTGGATGATATCCTGATCATTGTGAATGATGTAGGAATGCTATCCATAATAAATGTTTGGTTATCTAGACACTTCTCCATGAAGGACTTAGGGGAAGCGTCCTAAATCTTGGGTATTCAGATCTATAGAGATCCAAGAGGATGCTTGGCTTATCCCAGTCCAAGTACATAGACACCATTGTCAAAAGGTTTGGCTTGAAAAATTTCAAGAGATGTCTCATACCAATGAGACATAGGATATCGCTTTCTAGGAGTATGTCCCCAAAAACTCCTGAAGAAAGGGTGAACATGGATAGGATTCTCTATGCATCAGCAATAGGGTCTATCATGTATATCATGCTATGTAACAAGCCTAATATAGCATATTCTCTAAGTGTCACGAGAAGGTATCAAGCGGATCCAAGCTTAGAGCTATTATGATCAAGAGCACTAAGAGTGGGGGGGGTGAATTAGTGTAGCAGAAAACTTTCCTTGGTTTAAAATGATGTTTGAACAATGAAAGCATTTTTGATGAAAACCATTTCGAAAAGTTCTTCAACGTAAGATCAAACAAAAGTATAGTTCAAGTAAAGTAACAGAGGTAGTTTGCAGTTAAGATAGAGAGCAGAATGTAAATACAAACCAAGATTTAGAGTGGTTTGGTAAATCTTGACCTACATCCACTTTTGGCTTCCTCCTCCGATAAGGTCACCGATGTCCACTAGAGGCCTTCCTTCAATAGGCAAAGGCCAACCACCCTATTACAGCTTTACTCCTTTTGACGGGCTTAGGAGATAACCCTTACATATTTCCACTCCTCTCTTGAATGATCAAAACTTAGAAGAAAAGAGGGAGAAGAACTTCTAGCCTTTTACAACACTTTTAAGCTCTCAAATTCTTAGAATAAATGCAAGCTTTCGGTGCCCTTTCATGCAGGAAAGGGTGGGGTTTATATAGGCCCCCAATTGGTTTGAATTTGGAGCTCAAAAGTGTCATCTTCCTGATTTCTAGAGTCCTAGCGGTACCACCACAAGAACTGGGCGGTACTATCGCCTAACACTGCTCGGAAACCGAGCTCAGGTGGTACCACCACCTAACTTCACTTAGAGACCAAGCTTCTGGGCGATGCTATCATTGGCTAGGAAATCTGGGTTCGAATGGGCTAATCCATTTGGCCCAATTTGGGTCTATCAAGGGCCCAATTTGCCCCAGATTAAGTTAATGGGATCACCTCCCATTCCTAACTTAATCTTCATGCAAACTATGATATTTAAGACATTAATACTGCAACTCATGTTCCAGTGCATCAATCGCTTCTTCCGGTGAGCTTTCGGCTAACTTCCGACGAACATCCGATGAACCCTCAGCGATGCTCCGGCAAACATCCGGCAAACTCCTGGACTTATGACAATCCTCTTAGTGAATTCTGACGAGCTTCTTTTGCAAGCTCCTGGACTTCTCGGATTTGTTCTCGTAGAACCTCCGACAACCGTTCGGACTTCCGTTGAACTCTCAAAACCCCAACGTGATCTTGGTCTTGACTTTGGCGCAACACCTACTGCATGTCTGACTACCATTGTAGTTAATCCTACACACTTATCTCAACATATGGATTAGATAACCAAATGACGATTAACTTCATCATTAAAATCTGAGATTGAACAATCTCTCCCTTTTTGATGATGACAATCAATTGATAACGGAGTTAACATTAACTCCCACTATCTATATGCCATACTTGAGATAAGTCATTCTTGAATTCAAAGCCTTTGAATTCAAGAGACATATTGATAAGTTAAGTTCATTTAACCTTATCAATACTCCCATCATGATTCCTATCATGATGTATCTCTCTGAAAATGATGTCAAGGCTTGACATCCATTTTCACGGCTTACATTTCAAATATGAAAGATAGCAATCGTAGCAATTCATCATATGGTATGATATCAATATGTAAAATTATGATGTAAGCTCTTGATATCTTAACATAATGCAAACATTTCAAGTGTATAACAATCATAGCATTTCATCATATGACAAGATATCAACATTATAAAATTGCGATGTAAGCTCTTGAAATCTTAACACAATGCAAACATTTCAAGTGTAAAGCAATCAGAGCATTTCATCACATGACAATATATCAACATTATAAAATTGCAATGTAAGCTCTAGATATCTTTTCATTAATGCAAACATTTCACGTGTATAGTAATTCTATCATTAATTTATCACATATTTTAAGATATCAATATCGTAAAATTACGATGCAAGCTTTTGACATCTTAACATAATGCAAATATGACAATTATAGCAATTCTATCATCAATTTACCATATATTTCTCCCCCTTTGTCATCAGCAAAAAGGAGAACGATTTAAGCAAATTTTAAGCATAAGTGTGGTAATGATTTATATCATAAAAAGGTTCATATTATTTTTCAACAATAAGTGATAGGATACCAATTATACAAATTTTTCAAGCAAACATAACATGAAGATAGCTTTCATTACTTCTTCCCTTTTATTTGTCATTAACATTTTGTATGAAGGAGGAAAGTCATTGTGAACTTATTTGAATGAAGTTAAAATGATAAGAGATTAAATCATACTTCATTTTAAAATCTTCCTTCATCAAGAAGGAATTCATAAGAAGGATTAGCCGGTCCGCCGCTCGGCTCGGGGTGCGGATCGATGCGGGCTGCATCGACGGCCGAAGCCTGGACGGATCGTTCGTTCGAGGGGATACCGTCGATGCAGTCGAGGACATGACGCGCGCCATCGGCGTGCCCCGCGGGGTACACATGCGACCTAGGCATCGGCCAGTGGGCTCCCCATCCGAACCATCTTGAAACACGGACCAAGGAGTCTGACATGCATGCGAGTCGACGGGTGCGGAAACCCGGAAGGCACAAGGAAGCTAACGGGCGGGAACCCTCTCGAGGGTTGCACCGCCGGCCGACCCCGATCTTCTGTGAAGGTTTCG